>VZTU01026965.1:117408-129707 GCA_013400835.1 Zapornia atra | reverse complement strand
CCCCCTGCCACAGGCAGGGCCACCAACCTCCAGGCCTGGAGCTACACAAGGCTGCCCAGGGCCCCATCCAACCTGGCACGGAATGTGTCGTCCTGCCCCACCGGCACCCCGGCCCGGCCCGGCCCCTCCTCACCCGGTCCAGAGCACGAAGTCCGGCTGCGGCAGGCGGCTCCTCATGGCGCTGAGCGCGGAGGCGAGCAGGGGCCCGGGCGCATCGCAGAGGTAGCTGCGCCAGGGCCCGGCGGCGGGCACGGCCCGGGAGGCCGCTTAGAAAGAGGTCGATCCTTGAGATCTACAGGCACTTCTCCGGGAAGGGCCGCCCACGGGGAGGGCCCCCGGGTGCAGCTGGCCGGGCGGGAGGGCAGCGCCGGGGCCCCAGGAGGACGAGGGCATCGCCCCTCAGTGCTGCTGGGGGGACCTGGCGGGATCCGGGGAGTCGGGGAGGCTCCCGGCACCGCTCCCGCGGGCGCTGTGCGGAGGGGCGAGGAGGCGGAGCAGCTTCTGGCAGTGCCGGGCGGAAGGCGGCCGGAAGCTGCCGCCGGCAGCAGGCTGCGAGGCACCGCCGGCCAGCGCCGCCAGCCTCTCGGAGGCTCGGAGGGAGAGCAGCACCTGCGGAGCAGAGAGGGACCGGAGTCACCGCCAGCCCGGCCCCGTGTCAGGTGCCGCAGGGGAGCGGAGGTCCCGGCGCGGTACCTGCTGTATCCCGGGGTGCTGGCTCAGCGCCCGCAGCGCGACGAGCGCTCCCTCCCGCACGCTCTCCCAGGGGTCCCGGCAGGCTGCCTCCAGCAGGATGTGGGGGGCCCTGCTCTCGATCAGCAGGTCCCCCAGCTCCGCCGAGCGCCGGCCTAGGTTGGCCAGGGCCGATGCGGCGTTGCATCGCGTCCTGGCCTGCACGTCGCTCAGCAGGTGCGTCAGCCAGGGCACGGCCCTGCCCAGGGTCCCCACTGGGCAGGACTCATGGAAGGCGGCATTGCCCACGGCGAAGCTGGCGGCCTTGCGCACGCTCTCCTCCGCGTCCACCAGGCAGCCCAGCAGGATCTCCAGCAAGCCGGGCTGGCCCCACAGCAGCTGGGGAAAGCCGTGGCCGTGTCGAAGCAGGTTGCCCAGCAGGTTGCAGGTTTTGGCCCGTATCAGGTGTTGCTGGTGGCTGAGCAGCCAGATCAGGGGCTGGTCAGACGGATCTGAGCTCTTCAGGATCCTCTGGAGGAAGGGCAGGTGCTCCGGACAGGCCCGGGCCACGTGAGTCAGGAGAGCCAGGAGGTCAGCTGTGAGTGTGAGGCTGCCTGAAGACAAGGCACGCATCAAGAAGGCAATGATGTGCTCTGAGGTGGCAGCTTCCCTCACCACTTGGTCTATGACCTGCTCATCAGACACAACAAGATGGCACAAGAGGCTCATGGGGAGCTCGGTGTCCGAGAAGGACAGATGGCAAGAGCAGACCTAAGGGGAAAAGAGAGATGTAGGGCTGAGTGTGCTGTCCTCACATGTGGGCCAAGTCAGGCAGCGGCTGAAGCCTGCCAGCAGGTCAGTGCAGAGCTCGGCTGCTGTGTGAGCTGGTCTGGCTGCATGGCACCCAGGGGACATCCCTGTGGGGCAGAAACCCCCAGCACGCTGTGAAGTGGTGTCATGCATGGGAGGCTGCATGTGGGGAGATGTCTCCACAGCATGGGGTGGAAGAGAAACACGGGGCCAAGAGGGTACCTGCAGCAGCTGGGCAGGGATCTGGGTATCTCTCACAGCCTCCATGATCAATGCTAAGGTGTCTCCATCCACATCCAGGGCAAAAGGGAAACAGAGGAGCTGGCAGGCCTGGATCACCACAGCTGGGACAAGCTCAGGGTCCCCATCCTCTCCTGCTTGCCTGAATTTGTTAGAGAGAGAGGGCTTAACACAGATGTGATGAGAAAAACATCAAGGCAAGAGGCGTAGGGCATTCCCCACGCCAGGCACTAAGGGGAGGCTGGTCAGTGAGCTGTGCTGCCCAAGTGCCAGGTCAGGAACTTCTCAGCCCTCTGTGTGCTCGTGTCCGAGCCCCAATCAGCAGCTGAGCTCTGTCTGCTTCAGCGCTCCCTACAACTCACGTCTGTGCCAGGCATGCCATGAAGCCAGGGGACAGCAGGCTCTTCAGTGTCACCATGAGGACACCGTGGGACTGGGTGAGCTGAGGCAGGCACCAGTGGGACTCACGAGTGAAGACGAAGAGGGCCAGGCTGAGGAAGAGCAGGGTGCCTGCAGGGACAGCACAGCAGAGGGGCAAAGCTAGGGGAGGTCTCATGTCTCTCATGTCTGCCTGTACTGCCTTCGAGGGTGCTCCAGGGCAGTTTCTGTGCTTCCCTGCACAAAACTAGACGGATCTCCACCCATGGGTGGTCACACCTGCCAGGGTGAACATTTCCTGCAGCAATGGACCCCCTTTCTGGTTCTTCTGCAACCAGCTCCACTGAGCTGCTGCTGACTGGGCAGAGCAGGGGCCAGCCCAGCACCCTCTCCCCGGAGGACAACAAGAAAAGCCCCCCGAGCCCTCTGGCCTCAGGGGCCAGATTTGGATGGGGACAGACATGTGGGTGAGTTTGAGGGCACAATGTGGAGCAGGGTCCAGGTTGGATGCCCTGTTGTCCTGCAGCTCCTACCTTGAGGTGAGAGGAGGTTCCAGTCTGGCTCTGTTGTGGGGTGACCTGCCACTGCGGGGTCTCCCTCCAGTGCTGCCCTGTCACTGTCCACGTGAAGCACCACAGCAACACAATTCCACACCACGCTCCACAGCTCGGAGGTAGCAAAGCCCTGCTCCATGGCTGTATCCTCCTGGAGGTGGGGAAACAGATGTCAGGGGGCTTCATGGTCCTCCACTGCTCCCCAGGGTTCTGGTCCATAGCTCTGCCAGCCCCATGGTCTTGGGAAGGTCAGGGCTTGGATGGACATGACCTGAGGGGAAGAGAAGGGCCCAGGCAGCTGGCAGCCCTGCTGTGCCTGACGGCAGTGCCAGTCCCCGGGCTTCTCTACTCTCTCACTCCAATGTGCCCAACCCTCCAGAGCTGCACAGACAACCCAGGGACACGAGGTGACATTCATGGGGTCGCACAGCCAAAGCTGCCCGGTTCCCTAGTTTGCCCCAGCCTCCATTACCAATCCACATTCAGGCCTTTTCGCCTCTGTGCCTCTTGTCAGGGACCAGGCAAAAGGAGATGGGCAGACTGGTACCTGGGCAAGGAGCTTCAGCAGGAGGAAAAAGATCCCGTCATAGAGACCAGCACCCATTGGTGGGGGGAGCTGCAGCTGTAAGAGAGAGCAGTGGGTGGGATGGAGAGAGGTGCAGGGTCTGAGGGGAGCAGCATCACATCTGCACCCTTCTGAGCCTGCCTTTGCACACCTCCACGGGGGAGCATGGCTCCCCTGTTCCTCTGTCCCCATCCCGTACCTCAGCAGGCGCTGTCAGTGCATTTGTCACCACTGGTAGGACTTCTTCTCCCTTGAGATCCAAGGCCACCTCATGCTGACTGAGCTGTGTCAGGAGGAATGCTGCAGCACCCTGTGGGACACGGAGAGCTCAGCACCTTCCGGACTTTCCCATCTGCCCATCCCTTAGCCCAGGGCCGGGACAGCCAGGCTGTGCCTGCCACCATCCTGCCCCAAGTGAGCAACAGCAAGACCCAAATGGGATGTAGGGCTTTCAGGTGGCTCTGGCAGGGTGGGCAAGCTTACCACAATGGAGACAACAGGAGACTGGGTGATGAGATCCATAGCCAGGGTAACCACCTCTGCGAGCCTGAAACACAGGGAGCAGGAGAGAGGTGCTGTGTTCCCACAGCTTCACATCTCACAGAGCAGCAGCAACCAAATACCCCCAGGCCTGGGAAGCAGACACCTTGCAGGAGTGAGTCAAGGTTCACAGCACCTCCATGCCCACACCGTGCCCTCACCGCATCCCCAGCACTCATCCACACTGCCCAGCACTCTGCGGGTGTGTCCGGACCGGAGGGAGCAGTGGGTGCAGGAGCCCCGCTCCGGGCAGGGTGCAGGACAGTGGCGTGTTCCTCTCCCACCTGTGACTGAAAAAGGGTGCTTACCTGGGAGGGGGGACCTGGAGCTGCAGGGTGAGCAGGGCCAGCAGGTACAGGGAGGCCTCACAAGCTGCCGCCTGGGCCACCTCTGCCATGGGGACCTGTCGAGGGAGACGGAGTCACAGGGGGACAGCAAGGCTGGGAGGGAACATTTCTGGCTCCTGGAGGAGAACTGCACTCTCCAGACTAAGTTTCCCCAAACTCTTATCCCCACACGTTGCCCAGCTTGGTTTGAACAGCACTCAGAGGAGTAAGTCCTGCTCACCTACATCCCTACTCCACCACCCGCGCTGTGGTCAGTCCTACCTCACCCTTCGAGAGCTGCATGAGGGAACCCCACAGTCGTTGGCTCCTCCCCAGGTGCTGGCACAGGCCCAGGCTGGCATGGCAGCCAGCATAGAGGATCTGCAAAGCAAAGGGCACAGCTGCATACCAGCACCCAGGGACATAGTGACCAGGGCCATCCCAGTCACACCCCGTTGCTACCATGGGCTGATTTATTCAACTGACACCAGGGAGATGGGAGTCATTGAGGGCTGAGCCCACAGCTCCTCCTTCCCTGTGCTCCTACCCCTAGACCAAAGGTCTGGGCAGCCTCTGGGCACAGCCAGATGAACAGGCAGGGGTATTACCTTCAGCACGTTTAGGGAGCAAGCTGGGTGCTCCAGTCTCCCCAGCAGTTTCCTAAGGTGCTGGCTCTCTCCCTCCATAAGCTTTTCAGCTACCTCCCGAGCAACCTGCAGAAATCAGCCTGTTTGGCACCCATGGCACCTGAAGCACCACACAGACCTAAAGGGTTTAATGCTAGTGATATGTTCATAAAAGGCATCTGCTGCTTTTTGAACACAGACATCTGCGTTGTCTGCGTCCACAAAGAGATGCCCTTCTGCCATAACCCAGCATGGCTCGGATGCATGAGCAGCCACCAAAGCCACAGGACCCCAGCCCTCCACTCTACTGCTAAAGAAGAGATCCTCCTGGAAAGGACTACTGCCCCTATGGGGACCACATCTTGTCCTGCAAAGAGAGCTGGCCTGACCTGCTGCTTGGCTTCCCGGCAGCCATTCCTCTCCAGGGGGATGCTGCAGGCAGCAGCCAGCGCAGCTGTGAAGAGGTCTGACACACGTGGACTCTGGTCGTGGGCTGACTTGGCCTCCATTGCTGCACCTGCACAGGGACAGAGCTCAGGAGATACCTGCTAAGGGTGAGGGACACTGAGGAGCAGCAGAATGAGGTTAGAGGCCAAGAGAGGAAAGGTCAAGCTTGTGACACGAGGAGGGTGAGAACTGGGATTGAGGGAGAGTAGAGGAGAGCTCTGGCTAGCAGGCAGTTAAGTTTCAGCTACCTCCTCTGGTAAACAGCACTGCAATGGCAGTCAGTCCTCTGAGGAAGTCCGAGGGCAGAAGGGAGAGGGGAAAGCCCAGGAGGAAGTGTTGAGCTACTACCACTGCTACCTCGCAGAGCTGGCTGCTCTGAGATGGATCCCTGAAGGAGTCTGTTCAGCAGGGGTTGATGTTCCTCTCGCAGGCTGGCATAGAAGGGGGCTGAGATGGAGGAGTATGTTGCATCCAGGCTCTCACAGAGCACAGTGAAGCACTGGGGGAGACACAGGGGTTGCCATCACTGCAGACTGAGGGTGGGAGGAGAGGGAAGAAAAACGTGGGACAGCAGAGATGGGAGAAGGATTCAAGCACTAGAGCTTCAGGGACCTCCAAGTGTTTTTTCCAGCCAGGTTACTGCATGGGAGCCACATGCAGCCACGTTCTGGTTGAGAGAGAGAAATACACATGGAGGCACAGCCAGGGAAAGTGCCCCCTCAGTGACTTCTTTTCTGCATGTGATCCCCCCTCAAAAAACCTCAGTGGATGAGACAGCCTGCCCTGACAAGAAAGCATCAGACCCCACATCTGGGAGCAGGGTCCTCAGCCTGCACTTCCCCTGACACACACAGACACACAGATCCCCACAGTTTCTGTCCCTGGGGGAGAGAGTGAGCAGAAGGGAGACAGGGGCACCCTTACCAGGAGGCTTTGCTGGCAGAGTCTCATCTCGCAGTCCGTTGGCTCAGCCAGCAGCTCTGGCAGCATGGCTAGGAAGCAGCTGGCACTGCCCCAGAAGACCTGCAGGCTGGGGGAGGCAGCAAGGGCAGAAGAGAGCAAAGAAACATGGTCCCTGGCTGTGAGGACAGGGTCTGGCCAAACCCGTACAGCCCTGGCTAATGGAGCAGGCAGCTCACAGGAGCACCGCGAGCTGCTGCCAGCAGTGCCTTCCCCTCAGCCCCGCTCAAGGAAAGCACTCCTCTGTGAGCACAGCAGGACTGCACGAAGCACTGAGTCCATGATGCTCCCCTGCAGTGACAGCTCCAGCCACAGAGTCTGAACATCCCCCTCCTGCCAGGTCCCCAGAGAGGCCACAAGAGATCTCAGAGCACAGAGGCCTGTCCCTACCTGTCCTTCTGCCCACTCTCCTCCAGGCTGCATTTACTGCTGAAATAAACCATGGCCACCATGAAGATGTCTGCCAGCACCGTGATACACCAGGGCTGCTGCAGGATCCAGAAAGAAACAGCAAGTGGGGATTGTCTGCTGGCCATCCCAACATCACTGCCGTGAGCCCCTTCCCTGCCAAGACCTCCCCCTTCTCAAGGGTGCCTGGAAGAGGCGCTGGTCCTGTGAGCCAGCTCCAGCATGACACCAGGACCTACTCTGCAAGGCAGGAAGGAGTCCAAATTACTCTGTGGTCCTACACCCACCTGCTTGGTGTTACCACTCTCCAGGATCTGCTTGGCTAGATGCAGCAGAGACAGAGGCTCATTCAGCTCTTTGCAGAAGCGGTCCAACAGCTCAGAGTCACACCGGCTGGCCAGGAGGTTGCCCATAACACGGAGCACAGGACGGAGATGGGAGGCTCCCTCCAACATCCCTTCCAGCACCTGGGCACAGAGAAACCAGAAGAGCTCATGATCAGCAGAAGGTTTGGCCTCTCCATCAGTCATCAGGGCAACCCTTCAACACATTAAGGCATGGGACAGCAAGGGAGCAGATTGCAAGCTAACTGTATGAGACACCTCTGGCTCCTGGAGAAGCAGAGGATCTTCTTGCTAACCGGACTGAGGACTCTGTCAATGCTCCTGACCCAATCGTGGGGCAGAAGGTGGCATCCATGTCCCCAGTGGTAGTTGCCCAGGACAGCCATCACTCACCTGCTGACCAGAGTCTGCCAGGCGGGTCTGGACACGGTGCCGGAAGGCTGGGTCCTTCAAGAGGCTCAGTGTTGTGCTCAGCTGCATGGCAGAGGGCTCAGTGGCCTCGATCAGGTGCTGCCACTCCTCATCACTCTCCAGCTCCTAGACACGGAGCAGAGGACTGGTGCCACAGACCCTTCCTGCCCCAGGGTCTCTGTAGCAGCCCCTAGGGCCTGGGCCCCGCTGTCCTCACCACAAGACACCATCTTACCTCACCCTCTAGGTCCACGGTCTCAATGCTGCGCCTGCCCCGAGGCTCTGCCGTGCCAGCACCAGGCTGTGGAGGGGCACCTGCTCCAGGGAACTCCCGCTCATAGTCTTGAGTGATGCTGTGCTCCCTGGGCAAGGAAACAGTGCAGTCAGCGAATGACCTGCCTTCCCCTTCTCTCCCTGTCCCAGACTCAGCTGTCCCTCACCGTGGGTTGGAAGGAGGTTCCTCCAACTCCCAGTCAGCCACGCTGCTCTTTCCTTGCAGGACACGGGGGATCTTCTCACTGGAGGCAGCTGGTGGCTCCCCCTCTGCAAGAGCCGCCTTCCCCAGAGCTGCTCGGGGTCTATGCCCTGGGCATCCTTTCCTGGAGTCCTTCATAGATACATCACCCCCCTTCAGGTGCCCCTGGGTGATGGCAGAAAAGTTTGGTCAGGGCAGAGTTACTCAGCCAGCCAGATGAGTTCCCCAGTCTCCACCACCCTGAGGATTCCACATCCTGACTTGTATGTGGCTGAAACCCCAGCCTGACCCATGTTCCATCTTCTTCCCCAAGCCCAATTTCAGTGCCCATCCTTTGTCCTGACTGCAGGACACAGCCAGGGGAATCCCACGCTCTCCTCTACCTTTTTCTGTGCCTCCTCAACCATCTTCTGCCGGGCCTTTCTCAAGATCCTGGACTGGCCACTCCTGGGAGCTACAGAATGGGCTTGCTGCTCCTTCAGGGCCTGCAGCTCAGGGGACAGCTTGGTGGTGAAGGGGTTTGAGATCCCATGCTCTTCTGTGTCATCAGTCACTGAAGAGAAGAGGGAAGAACTTCATCAGCATCTCTCCTTTGGGACGTAGGGAGAATGATCGGCTCTGGGGTCGCAGGGGTATTGCAGGGTACCCAGGGCGAGCCCATGGGCAGGAGTGAGGGATTAGTGCTTGGAGAAAGCTGAGAGGAGGGAGGCAAAGACCCAGGTGGTGAAAAGAGCGGGGCAGGGTGTTCCTCCCAACCTCCAGCCAGTGGGAGGAAGAAACAGACCTGGCTGGGGAAAGAGCTGGGACTCACCTGTAACCCGTCCAGCGATGAAGGGGTGAGAGAGCAGCTCCGGCCACGACAGGCGCTGCCGGGGGTCCTTCATCAGTAGCCCCTGCAGGAAGCTCTACAGGGCAGCACAGCACCAGGGTCACCGACACACGCTTGGCACCCACCACCAAGCCCAGTGTACCCACAAGTCTCCCCCAGCAAGGGCACCCTGGGGGGCTCCATTCCCTGCCTGGCTCCAGGAAAGGAGTGGCTCTAGCGCTCAGGGCAGACAGGAAGGCGTTTCCCTTCCCAGCCCAGTAAATCACCCCACTGCTGAAACACCCACGGCGGCTCCCAGGGAGATCCCAATGAGTTTACCAACACCCCTCCCTTCTGGAGGTGAAAACCCACCATCCCTGACCTACCCCTAAATACGTACAGCATCCCAGTTCCCTTCCCAGCCCCAGTTTCCCAGCTTATGGACAGGAGTGAGAAGGGTCCCCCTCCCAGGAGGCCCAGCTCTCAACCCTTCTCTACGCTCTGAAAGCCCTGTTAGGGCACATAAAACCTAAGAGTGACCCAACAGGGCAGCAGGCAAGGCCAAAGCTAGGTACCACACGGACAGATCTCACCCCACAGACAGGACCCTCGCCCCTACCTTGAAGACTGGGCTGATCACCGCAGGCCATTTGACAGGGTCCTTGACAATGAGACTGACGAGCTGGAAGATGCTGCTGGTGTAGAAGGGAGGGGTGCCCACGAACAGCTCATACAGGATGCAGCCCACGGACCACAGGTCTGCAGTGTGGTCATATGGCCGCTCCTCCACCAGCTCAGGGGACATATACAGCGGGGTGCCCTTGATGGAGGTCAACACCATGGTGTGGATGCTCATGGCACGGGCAAACCTGCTCAGAGTAAAGCACAGATGGCCAGTTCAGGCTGAAACATCCATTGCAGCACCCAGGGAGATGCTACATGAGCTATGAGCTATGAGCTTACCAACACCACTCCCTTCTGGAGGCCAAAATCCACCATCCCTGACCAACCTCTAAATACATACATAACCCCAGTCCCCTTCCAGGCCCCCACTCCTCCCCTACAGCACCCAGGACTTCTTGGCACTTGGCTGCTCCAAGACCAAGCGTCCCCTCCAGCTCACCCCCAGCACCCACCCGAAGTCACAGAGCTTGACGACGCCGTCTTTGCCCAGCAGGATGTTCTGGGGTTTCATGTCGCGGTGCAGGATGCGGTGGGAGTGCAGGTAATAGAGAGCAGAGACCAGCTGGGCAGCTATGGCCTGGACCTGGCAGAGACACGGGAGCCTCACACTGTGTCCCATGGTGCCACCAGCTGGCACAACCATGGGGCTCCTTACGGCCCAACACCCCCAGTACCCCCACTCCTGCCTTTAGGAGGGCAGGAGCCAGCCCCAGCTGTGGGTCAGTAGCTCTTTGGAACAGACTGATGGCTGAAGCCACGGTGCTGTGGTTCTTGGGGAGGGAACAGGAAAAAAGAGGTCCCTGCTGGACCCCACTGTCCTCCAGTGCAACTTGGCACTCTCTTTATCCCCTTCAGAAGCTCTGCCAGGTGAAGTCCCAAAGGCACCCTCACCCTCCTGATGTCTCCTGGCCCACAGTCACGACACTCACCTGGTCCTCAGGCAAACTCCCATCATCCTCCAGGATCTGGAAGAGCTCTCCCTCTGCATAGTCAGTCACCACCACCACCTGGAGGGAAGAGTGGCATGGTGAGATCAGGCACCCACCCAGCTGCATCCCCACCATGCCCCGGGGAGGGAGAAGCTGGGGTGTCAGCATGCACAGCCCATCGGCTCAGGCTGGGATCTGGTATGGGGGAGAGGCCCCATGGCTGCAAGGGCCTGGCACTTAGCAGAGGCCTTGCGCCTGTTTTTATGTCCAGCAGCCAGCAAAAGCCAGGGAAGGAAAACTGAGCCCAGAATGGTTCTTCAAAGCCCAGTGGGAAGATTGAATCTGCTGCCCAATGACTTTATTTCATGCCCCCGTGTCCCATAGCACAGTCTGTCCTTTTGTATCCTACTTTCTCCACAAGAGTTTAAGTCAGTGAAAAGTCAGTCTCTGAACAGACTGATGAGGTGACTGAAGAGTCACTCATCCTGTGAACCCAAACCCCTCCTCTGACATCACACCCCTACACACACCTCCTTCACCTCTGCATATGGCCTAGGACAGCCCACACAGCCCAGACTGGTGCTGGCTCCTCACACGACACATACTGGAAGCTCTGATAAACACTGTCCAGGCCCTGGGAGGGTGTCAGAATCATCTCCTGAGAACAGCAACAACAGCAGGGCCCAGCCATTGTTCCCCTGCCCCAGTCAAGCAAAAGCATCTGCCCAGAGTAGCCCCCTTCACCTCTTTGTCGGTCTCGAAGCTGTCGAGCATCTGGATGATGTTGGGGTGATGGAGGCCTCTCATGATCTCAATTTCCCGCTGCAGGTTCTTCAGCTCCTTCTCAGACCGCCCCACCTTGGGGATGAACTTCAAGGCCACCACCTTTCAAAGCAGACAAAGCTTGGATCAGACCAGGTGCCCAACTGCCCTGGCAGAAGTCGGGATTCAGCATTTCCCAGCTGTGCACCCCAGGCAAGACCTTTGTTCACTGGATCCCTTGGAGCTGGGGCTCGTCCCACGCCCTTGCACATCCACAGAGGTGCACACAGTACCTTGCACACTGATGTTTACAGCAAACAAATTTAATCACTGAGCACAGGTGAAACTAGGATTGCCAGAAACATAGGACAGGACCTACAGATGTTGGTGGACAGTAAGCCTAACAGGACCCAGCAGTGTGCCCTGTCAATGAGAAGCACTAGCACCACCCTGGGCTGTATCAACAGGTGGGAGTTGGAGGGATGCGATTATTGCCCTTTATTTGGAACTTCTTAGACCATGTTTGCAATATTGTAGCCAGTTTTTGTCCCAGGAAGACACTGTCAGGCTGGAGTGGGTATAGCAGGGGCCAGCGGGGTGGCTGGGGGGCTGAAGCACGTGGGAGGATGACACAGAGATTATAAACTGAACCAGGGGAGCTTCAACTTGATGTAAGGAAAAGACATTCACTCCAAGTATAGTCAAGCACTGGCTGTAGAGTTTGTCCTTGAGGTTTCACAGGATCTAAATTCGATGCTGGCCCTGCTCTGAGCACAGATGGGTTGGAGACCTCCCGCAGTCCCTTGTACCTCAATGACTCTGCAACAGGAGGAGCTGCCTCAGAATGTCAGCAGAAAAATGAAGCACTGCTGAGTCCCAAAGGCCTGGCAGGGCCCTGGAACACAAGAACCCCGATCCCAATGCCACACGAGAGACCGCCGCCCCTCTCCCCTGCCGCCTCTCTCCTCACCTGGGCGCTGTGTTTCCGGCGCCCCTTGTACACTCGCCCGAAGGAACCTTCGCCGATCATCTCCAGGACATGGTACTTCTCCATCGCTCGGGGCACAAGAGGGGAGCGGCCGCTGAGGAGAAGCGCTTTGCCCTCCGCCCTCCTCTTGCCCCGGCTGTCGGGGGGTGCCAACCCCCCACCCCAGCTGCGGGGAGGCGGGCGGTGGCGGTGCTGGGAAGGCAGGCCCACCCCCTCCGCAGCCCCAAAGGCCGGGCTTCTCCTCCCGCCCGGCACCTCCCTGCCTTCCCCTTCCCGCGGGACGCCAGGGCGGGTATCCCCGAGGCCTCTCCGTCCCTGCCCCCCGGCCCCCCTCCGCTCCCCGCCCGGCGAAGCACCGCGGGTGGGATTACCCCG
>VZTU01026965.1:105106-117337 GCA_013400835.1 Zapornia atra | reverse complement strand
CAGCCCCGGGCCCGCCCCGCCCCCGCCCCGGGCCCGGCCTGGGCCCTCTGCCACCGCTCACGTCGGTCTGCCCGGCAGGTGGGAGCCCTGGGAGATCAGCATCACCCTGCACCCGGCCACGGCCGAGGACCAGGACTCCCAGTATGTCTGCTTCACGCTGGTGCTCTCCGTGCCCCCCCAGGTAGGCTGCCGGCCCCCCGCGCTGCCTCTCCTCCCTGCCCCGGGTCTCTCCCTTCCTCGTGCTTTGGGTGTTGTTTTCTTTTTTTCCCTAGTATCCCAACAAAGCTCCAGGAATCTCGATCAGGAACCCACGGGGGCTGTCAGATGAGCAAATTCAAAAGTGAGTGCTGGGAGCGAGGGGAGAGGGTGAGCCTTTCCTCTGGAGATCTGGGGGGCAGGACTGGTGGAAAAGCCTTCTGTCGCATTCACGTGGCTCCCCGTGTCCAGTTAGTAGATGGGTACAGGTCTCTAAATCGCTGCACCAAGGGGTGCAGCCTGTGGTTGTGCCCCCATGGTCCTCCTGAAATGTAATCTAAGTCCCCTGGGCCTTTGAAGCTGTTGGTTCAGCTTTGACAGAGGTGGGACTGAAGCCAGTCCCTGGGCAGCCTGTGTTTTCGTGTTCCTGTCCTTAGCGCAGTGGAGTGTGTGCAGAGGGCACCTGCCAGCACAGGAGTGACATGGCTCTCACTGGGCCTGCTCAGGGGCTGCCACCAGATAAAAGAGGCCTGAGATTCACCAAAACTGAAGGCTATTGGGTGAGCTGAAGCCAAGGCAGTCAGCAAACCTGCTCCTGCATGTCCCATGAGGGCAGAGGCTTCCTGTGCGCTGGCTTGTGGGGAGCCAGGAGAGCACATGAATGTGTGTGTGTACGTGTTCTTCCCATGCTGCAGGCAAAGCCTGAAGGCCAGTGCTCTGTTTCTTTCTCCTGTTGTGGTGATGGGTGTGTGGGACAGTGAAGACATGTGGCTCCGTTTGTGTTGAGCATTTCTCCTGCTGTGCCATAGGATTTCCCAGACCCTCAGAAGCGTTGCCGAAGCCAGGCTGGGGACAGAGGTGCTCTATGAACTGATTGAGGTGAGAGCTGGGGACACTGGCCCCTGGCTGCCCGAGGGGTAGGACAGCCCTGAGCACATGGGTGGGCCAGTGAGTAAAACGTTTGCTTTAATGCTCCTGCAGAAGGGGAAGGAGATTCTCACCGACAACAACATTCCCCACGGCCAGTGTGTCATCTGCCTCTATGGATTCCAGGTAGGCATGTGTCTCCTGGCCCCACCAGCTGGCTGGGAAGGGAGGCTGCCGAGAGTTGCTGGTGTACCTCAGCTATCCTGTGAGGTCAGACCTCACCTGGAGTTCAGCACACAGGTGGTCAGGAGGGACTGGGACACATCCACGCAGGTGCTGAGGTCTGTGGGGACAGGGGTCTTGCCTGGCCTTGGCTGGTTGCAGGGAGGGGCAGCGCCTGCCCAGGAAGGAGAACACATCAGGAGGGAAGACTGCTGCCTACACAGGAACATCTGCAGGGAAATCGGTCACAAAAGCTTTGCCTCTTGACATCAGGAGTGCTTCTCTCACTCAGAACTGGGAGCAGTGTCCTGGTAAAAGCTGAGGAAGCTGAGATGAAGACCAGCAGAGGATGTTACGTGGCTCTGCTGGCAATAGCACTAGTTACCCACTGCCAGTGCTGACATAGGAGTGAAACCCCCCTTGGCTGGGGAGCTACACAGCCCTGTGCTCAGAAACCCTGTAAAGCCACCCTTTCTCCTCTACAGGAGAGAGAAGCCTTCACAAAGACCCAGTGCTACCACTACTTCCACTCCCACTGCCTGGCCCGCTACGCCCAGCACATGGAGGAGGAGATCCTCATGCAGCAGGAGGAGAGAGAGCAGCACCTGGCGCCAGCCCCCAAACAGGTACCAGGCCACAGGTGATCTCCCCATGCCCCCTGTGCCCCCTCATGCTGTCTCTGTCCCCCACTTCGGGATGTGGAGCAAGGGCTAGCCTGGGCCAGCAGCATGGTCAGTGTCCTGCCCATGCTGAGAGTCAGAGCGGGGGTTGGACCAAGTGAGCTCCGAGGCCCTTTCCACAAAATTGCCCCCTAAGTTTTTAGAGCTTTAGCAGATGGTTTATGGGATCACTGGGTCAGCACCTGCTGGGTGAGGAGGCAGGGAGTTGTGGTTTTGGACTTCTGAAACCATAAGAGTTAGAAAAGAGAGCTCCTCCCCATGTCCTTGAGTTGCAGGGGTTTGCAGCAGGACAGACATGATCAGCTGCATTCTGGGGTGATAAAGCCTGCCTGAGCGGGGTTGGAACAGCTGTCAGCCATGGAGTAAACACCACAGCTGAGCATAAAACAAGCCAAGGCTCCTTCCTGCAAAACCCCTTCGAAGAGGTGCTGCCTAGGTGGCATGCTGCACTTGGGAGAAAAGCAGATCTTAGGCTAAGGAGGACTGAAGCCATGCGTGCTGGCAGAGGTAGTTGGTACAGTGATCAGCCCCTGGAGCACAAATCCCAGTGTGCCTGGTGGTGGAGACACCTTCCCTAGCAGTGGCTGAGTCACTGCTCCCATGCTGCTGGACACCCCTGCGCCTCCCTGCCGAGAACAGCTCCCTGCTCCCCTTCCAGCCCGGGGTTCTCTGGCCGGGGTTTGGTATCGCCTCTCTCCTCCCGCAGGAGGTCGGTGTGCAGTGCCCTGTCTGCAGAGAGACCCTTGTCTATGATCTCTGCGCTCTGAAGGCCGCGCCGCCCCCGCAGCACCCAGTGGTAAGAGAGGGGGGTCACCAGCCCCACTGTGCCTGGTCAGGGGGTAGCTTCCACTGCAACACTGCAGCAGCTGAAGGCGTGCGTGTTCCCAGCTTCTCCTGGAGAGACCACCCAAACGGCAGCTCACTAAACTTGGCAGGGTGTCTCCTGAGCCTTTGGTGTGCCCACAGAGACCAGGTGTAGTTGTAGAGCCCTGAGTCTTGAGCAGATGTGCTGGGGGAGAGGTGATTCTGCCGTGGGGCATGGCCCTGCACTCACTGGGATGCAGTCAGGGTCAGGAGGGTGACCTGATGGTAGCTGCTCTGCATCTTGCCCCACAGCAGCGTGGCAGTGCGGGACCGTGGGTCTGCAACAGCATGTCCTACCTCTGCCTGGGGACTTCACAGGCACCTGTGGGCCTGGCCAGAGGTGGTGGTGGGAAGTGGGTTGCCCGGGCGCTGTGCGATGGAAGGGAGGGTGAGGAGTGAAGCCCTCAGCACTGCATTCTGCTGCACAGGAGCCATACAGGCCGGACGCCAAGACGCTGCAGCACCAGGAAGAACTGCGCTTAATTTTCAAGAGGCAGCAGGAGAAAGGGGGCATCATCGACCCCGAAGCAGAGAGGAACCGTTACTTCATCAGCCTCCAGGCGGTACGGCACGGGGGCAGCGCGCTGGCCAGGGGGCCCCTGCACTGCAGCACCCAGCGCTGCTGTTCCTTGTGGGACTCCCCTGTCCCTGTCCTCACTGGTGGCTTCTTCCTTTCAGGCTCCAGCTGCTGGGGATCCTGGCCGAGACGCCGCTGCCTCTGAGCTGCCGGTGAGTGCAAGCGCTGCGGACCTGCCCCAGCCGCCCAGCCAGACCTCGGCTCCAGAGCCAGCCGGGGCACCGGAGGCCGGGCCAGAACCGGGGCGGCCCGAGAGGCCTGCTGCTGTGCCCAGGGAGCAACAGAGCAAGAGGGAGAGGCACAGAGGGGAGAGGTCAGCCCCCAGAGGCCAGGGCAGGCAGGCGTGCGGTGGCTTTCAGGAACCCGCAGAGGAAGCCTGTCATCCCCTCCATGGCTCCAGGGGGCCCAGGGGCTTTGGCCGGAGACTGGAGCGGAGACCTGGTGGGAGGCACAGCCAGGAGTTTTCAAAGCCTCACAGCAGAAGTAGGGCTGCTGCCTTGGCTGAAAGGAAGGAGTTGTGCCCTGAAGACCCCTCGCCAGTATCAGAGGCAGCGGACTTGAAAGAGGAGCACCGTGATGTACAGAGACGGATCCCAGAGGAGGGGGCTGAGGCCCAGGGTAGGGAGAAGGAGAACCTGGCGTTCAACCGCAGTGACCACAGAGCAGCTCCTGGCTGGCAGGGCCACCACAGGCCCTGGGATTGTGGGAGGTGGGACAGGTCCAGGGTCCAGGAGCACAGTTCCTACCCCAGAGCACCAAGGGGGCGAGGGCCATTCAGGCCCAGTGGACGACGAGAAGCCCGTTTCCTTGAGAAGGAGAGTGGCTCCTAGCAGGAGTGGTGAGGGGCTGGTCAGGGGAGGGAAGGGCTGTTCTGGGGAAGGCTGTGATGGAGCAGTAGCAAGCAGACACTGTACCCTGTGGGAGGGAGGAGGCAGCTGGCACGTGGCACAGTTTGGGACAGGCAGTGGCACCAGGGGATGTATGAAGTGAAGCATCTTGGCATGAGCAGCTGGCTGTCACCAGTGTTGAAGCTGATTCACAACAGATCACGTCAGCCTTGGTTTTGGAGGACCCAGGGGACAGAGGAAGCCTTTACTGGGGATCTGCAGACATGTTGCATGGTGCTGCCAAGAAATATACACACCTACGGAGCAAATGGACTGAGCCCAGCATGGTGCTGTGAGTGACAGAGCCAGAGTTGTGGCAGGACCTTCCCTGCAAGCCAGCATCCTGGTGGAGCTGTGCCAGGGCAGTAGCCTGGAGCTTAGCTCACCGTGTCCCTCACTCCTGCTCAACTCCTGTCCCTTGGAAACAACATCACTTCTCCCACAGGCCTGACCACTGTCAGCCACTGCCTGGCTCAGCCAGGCCTTTGTACAACAGGACACTCCTCAGTCCCAGCCAGGAGGCCTAAAATGACCTTAAGTCAATATATTGGCAGGTCAGGGTTGGCTGGCTGGCAGCTGCAGCCTTGGTTTGGTTGCTGCTGCCCCAGGAAGCCGGAGTTCAGCCAGAGCTCCTGCCCTGTCCCTGTTTTTGTGCCAGCAGAAGCTTATGGGGAGACCTGGGAAGTGCAGTCTGCTCTCAACCTCTGTCTGTCCAATCCCCCTTCTAAGGCCAGGCTGTCTCCTAGAGCTCCTCACAGCTTGGAGTCAAGAGATGCCCCAGTACTTTGGATAGGCTTGCCCTCCTTTCCATCCTTTAGCTGACCTTGCCTCAAAGAAATGAGGATTTGTTGTTTAAACTAACTTGGTGCAGTTCCTTCTGCTGCTGTTTTGGAGGTTTAAAGTGTCCCACTCCAGAGCCATGAGGGGTGATCCCAAGCCTCTGCAGTGAGACACAGGTATTAAATTCATTGTGTCTTCTCCAGAGCCTGTTCCCTTTGATTTCTGCCTTCTTGCTCCTGTTGTTTGCTGTTAGGAGTGAAGGTGTTGATCCCTGGTATTGCTTGCTCCCCTCCCTGCTCCCCACACCCAGGGCCAGGGCAGAGGGTGGCCCCTGGCACTCCCACATGGCAGGAGGGTTCCCCTGTGCCAGCTTTGCCCGGCTCAGTGGAAGCAGCCTGGCTTACCCAGACAGTCCCAATTCCTTCACGCCCCTTTGTGCCTTGTGTCCCCCACCTCCCTGTTGGCCACATGTGGGTTGTTGCTGTCTTCCTCCTCCTGCCAAATGCCAAAATTGGCTGTGCCACGATAGACTTGCCAGAGCTTCGGGTGAGATCCTGAGGAAACCAGGGGCTGTGTGCCAGCTGGGAAGGCTGCATCTCCCTGCGCATCCTTTGGCACACGGAGGGTGCACAAAAACCCTCCTGACTGGGCTGTCCTCACCTGCTGTGCTGTCCTCTCCACACCTGGCCTTGTCCTGCTGAAGGGCTTGGTTTAACCTGTTGCCCCAGAGCCTCCTGTGCTTAGCTTTCCAACAGGGGCCTGTTCCCAACCGGAGCGCTCTTGGAGCGGTGTTCTGCCCTCCTCGGTCTGAACCTACTGTCCCTGTCCTGGGCTTGGGGATCTGAGTGCCAGGTGTTGTGCCCTGCTGAGGACAAAGGCTGAGCACTCACTCCCTGAAGAGAGCCCTTCTTTTTCTTCAGCCACTGCTTGGCTCTGTCCTCATTCCAGCTGTTTGCTGGGTGAACAGTGTCTGCAGTGAGGGGGGAAAAGGTGTAATAAGCTGTACCTGACCTTGGTGCTTGTTCTGCTGCTTCCTGCCTTCTCTTGTGAAATTGCTGCACTCCAAGCAAGGTGTTTGGTCATGCCCTGAAGGAAAGGCAAAGATCTCTGCCCCTGGCAGCAGCTGGATCTCCAGTGAGCCAGGCTTACAGGAAAGCTGCTGTGCCTGGTGTTTGGAGCACGGGAAGCCAGCCATGGAAATCAGAGTGAGCAGGGACCTGGGTAACCTCATTCAAATGCCAGATGTGTTACAGGGTTGGTTTTTTTTCCTGGGAGTAGGGATTTAGGAAGGGCCTTCACCATGAAGCAGACAACATTCTGAAGCAGCACGTGGAAATTAATTTGGACTAAACAAAGCAAAGCTCTGGGTTGGAGGGGAGGAATGGAGCCTGTACTCTGGGACTTCTTGCTTGGTGTCCTGTGTCACCCACCTACCTCACGGGGATGTTGTGAGGCTTAACTGGCTGGGCAGGAGGGCACCAGCACCACCTGTAGCATTAACACTATTAAAAGCAAGCAGAGAGAGGTGTTGCCTGTGCTCTCTTGTGTGGCATCACCGGGTGCCTCCAGCTTTCCTCCACCCTTCCCCTATCCCCCTGGACTGCTGAGAGCCAGGTACCAGTCACTCACTGGCCAGTTGTGACCTCCAGCATTAAGGGAGGAGGCAGAATCTGAGCAGTCAGCCTCTGCAGGACTGCTGAGCACAGGTTCTGAGATGCCAACAGTAGCACCCCACTCCAGGAGACACCCTGCTTTACTAGACAGCCCCCTCCTTGGCCACAGGACCGACCCTTCACTTGCAGAAACAGTTGCACAAGTCTGGGCTGCATCAAAGCAGCTCCTGTTCATGCCAAGGTTCAGTCAGGTGGTTTCAGCTGGACCCCTTCGTACTGTTTCCCAGCTTCAGTGGTGGCCCCACAGGGCACAACCAGCAACTCAACAGCCTGGATTTGGTCTGGAACCAGTCCCACCACCCCCAAAGCAAAGGCATGAATCCAGGGCTGGCTCTGGAGAAGCTAATTTCAGGACTGAAACAGGGACTAGGGCGGGGGGGAGGCTCTGGACGGTTTGTTCTGTGTTAGCACACACCCCTGACCCCTGGCTGCACAGCATGGGGAAGGCAGTCCAGAACCTGCCTGCTTTGGGATTACATTCCAGGCACCTGTGGCTCTACCAGCCCATCCAGGACTTTTGTCCCTGACAAGGAGATTTGGTGACAGGGAAAAGGCTGTGAGACCCCCAGCAGCCAGCCAAAGCCCTCCCTCAGCTGCTCCAGCTGGAAGGAGTTAAGTAGTCACCTGCAAGGGGGATTTTTGCACCTGGCACCAGGCTGGCCTGGCCATAGAAATTCAGTGTGGTTTAACAAGTGCTTGGGAAGATACTCAGTAACCAGCCAAAGCCTCTCCTCTGCTCCCCCAAACAGGCCTGCAGTAGCTCCAGGCCCCCCATCTCTTCGTCTGGCAGGAGGAACAGTCGTGCCCCCCAGGAATGATGTCCAAGCAGATCTGCAACTTGGCATTGCAGCCCCACAGGGCAGGAACCATGGCACCAGCCTGCAGCCTGAGGCACAAGCACTGGCTGCAGGGAGCTGGTTTTGGCTGAGCTGTGGGCTCTGTGGTACCGGCCATGCCTGGCCCTGGTCAGGAGGGACCCAGCCCAGCAGCCAGGGAGCAGGGCAACAACCACACGAAAGGACCAGAGAGCCAAGAGCCACATTGTGCACTCCACAGATGATATTAAACCAGTGAAGACTGCTGTCCCTTCAAAGTCCAGCAGCAATTTCGGAGAGCAGTGCCCCAACATCCTGCCCCAGGGAAACGCCCTTCTGTCCCACCCCCAGGCTGCCCCACAAGGAAAGCAAATCGCATCCAGGAACTGTGGCAGCTTACAGCAATCCCAGCACAAGGCACACACGCTGGAGAGCCGAGCACCCAGGTAGTAGCACCCAAGTCTGGGGAGCAGCGAGAGCCGAATCCCTCCCCCTGCAAGAGTCCTGAGTGTTTCAAAGCGCAGGCCTCAGTGAGGAGAGGCGAGAGACCTGGCCTGGGCGGCTGGGCAGCTTCATGGCATCCCCGGGATGGTCACGTCCTTGTCCCAGTCCCTTCAGCGCGGCAGGGGGAAGGCCAGCCCCTGGTCACAGCAGGATGGAGCGTACGTTGGAGATGGCTCCTTCGGGGTCTGTCTTGTAGAGCATGAAGTGTCCCTGCACCTGGGCAGCGCTGATCTGCTCGGAGACGCCCAGCGCCTGCTCGGCAAAGCGCTCGGCTGCGGCGAGGGGCTGCTGGGGGTAGAAGCGCTGGAACATGCAGGCGAGCTGCCGGCGGGAGCAGTGCCCCACGTACTGCCGCAGATCCACGCGCCCGGGCCGCACCAGCGCCGGGTCCAGCCTGCCAGGAGACACCGGACAGCCCTGACAGCCCGATCCAGGCGGCTCTGCGGGCTGGGTCCTGCAGGAGGGAAGCCCTCCCCCCTCCCGCAGCCTGTCTGCAAGGGGCTCGGCGCCGTGGGGCGGGAAAGGTGGGCAAGAGGGTGGTCCCTGGGGGGTTGAGGGGTGAAATCAACCCAGAAGAAATGAGAGAGATGGAAAAGGGCTGGCTCTGGAGGAGGTTGAGCATGTCTTGAGAAACAGGGCCCTAAACCTGTAGATCCCCACAGGCAGGAAGCTGGCACCTCTTCTGATGGGTACAAGCACGGTATGAACAGTAAGGAAACATCTGAAGCTCCAGCAAAAGGGACTCTAATTGGCAATCAAGGGATTTGCACCCCAAGGGAGGATTTGGGAAACCTGAACCCCCAGACTTCATGGTGGAGAACGGAAACAGCCCTCCATACAGCCCATCAAAAGGGAGCAAGGTTTTCCCATGCTACCCTCCCAGAGAGCAGCACTGACCTGTCCACGTAGTTGGTGGTCATGAAGACGATCCTAGCCTCCGTGGAAGCCACACCATCCAGAGCGTTGAGGAGGCCACTGAAGGTCAGGCGCCCCATGCCTTGGTACACAGCTGGGTCTGGGGACAGACATATCCGAGATCAAATCCATCAGCCACTCATCCCACACAGTCCCATGGGCCACCTCCCTATCGCCTGAGGTTTAAGCCAAGCTCTCTGTTCTCTCTGTGCCCTGAGGCTGGCCCTCTGCCTCTCCCTGGCTGGCAGCACACTCACCTCCCCTACAAATCCACACCTGTGGGAACCCAAAAAAAGAATGAGGGGGAAAGCCATCCCCATCCCTGATGCTGAAAGTAGCTGGGCAGGAGAAGTGTCTTTTACCTGAGGATAAAGGACCCCATTCTTCCCTTTACATAGCCTAGCCAAAACTGGGCAAGATCCAGCTTGGCCCGAGGCCCCAGAGAGCTGCCCACTCCTGGTCTCCACTGGTGTGGCAGAGCAGCTCAGAGCCCAAACATTTCCCCAGCACAGCCAGCAAACCTCCCGCCCGTTGCCGGCCCAGGAACGGCGGCACCACTCACTCTCAGCAGCAAGGTCCCGGCTGACGAAGGCAGCGTCCACGTCCTCCAGCAGGATGATGCTCTGCTGTGGTGCCACGCTCAGCAGGTGGTTGAGCCGGTCGTCGGAGAGGCTGCGGTCGCTGAGGCTCAGCAGGCAGATGCTGTATTGCAGCTCCCCGGCCAGAGCTGTGCTGGGAAGGACACAAACCACAGGGGTGAATCACAGGAGAAAGCAGGGAGCAGAGGAAGAACTAGATCTCCCTGCCCAGCAGCTTGGGATAGGGCAGAGACATCCTTCCCTGCCATGGATCAGATATGGGGGCAGGTGGAAGCCCCTACTCAGCCCACTGGTGCCATGCAGCACTGTGCAAAGCAGGGGCTTGAAGGACTCGTCCCCCTGACGTGTCACAGGACCAGCAACACGAACACTTACACCAGGCACCATGCAGGAGACGCAGCCCACTCCTGCACTTCAAACTCAAGCTCATCCAGGCCTTCTCACCAGAGACTGCCATGCCCCAGAGCAGGCAGCTGGCAGGAAAAGGGCCGTCAGGCCATTGGCAGTACTCACATGAAGCTGCTCTTCCCACAGCCAGGGGGACCGTACAGCAGGTAGCCTCTTCGGTAGGGAATCCCTAGGAAAACAGTGTCCTTTTAGGAACCAGGTGCATTGCTCTGAGCTGTCTCCCGCAGAGCTGCGTGGCTATGCTACAGGAAGGCAACAGCAGCCATCTCCAGAGAGGAGCAGGAGCATCCTGCCCCGCCTCACAGCCGTATCGCAGGAGCAATGAACTCTGTGGTTCGTCACAGCTTCCAGGGTTGGACAGAACTGAGGGGAGTTTGTCCCTCTGCAGACCCAGGCCTGACCTCAGCACCTGGGCTCGCTCATCTGTGGGATGTGCCCGAGGCAGTGCCCCACAGATGCAGCTGCCAGGAGGGACAAGGAGTCACGTGGGGCACAACACAGAGGACATCACGCTGGCGTGGAGAACCTTGCCTCTCTCGCTGTACCACTTGGGGTTGTCGATGAACTCCTTCACGTCCTGGACCAGCCTCTCCGACACACCTTCTTCCAGCACCACTGAGCTGAGGGGCCGCCGGCGGCGGGGGAAGCCGAACTGCCGCCACTCTGCTCCCATGGCCGTGTACATGATCGTCCTCCCCTCCTGCTGCTGCAGCGCCAGCTCCCGGGCTGCAGAGAGAGGTAGAAGGAACAGCTGGCAGGGAAACCGATCTCCTGTGAAGCCCTGGGCATCTCCAGGGAGTAGGCTGTTGCTAGCAGGACCCCGCACAGCTTCCCTACAGACCTTCCTGGAGGATACTGAAGAAGATGTCCCGGTTGGTGCCCAGCGCAGTGAAGGTGACGGACTCCCAGGGGGTCCCCGTGTGCAGGTCGATCATCTGCTTCTCCCGGTTGCGCTCGATGCGAATCCACTTCCTGCGATACCTGGGGCAGGGAGATGGGGCTGGGGAATGTGATCCAGCACCTTTCAGCTGAGACCAGCTCAGGTCATGCACTCATCTTGGGCAAAGAAATCCCGTTGCCGTGATTAAACTCCTCTCATTACTCTCAACCTCCCTAATTCAGACCCAAGGAAGAGGCAGGATCCTATCTGCTGCCCTGATGGACCCCCCCAGGTTGGAGTTTCCTTGCCAAAATCAAGGGTCAGGCCCCCAGCTGCCTCCCCCCCTACCCTCCCTTACCAGATGAAATGGTTCCCAGGGCTGGGGATGAACTCAAACTTGGTGCTGATGCGCCCACTTTCATGCTGCAGGTATGACGTCTCAACGCTGAGGTGCTGCGTGTGCTTGGCGTGGTGGGAGATCCAGTTCAGCAGCCAGTGGTAGCTCTTATCCTTGCTGGGCACCTCCAAGGTGATCATATAATGACGCCTGAAAGCCACCAGTCCAAACTGGGCCCCTTTCCGGGCTAACGCTAGGGCTGTGCCCACCCCAACGAGGCCAAACCCAGCCCCGAAGTATGGGTTGTCCTTCAGTGCCACGACAAAGTCAGAAAAGGGCATTGTGGGAGGTTAAGGGGCTCCTTTCCACAGCGTCATCCCTGCACTCTGGAAACACACCTGTGTGGAAAGAGAAGGACTGAATGGCAGCAGCGAACATCACGTCTCACCCGCAGTTGCCTGGCCTTTAACGTGTCCCGTTCTCAAAGCAAAAGGCAGCCTGGCACATTCAGATCCCCCGCACCCTTGCTTAACTTTTACTGGAGGCTCAGACAGGCGCTGGCCATAGGAGCCTCCTCCCTCTCTGCAGCCCCTGGGTGAGGCAGACAGGAGGGGGCCAGGAGCCGGGGCTCTCAGGGACCATCCCCTGCTTCTCCAGCCAGGACAACCAGCCCAGAGTTTTACATCGGTTTATTCTGTAGGCAGCTCAAGATCACCGACCGCTGCAGCCGCTTAAGGCCGGTCGCTCAAAGAGCCGAAGCGCATCCCCAGGCCGAGCTGAGAGCTGGCTCTTTGCCGCTGGAACGGGCGCCACGCCGGCGGTGGGAGCAGAGCAGCATCCCCGGGCCTAGCTGAGGGCCCCGGCCGCACGCCGAGGGGGCCCGGAGCTCCCCGGCGGGCTCTGTCAGGCAGAGGGGGCGAGGGCCGGGCGGGCAGGCACAGCGTGACCCCAGGCAGGACCCGCCGCCCCCAGCACACGCCCGGCAGCCAGGCTCCTTCCCCCGGCGCAGGAAGGCCGCGGCCCCGCAG
>VZTU01026965.1:86032-104638 GCA_013400835.1 Zapornia atra | reverse complement strand
TGAGATGCCGCGGCCGGCCCCCCAAACCGCGTAGCACCCCTGCGGCCTCCCCGGTCTAAAGCGCTTTCTTGTGCTTCAGAGCGAGAGGCCTCCCTGCCCGGCAGCAGCGCGGCGCCCCGTGGCCATGAGCGCCGGAGTGGCTGCGCCCGAGGGGGCCGGCGGGGAGATGGAGACCCTGTGCTCGGAGCTGCTCCTGCCCGCACCGGGGGAAGCGGGGGCTGTGGGGAGCGCCGCTGTGGCCAGCGCTGGCCTGGCTGGGACTCCCCCGCTGACCGCAAGCCAGGAGTTGCTCCTGGCAGAGGCATCGATGTCCGGGGAAGGGGCTCACGACCACGGGAACAACGTGGAAATATTCATCGAGGCTGTGACTGGCGACGTGACGCTGAGCAACGCGGCCAGCGCCACAGGTACGGCTGCGGGGAGGGCAGTGTGTGACCCTTGGCGCTCAAGGGAAGGAGGGAGGTCCAGCTGGGGGCTCTGTCCCCTCCAGGAAGCACCCTGGGGACACCGCGGTGCCCTCACATCCATCATAAGTCTGGGGTCACCATTCAGTGCAGACCTGACACAAGCTGGGTGTGTGCATGAGGAGGGGTGGCTCTGGGAGCCTGGGACGGGTGAGGTGATTGCTCCGGGCTGTCAGCAGGGACTAGTCAGAGATCTCCACCCCAGGCTCCTCCCCCAACACACTTCTCACCTGAGTCCAGTATGGGGGTGTCCTGCTGGAAATGGGGCCAAGGCAGCCTCATACCTCTGCATGCCTCAAAGGTGCTAAGGGACAGACCTGGTGTTCACAATCACCTGGGCAATGATGTCCCCTCTCTGATGGGAGGGCTCCTGGGATACCCCAGGCAGGGGGAGGGCTGTGTTTCTTCCAACTAATTTGTGGCAACAGGGGTTTATCCTCTGTGTCCAGAGCTGGAACCGAACAGTCAGTCCCAAGCCCTGGGCCTTGCAAAACCCCTTTCTAATGCTCACCCCTCACTCTCTGCAGAGGTGCTGGTCAAAGTGGTGGAGCTGTATTTCTGTGAGAGGTGCGGCCAGAGCTTCCCAGAGGCCTCCCTGCTGTCCCAGCACCAGTGCCTGCTGCTGCTCCCCTCGGGGCACCTGGAGCTCCCAGGGGTGCTGTCAGCACCCCCCAGCAAGGGCCAGAGCGAACCAGGAGGCTCGGAGCTGCCCAGAGCCGGCACGCAGGAGGGCTCCACTCCCGAGCGCTTGCTGTGCCCGGTGTGCCAGGAGGCATTCCAACAGCCTGGCGAACTCAAGGAGCACTTCAAGACCCACCGTGCCCCGCCAGGAGCCCTGCCCTGCCCCGAGAACGGCTGCCACTTCGCCACAGAGGACCGCAAGACACTGCGCAGCCACCTGCGCCGCCTGCACGGGGCCTCGCCTGTGTCCTGCACCTACCGTGCCTGCCCCCTGCTCTTCCCCAGCCGCCCGGCCATGGAGCAGCACCGCCGCACCCACTTCCCCTTCCACTGCAGCCGCTGTGACTTTGTCACGGCCAACGCCAAGCTCTTCTGGCAGCACAGGAAGGGCCACGCTGCAGAGCCCCCCGCCAAGATGCCAGTGACAGGCAGCCCCCCCAGCTCGGCCCCCCGCGGCCTCGAGCAGCGCTGCGTCCTGCCGTCGGGTACAGCCGGGTGGGAGGGTCGGGGCCTGTGGGTGCTGCAGAGGCTGGTTGTGTCCGTGCGTCCCAGTTACAGCTGGGAGGCGTCGGGGGTGAGGCTGTGCTGCCAGAGGGCCAGGGAGCCCCGTGCTGGTCTCTGCAGCATTCTGTCTTCCCCATGGCACAGTTTGTGCACCCCCCCATCTCAGCCAGGTTTTTTGCATGTGTGGGGGTGATTGGGGTGGCTCCCTCTCGCCTGGAGCATGATGATCTCTGTCTTTCCCCACTGAAGGAGCAGAAGGGCAGGAGGAGGCAGGGAATTGCCAACCTGGCTGGGAAGCCACCGCAGCAGAAGCCAGGCTGGCAAAGCCCGCAGGCACTGGGGAGGGCTCCTTGGAGGGGCAGAAAGCGGCAGCTGGAGAAGAGGACTCAGACAGCGGCAGAGACGAGTCACCAGAGGAGGATGGTGAGAGCCCCTGCGAAGGCGAGGCCAAAGAGGACAGGAAGGCAGCTCCTGAGAACGCCAGGGTGCCACGGACACAGCACTTCCGAGGTAGGAAGCAGGGCACTGCAGGGCCGTGCGGTGAGCCGCTTGGCCTTTGGTTTATGAGCGAGTAGCTCAGCACTGAGGCTGAAACATGGGCCAGGGCGGTGGGATGTGGGAGCACTGTGCTACAGCCTTGTTCCTCCTGCACGTACCAGTGCACTGGTCCCTCCTTCCCTGACCTGGGCCCAAGTGAACGTGTCCTTCTGGTGCCCATCCTCAGCCACTGCCAGACTCAGGCCAAAGCGAGCAAGGGCCTGCCTGGCTTGGGGGAGTGGGGTCATGTAGTTGGGCCCGATCTGGGCTGCGCTGAGTTGTCTTTGCCAGTGTTGAGCTGCAAAGAACCCACCTGGACTTGGGTGGGGATGGTCCCGCCAAGTATACAGCTGCAGTGTGACCACATATATGATAAACCTTCGCCCTGGCACAGCTGTTTCTGGGAGGGAACATCTGCCTGTGTCTTCCTTGCTGAGGGCTCCTGCCTCTGCTCTCACAGGGGATGTCGCAGAGGGCTCCGAGTACCTCTACAAAACCCACATGTGCCCCGAGTGCAAGCGGTGCTTCAAGAAGCGGACGCACCTGGTGGAACACCTCCACCTGCACTTCCCCGACCCCAGCCTGCAGTGCCCCAACTGCCACAAGTACTTCACCAGCAAGAGCAAGCTGAAGATCCACATGATGCGGGAGACAGGCGAGAAGGCCCACCGCTGCCCGCTCTGCCACTACAGCTCCGTGGAGAAGAACGCCCTCAACCGCCACATGGCCAGCATGCACGAGGACATCTCCAACTTCTATTCCGACATCTACTCCTGCCCCGTCTGCGAGGAGAAGTTTCGGCTCAGCCAGGCTCTCAAAGAGCACCTGAAAACTCACAAGGCTGAGCCGAAGAGGCTGAGCTGCTTCCAGGGGGACTGCAACTACTGTGCGGAGGACCGGAAGGAGTTTGTCCGTCACCTCAAGGATGCTCACGGCATTAAGGCAGTGGAGTGCAAGTACCACGCCTGCTCGCTGCTCTTTGGCACGGCCGAGGCCATGGAGGCTCACCGAAAAACTCACTACGCCTTCCACTGCCAGCAGTGTGACTTCATCTGCTCCAACAAGCATGTTTTCCGCAAGCACAAGAAGCAGGGGCACCCGGGCAGCGAGCAGCTCCAGTGCAGCTTCTGCCCCTACGCCACCTTCAACCCCGTGGAGTTCCACGACCACGTGGGGAAGATGCATGCCAACGAGAAGATCCACAAGTGCACCGAGTGTGCCTTCGCCACCGCCCACAAGAGGGTGCTTATCCGCCACATGCTGCTGCACACCGGTGGGTGCCTGCCATGGGGGTCCTGGGATCCGAGCTGGGATGGGGGGCGGATTCTGTCCTGGTGCTGGGTGGGCAGGGAGGGCTGGGTCAAAGCTCCTGGTCCCGTCACCGGCTCTGCCACCCTATAGTGTCCCTTGGCTGAAGCTGTGGTGTGCCCCCATCCCTGCCAAGCTGGTTTCCCCATGGTGGGGGCAGCCAGAGTTGCCTTATCTCTCTGTTCCTGTGCTCCCTTGCAGGAGAGAAGCCTCACAAGTGTGAGCTCTGCGACTTCACCTGCCGGGATGTGAGCTACCTGTCCAAGCACATGCTGACCCATTCCAACGACAAGAACTTCATGTGCACTGAGTGTGGGTACATCACCAAGTGGAAGCACTACCTGAACGTCCACATGCGCAAGCACACTGGAGATCTCCGGTATGACCCCCCGCCCTGGCCGGCATCATACTCAGGGCTCCCCAAATCCTGCTCTGGGGGTCTGGCTGCGTTGTGTGTCAGGGGACACACACTGTGTTGTGTGTCTGGTGCCTGGGGAATGGTTACAACCTGCTCTTGTCTGGCACATAAAAAATGGTGCCCTTGAGCTTGCGGGTTGTTACTGGCATGGTGCTGCAAAGGCACAGTTCTCTCTGGCATGTCTGCACTGCCAAGGAGGTGTATTACCATGGCAGTGCAGCTCTGAGCTCAGGTTCATGAGTGCTGCTGATGTTTGTGGGCCAAGGCCGGCTCAGGCACGCACAGGATTCTGCCAAAATGTGGTTTTTACCTCAGTGGTATTGCCTTATTTGGGTCTGGTCTGCCTCCAGCAACCAGACATGGGGGTGATGTGGTTATGGTATGGGATGCCCAGAGAGGTTGCCTCCCATCCCCAGGCCATGGGTGTGAACCACCAGCGGTGCCGGGGGCTGCAGCAAGGAGGAACTGCCTGTGGTTACGAGCTGCCCAGACGGCAAAGCTCGGTCTGGCAAACTGTAGGGATGCAGTTCCTGTGTCCCCAGGGCAGGAAGCAGAGCTCAGCCTGCCCCGGCTCCTCATGCTGCCTGACCGATCCCACTTTCCCCACAGGTACCAGTGCAACCAGTGCTCATACCGATGCCACCGTGCCGACCAGCTGAGCAGCCACAAGCTGCGGCACCAGGGCAAAAGCCTGATCTGTGAGGTGTGTGGCTTCGCCTGCAAGCGCAAGTACGAGCTGCAGAAGCACATGCAGGCGAAGCACTCGCAGAACTACCAGGTGCCCGTCTTCCAGTGCCAGTATTGCACCTACCAGACAAAGTACAAGCAGGCGCTGCTGAACCACGAGAACTGCAAGCACACCAAGCAGAAGGAGTTCCGCTGCGCCCTCTGCTCCTACTGCACTTTCAGCAACACCAGCCTCTTCTTCCACAAGCGCAAGATTCACGGCTACGTCCCCGGTGACAAGGACTGGCTGGAAAACTACGCCAGCAAGGAGCTGGAGATCAGCTCCTCCGAGGCGCTTTTCGGCTACGAGCTCGGCACAGCCCTGCACGTGGATGCCAGCTCCCCCCTCACTAGCAAGGAGCAGTGGGCAAAGGCGAAGCCATCCCAGCTGGCGTCCCAGGGGGAAGAGGGCTACCAGCAAGCATTCGCGGTGCCCCTCCTTGGGCAGGATGCTACTGCACCACAGAGTGGTGGCGAGGCGCAGGGAGATGGGGGTGAGGGGGAGCAGAGCCGTCCCATTGTTGACGATGCCCTGGGAGGTGACTGCTTGCAAGGAGACACTGCCACAGGCTCGACTGAGCATACTGCTTCTGGGGACGCGGCGGAAAGCTGCACGCTGCACTTGGAGACGCTGAACGTCTCATCTGATCCCCTTCTGGACCATTTGGCTGGGGAGTCCTGCATGGCGCAGCCAGAGAGCGTGGAAATGCTGTCCTGCAAGGAGCCTCCCACAGCCTACGAAATGCTGGGCTCCCAGGGCCACCTTGGCTTGGAGGACAATGACAACACGCTTGAAGACATCCCAGACTTTGAGGAAGAGGAGGCAGATGTACAGGAGGATGAGGTGGTGAGGATGGATGACAAGGTGACAACTGGAGAGAGCCAGGGGAAGGACTCCCTAAAGCAGGCCACAGGCCACCTCGAGGGGTCATGCTCGGACCACCATAAGCTGGTAGCAGACACTGAGATGAGAGAGACCAGCCAAGCTGAGCTGCCAGAGGCCTGGCTCAGTGTGCTGAAGGCATCTGAGCAGAGCCACCCGCCTGCTCCAGAGGATGCAGCCGCCTCCAGTGAGGATGCCAGAGGCGGCTCAGAGTCAGTGCTGAAGGCACTGCGGAAGCAGGATAAGGAGCAGGCGGAGACACTGGTGCTGGAGGGCAGGGTGCAGATGCTGGTGGTGCAGTCAGAGAGCCAGATCTTTAAGTGTGAGAAGTGCTCGTACATCACGCGGAAGGAGAAGTCCATGTCCCTGCACTCCAAAGCCAGCTGCCAGAGCCGCCGGGCCCCACTCGTGTGCTGCGAGTGTGGCGCCAGCTTCAAGCAGCAAAGGGGGCTCAACACCCATCTCCTCAAGAAGTGCCCGGTCCTCCTGAAAAAGAACAAGGTCCTCAAACCAGCTGGTCAGGAGCCGCCTGGGTTGTGCCAGCCTACTGACCAGCCCGGTGATAACGGTACGGAAATGGCAGAGGGAGATGGGGGAGGCTTAGAGGAGCCTGGATGCACAGAGACTCCCTGGGAAGCTGAACTGACGCCTGATAAAATGCAAGCTGTAGGCAGTTCCTTGCCTGGAGAACGGACCTCAGGCTCTCCTGCCCCTGAAAAATCCCTGCCAGGTGACAGCATAGAGGTGGCAGAGGAGCCTCCCCAGCAAGGGGATGGGGCTGAGCCAGGTGGGGCCACTTGCCCCCCCCAGCCTGGGAAACCCTTGGAGAAATACCGGCTGGAGGGAGGAAAGCTGCACTGCAACGCCTGCTCCTTCGTGTGCTCCCGTGTCTCCACCATCACTTCCCATGTGGAGGATGGGTGCCGGAGCCTAGAGCAGTTCTGGTGCTCCCTGTGCCCCGAGGCCTTCCGCTCCCAGCGAGCCCTCAGAAGCCACCGTGCTGAGAAGCATGTTGTGCATCCTAAGGAGGATGGACCCCAAAGCACCGACCTCCTTGAGGAGGACCCGGCTGGTGTTGAGACAGGCCAGCCCAGTGAGCCCCCGCTAGATGCGCCCCCCCCAAAAGCTGCCCTGCCCAAGAGGAGGCGTTTCTCCTGCCCCACCTGCCCCTTCACCTGCCACCAGGAACGGGCCATGAAGACGCACAAGAAGCGGGGCTGCGTGGCACTGGGTGAATTTCGCTGTGCCTCCTGCCCCTTCACCTCCAAGGCGGCCAAAGCCCTGCGGCTGCACCGCAAGCTGCACCGCAAGCACTACAGCAAGCGCCCGCAGCTGCAGTGCCACCAGTGCGAGTTCACCTGCAAGCAGGCCCGCTGCCTGTGGCAGCACGTCCGCATCAAGCACGAGGGCGTGAAGCCTCACAAGTGCCGCTACTGCGAGTTCAGCACCACACGGCGCTACCGCCTGGAAGCCCACCAGTCCCTGCACACGGGCGTGGGGCGCATCGCCTGCGGCATCTGCAGCCAGACCTTCGGCACCAACTCCAAGCTGCGCATCCACCGCCTGCGGGTCCACGAGAAGACGCCCACCCACTTCTGCCCGCTCTGCGACTACAGCAGCTACCTGCAGAACGACATCACCCGCCACGTCAACAGCTGCCACCGCGGCGAGCTCAACTTTGGCTGCTCCCGCTGCGAGGCTCGCTTCAGCTCCGACACGGCCCTCAAGCAGCACGTCCTGCGGCGGCACGAGGAGAAGGTGTCCTACGGCTGCCCGCGCTGCGGCTTCGTGTGCCACAGCGAGGCCACGCTCAAGTGCCACGTGCAGAAGCAGCACCCACACCTGGAATGCAGCACCTGCAAGGAGACCTTTGCCACCCAGGAGGCTCTGGAGGAGCACAAGACGCAGCATTTCAGCCACCGCTGCGAGCTCTGCAGCTTCGCGGCCAAGGAGCGGCAGCAGCTGGTGCGGCATTATGTGGAGAGCCACGAGCCGGCCGCCCCCCAGGACAAACCCCTGCGGTGCCCCTTCTGCGACTTTGCCTGCCGCCACCAGCTCGTCTTCGACCAGCATATGAAGGGCCACGGCGGCACCCGCGTCTACAAGTGCTCGGACTGTGAGTACACCACCAAGAACAGGCAGAAAATCACGTGGCACATCCGCATCCACACCGGCGAGAAGCCCTACAAGTGCCACCTCTGCAAATACGCCTGCGCTGACCCCTCGCGTCTCAAGGTGAGAGATACGTCTGGCTGCATCTGCCTGGGGCAGGGGCGGGGTCCGGGCACAGGGGTTTAGGGGAAGAAGAAACCACTCCTAAGGGGATGTTTTGTTTCATCCTCTGTTGTCTTCTGTGGCTTGTACAGGAATAGGGTGCAAGCCCATAGAATTTGCCAGAGCAAAGTATTTCTTGCCGGCTGTTGCAAGTGAAGGGAAAGAGGGGTTTGTAGCAGAGCAAGGTGGGCAGCTGCCCGAGCTCACTCCTCTTCGCAATGACGTACCCCCTGGGTGCAGCCTCACACGGCTCAAAGTCGAGTTTGGCTGCCCACTTGCTTGCAGCATGCTCGTGCACCAGACGGCCGTGGCACAGAGGGCTCAGCTTCCCTGCAAGCAGAGCCAGACCCTGCCCACGTGTCTGTGGGTGACTGGCATCCTCACACACAGCAAAGGGCCTTTCCTGGAACAGGAGGGCCAGGCCTGAGGTAAGGGAGGGGAAATTCCCTGGCTTTGCTAAGAGTCACTAACTTTTTTAATAGCCAGGCTGAGCTGGAGCCCTCTGGGACTGTCTGGGTGAGGCTGTGCAACACGCTCAGCTCAGGGCTAGCTCTCTTGGCCTGGGTTTTATCCCAGGCTTTGCCCTAAATACCAAAGTGAGGAGAGAAGCCTCTGCCTCTCCACGGGCTGGGACAGAACAAGCTCAGTGGGACGGGAGTCTCATCCTGACCCTGCTGTGGATCTCCCCCTCCTGCTCAGTCTGCCAGGCAAGCAGACAGCCCTCCTTGCCCTGCGGTTTGAGATGTCAGGGCTGTCTTTGAGTCCCTCGCTGGCACCCCGGAGCCCTGTGTGTTCCCAGGGCAGGTGGCACAGCCTCCTCCTGACCCTGCCCTCTTGCTCTGTGCCCAGTACCACATGAGGATACACAAGGAGGAGCGGAAGTACCTCTGTCCTGACTGCGGCTACAAGTGCAAGTGGGTGAACCAGCTCAAGTACCACATGACGAAGCACACAGGTGAGTGCTGTCCGCCAAGGATGGGCTGTGGGGCACCTGGAACAGCTTTGGGGCTGTGCAGACCCCAGGCTCATGCTTTTATTTGCTACCAGCGGGCTGGGTGGAGGCAGGGGAGGCCACACAGCAGTTGGGAAGCAACACATTCTGGTGTGCTGGTGGCTTGAGGACAGCGCCCCAGGGCAGGAGGGAGGGTGGCATACAGTCTACAGGGGCTAAGGTATGGTGCCTTGGAAACTTGGGGTTTGAGGTGGCTGCTGGCAGGGCTGCTGCACCTTCCTGGTGCCGAGGATAGTGCATAGTGGGGTCCTGGGGGAACTGATGCCTTTGTGGGGATAGTGGGGGGACGGCGGGAGGAGGGAGGGCACTGCACCCCTGTCCCAGCCCCTTCCCCGTTACTGCAGGCCTGAAGCCGTACCGCTGCGACGAGTGCGAGTACCGCACCAACCGGGCGGACGCCCTGCGGGTGCACAAGGAGACGCGGCACCGGGAGGCCCGCTCCTTCATCTGCGAGCAGTGCGGCAAGGCCTTCAAGACCCGCTTCCTCCTCAAGACCCACCTGAAGAAGCACAGCGAGGAGAAGCCCTATGTCTGCAACGCCTGCGGGCGGGCTTTCCGCTGGGCAGCCGGCCTGCGCCACCACTACCTGACCCACACCAACGAGCACCCCTTCTTCTGCCGCTACTGCCCCTACAAGGCCAAGCAGAAGTTCCAGGTCATCAAACACATCCAGCGGCATCACCCCGAGCGCGGGGCCAGTGACCCCAGCCAGGGGGTGGGCAAGGACCCCAGTACGCCCACTGTCCACCTCCATGCTGTGCAGAGGGAGAGCCGGCCCCAGGGGCTCCCCAGGACAGAGCAGGAAGGAGGGGCCCCCGTGGAGAAAGATAGTGCTTCGCAGTGAGGCCAAATCCTGAGGGTGCTAAGGCCTGCTGTGGGGATGTACGTGTGTGTATAGGCATATATGTATATGGGATGTAAAGTACGCGCTGTATAAAATTCATCTCTTGGCTCCTTTTAATCCTTACTTCTTTGGGTCACTTGGAGCTCGGTGCCAGCCCTGGAGCAGGTACCTGCAGGGAGAGGACACAACCAGGAGCCCAGCTCCCTGTCCCTAGTGCCGCCGCGCCCAGAGCTGAGCCTGCCTCTCACAGAACGGTTTATTGAGTCGCTTACAGAGAAGGGATAGGCCAAGGGTTAGTCATGGCCCTGGCCAGAGCAGCCTGGGGCCTCCCAGAGGGCTCTGCAGGGTGGGGGGCAGCAAGGACCTGACTCCTGTCCCAGCTCAACCCAGCCCTGGGCTTTGCTCGGCTCCAGCTTTGCTCCCCTGGCCGGTGGGTTCCAGCCCCTGCGGCAGAGCCAGAGCGCTGGGCACAGTCTTTCCTCCTCACCACCGAGCCGTGCCCGGGGGCCAGGGCAGGCTGCGTGTGGGGGACTGCATCAGCATGTGCCCCACACCTATGCATGGGAGTCAGCATCCCAGACTTGAGAAGGGGAGGCCACTGCCTTTTCCCAGCCCCTGGAGGCCACTGCGAATGGGGACACCATAGCAAGACAACACAGGGATGACACGAACAGCTCAACGAGGGTGATGTGGTTGGCAGTGCAGCCCCAGCCACCTGGGGCCAGCTCTATGGCTTCCATCCAGGTCCCCTTCAACCCCCAGGCTCAGTCCTGCTCGGGGCCGGGTGGCTCGGTGATGCGGATGTGGACAAAGAGCGAAGAGGGTGGGATGCTGGTGCCATCCTTGGAGAGGAGATGGATGTGGCGGTAGCCTGCAAAGGACACAGCAAGGCTCTGACAGCTGCCGCTCACCCAGCTGAGCCCAGACACCTCTGGGGGCTGCCCGTGCCCACCACTACCGCCGGCAGCAGCTGCTCACCAGGTTTGATGTTGGCAAACGCTAAGGTGAACTGGCCCACGAAGTCGTTCCTGGAGGTCTTGTCGTAATCCTCCACCACGAAGCGGACGAGGGCCAGCTCGGGCACGTGGAGCTGGAACTGGAGTGTTTCATCCCAGCGGGGGTTAAACCCTGGGAAGAGGAGAGAGCGGGTGCTGGGAGGGCAGGGACAGGCTGCCTGGGCACAGCAGGGTCCCTGGTACCACCCTGGGGCTCACCATTGTTCTCAATGTACTTGGTCTCCTGGTGTGCCTGGTCTGCAGGGACACCGTGGATCTCCACCCGCACCAGCGGGTCGATGATGGCTCCGTCCTTGCTGTTGGCCACTTTGGGCAGCTGCTGCCCACTGATCACCTGTGGGAAGGGACAGCGACCCTGTGAGCCAGAGAGCAGCCAAACCCATCTGCTGGGAGGCTGCAAAGCAGTGTTCCCACCCTGCTGGAACCGGCAGAGCTTCTAGGATGCTCACAGCTCCCTGGGGTCTCTCCTTGTCCCCATACCTGGATCGTCAGGGTGGTGGGGCCAGGGCCCTCCCGGCTGCCAGGGTCACTGGGGTTGAAGGCAGTCTCCTCGTCCCTCATGAAGGGGGGTTTGAGCACGTAGCCACAGCGGCCGTTCTGGCTGAAGAGCCCATCACACAGGTCCATCTCTGTGCCAGCTGTCTGGAAGTTCAGGGCCACTGGGGAAGGTGGTAGGAAAAGGGTTCAGGGCAGCTTGGAGGTGACAGCCAGCCTGTCCCTAGAGCCAGAGGGATTTAGGACCAGACAGGGGGACATGGCCCTGATACCCAGGTGCCCCAGGCTCCCCAATGCGGGGCAAGAGCCTGCAGCCAGGATTGTAGCTGGCACCAACATGGGTCCTGATGGTGCTGTTTGGCATAGGACCCAGGGAGGTCCCCAGCCCGCAGCCCTGACACCACCTGGCCATACCGATCTGACACCCCACATTCCACATCTCCTGGGGGCTGTAGTTGGAGGAGTCAGTCCGCATCCCACTGGGGTAGATGCGTGTCAGCTGCCAGGCGTTGTGACGGACAAACTCATTCCCTAGGGAAGGAACATGAGGGCTGCTTGTGGGGTCATTCCCTGGCCTGCACAGCCACCCAGAACATGTACCATCCATCCATCCATCCATCCATCCATCCATCCATCTTCCTATTTACACATCCACCCACCCACCAATTCTTGTCCCTCTCCCCTTCCAGGACCCCAGGTGTCCTGCCTTGCTTCCTAAGCCAGTAACCCCCACTCACCCAGCAGAGCCAAAACCCGAGCACAGCCCTGCTGGACCCTCTTCCTCCTGGACAGGGAGGGAACCCCAGTGTCTGAAGCCTCCTGCCCTCTCCCCTCTGGCCCACTCCCAGGTTCTGCTGCCCCCTCTGCCTCACCTGCATCCCGGATGAGCTTCCTGGCCTTGGCTTCAGCAAGGGAGGAGATCTCGGAGGGCCGGGAATGGCTGCGGGCCTCCTGGAAGCCCCGGAAGGACACACTCTTGCAGTAGACAACACAGTCCGACAATGCCTGTGCCAGGCTCTCCTTGTCCTTCTGCAAGGCAGGGCTGTGTTGGGTCCCTCCTGATGGGACACCGTCCCCTAGCACCCTCAGGACAGGGCTTGTAATGCCCAGGGCAGCCAAGAACAGGTGAGGGGCGCTGGGGCTGGCAGCATCCCCACCACGGGCAGCCTCCCTGCTGTCCCTGCCAGGAGCAGAGCAGGCAGGGGACCTCAAGCACGCTACCATCACAGGCATGCTGTGCAAGAGGGGTCTGGGGTTGCCAGGGGCAGAAAAGGCTTCACCCCCTGCCTGGGGATGTCCCTGCAGTCTCTGCCTCTTCCCACAGCACTGGGATGTCTCATAGCCATGTCCAAAGGCTCAGGTCTCACAGCCAGTCTGCAGCCTCAGCCACCCACCTTCGCCCTCCGCCTCTCCTCCTCTGCCTCTGCCCCGTTGTCATCATCGGAGGCATCAGGCGCCTCGTCCCCCGGCCCATCCAGCGTGTCCTCCAGCCGCCCGATCTTCTTCCCCTTCAGCAGGATCTTGTGCTTCAGCTCCTGCAGGGTTGGGGATGGAGATTTGGGACTTGCTGCCCCCCAGGACCCTGCACTGCTGGGGTCAGCCCCACAGACTCCCTTCAGCACCCAGGAGGGGGATGGGTAGGAAGGCTCCGTCCTGCTGTCTGACTCTGCAGGGCATGGGGATACAACCTCAGGGACAGCTTTGGGACCCTTGTGAACATGAGGACACAATGTCCACAGTGTCCCCAAGTGCTCCAGCAGAGCACGATGATGCTGGGACAGGGATAGCCTTTCCTCTGGACACCAGAGCCACCTCCTCACCCTGAGGACAGCGATGCCCAGCACAGCCACACTCTGTCCCTACCTCTGGGGATGGGAGCTGGGTGGGGACGCGCCCGTCAGTGGTGGTGGTGAGAAGCTGCTCCCCCAGGATGTCCTTGAGCTGCTGGGCCAGGACCTCCTGCTGCTCCATGCTGCAGTGGTTCTCCAGGGACAGGATCACTGGGTAGTCTGAGGTCTGGGGAACAACACGTGCAGCTGGAGATCAGCCTCAGTGGGGTAGGGGAGCTCTCACAAGGGCTTTGCCCAGGCATCATCAGTGCCAGGATGGAGCTCCTCGTATCCTCCTGAGACCTTCGTACCCCTGCAGTCCCCCAGCATCCCCCATATCCCATCTGACCCTTGCATCCCCCAGGCCCCACCTCACCCCCAGCAGACCATGCTTGCATGAGCCCCTGGCACAGCTCGGCTTAAAGCTGCGGGTCAGACCCCCCAGTGCTGTTCCACAGCCACCCTCCTGGCCCAGAGTGCGGTCAGACCTCCTGCAGCACTAGGCACATGAGCCTCAGCACCACTCCCCCTCCAGACACCCACCACTGCCCCAAATGACAGCCTCGCCCCCTCTCCCCGCCGAGGGCCACCCGTGAGGTCAGTGTGCAGGGAAGGGAGCCCTACCTTGAAGGCGTACTTCCCCAGGGTGCTCACCACCTCCCGGAAAGGGATCTTGGAGGTGAAGGTGTGGCCGTGGTACACCATGGGCTCCCCGTTCGGCCCATCCCAGCAATCCACCTCCAGGCACCGGCAGCCCCGTTTCAGAGCCCTACGGGTGGGTGGTCACCCCTGGCACCCCGCACCCAGCCAGGGCACCAGCCCCCTGCCCTCCCCTCTGCCCGTGGGTGTCACACCTGCACGGACCAGGGGACAGCCACCAAGGGTGGAGATGCTGCTGCATGCAGGGCAGGAAGAGCTGGGTTCAGTATCCCCAGAGCAGACCTCCTTGCTGGACCCCACACCACACAGCCACAGGGGTTCTGGACCATGCAGGAGGCAAAGGAGCTTCTGGCTTTGCCCCTTGGAGTTGTCTGGGACATGGGGCTGTGACAGGAGGGCACTGGGGAGCTACTGGGAGGGAGCAGCACCTTTACCTGATGTAGCCCTCGATGCTGCTCTGGCCCCGGATCTGGTCCTCTATCAGGTAGGTGTTGTGGGATGAGGAGATGAAGTAGTGGCAGAGTGGCTGGCTCATGTCCTGCCACAGCACCCGGTGATGGGGGTTGAAGATGGAGCCCTCCGGGGAGCAGAGGTACATGAGGAACCCATCGGCACTCAGCACATGGCGAGCTCGGGCTGCGGGCAGAGGGGGAGGCTCAGCAACAGCCAGAGAACGGAGGAGACAGGATTGGGACAAACAGGGCTTCCAATGAATGGCTCCTGCCATCCCCAACACGGTGGACATGGCTGCAGCCAGAGGCTGGGGCACAGGGAGAGATGCCCCAGGGCAGTAACCTTGGGAAGGTGGGCAGCAGACCCCAAAGCCAGAGCTTGCACCCTGGCCAACCTCTTCCTCCAAATTGGTCCAGGAATTGACAAAAAAAAAGGGGAACTATACCCAGATCGTACTGCCCCCTGTGCCCACCTGCAGGAGGATGGGGCTGGGGGCACCCCTGCCATGGGGCTGTGGATCTCAGCTCCCTCCTTCCCTCCACACAGGGCACAGACAATGTCCAGGCTGGCTCTCACCTGTCTCTGACGGCTCGTACTTGTCAATGAGCTCCATGGCCAGCTCCTCCGTGCCTTCTTGCTCCAGCTGCTCCTGCCGCAGGAAATCCACCAGCTCCAGCAGCGTCAGCTTCTTCCCATCCTCAGAGAAGTCCTGGAAGAGGCTCTGCACCTCCTCACGCTGCGTGAGTGCTTTGTAGAAGAGGACAAACTCCTCTCCTTCCAGTGTCCCCGACTCTGACTTGTCAGCAGCCTGCAAGGCAGCTCACTCAGCACCCAGCTGGGGCAAAACAAGGTGCCCTGACCTCCCCATGAGGCCAGGGGAGCATCTGCCCATCCCCAGTGAAGGCACAGAGAGTCCACACTAGCAGCAGTGGTAGGCATCGATCAGTGCATGAATGGATGGTTGGGGGGATGGAGGGATGGATGGATGGATGGATGGATTGGTAGATGGAAGGCTGGTTGGGTGGACAAATAGATGGATGGGTCCATGGATGGAGAGCTGGACCGACAGCTGGAGGGATGGACAGATGGATGGATGGGTAGGGCAGATGGACACATGGACACCTGGCTCACTGGTTGTGGATAAATAAACAGATGGCTGAGTCTACAGACAAGCAGCTGGGTGGACAAATGGATGGGACTGAGGAACAGCTGCCTTGGCTGGCTGGGCTGATAAAGGAACAAACGGATGTTAGCCTGGCCAGGTGGGTAGTTGGGTGAACAAACAAATGGATGGGTGGGTGGACAGAGAGAGGTGAGCACAACCTTTTGTAGGGGTGTTGTGGAGCTTGTTCCAGTCCCCTTGCTCCAGGCCCTCAGGTGTGGTGCTTACCTGGAAGAGCCGCAGGGCGTGATCCTCGTTCATGTCCACGTTCATCATCTTGAGGAGACGCTGCACCTCCTTGAAATTCATGCGCCCGTCCTTGTTCTTGTCAGCCTTCTGAAACCAGTCACGAATCCACGTGCCAGGCACCAGGGCAGATGTTAAGGGAAAGGACCTTGGCTGAGAGAGAGATGGAGCTGGGGAGCATCAGTGGGCCTCTTTTCCTTTTTCTGTGGGCTGCTCCTGCCCTGATGCAGTAACCAGAAGAGCTAAGCACACGCTGGGGCAAGGCAGGAGGTGGGGGAAGGCCTGGATGTGGAAGGCAGAGTGGGGCCCACAGGAAGGATATTGGTCTATCTTCTCCCTCTGATCCATGCTGGTGGCCACCTCAATGAGCTGTCGCAGGCCCTGGACCCAGCACTGTGCCTCTTCTGCTGAGCCAGCAATGAGGTCGAGGTTGCCCCGACGGCCATAGAAGACGATGGTGAAGCAGCGCTCTGGGGGGAACTCTTCGGCCAGGCTCTGCAGCACCTCTGACTGGTGCCCTTCCCGCACCGTCTCCACATCGCTGATGGAGACTGGGGCAGAGGAAGGGGAGGCCTGTCTGTGAGGGACAAGGACAGCAGGGCAAGGGACACTGCCCACAGCTGTCTGTCCTTCCACTCATCCATCCATGCATCCATCCATCCATCCACCCCTCTGCCTGCCCACCCCTCCACTGGCTTGCTTCTCTGGTGAGAAGAGCCTACACATGAAGAGCTTCTCTTGAACGTCTCAATACCCTTAGCAAGCACAGCTCCAAGAATCTCCATACATTCACGGCCCTGTTCACTCTGAACCCTACTGACTGCCCTGTGGGCAACGCACAGCAGCGTCTACTCACAGGCAGACTCAATTTTGCCCGTCCTCTTGGACTGGTACCAGATGGTCATGCAGTCATCCTGCAGCTTGAAGTACCGCTGCTTCTTCCAGCTCTTGGACTTGACTTTGCGCATCAGGGTCCCTTGCTGCATCTGCTCCAACGTGTCTGTGAGCTGGATGCCTGGGGGAAGCGTGGCCTGTGTCACCGAGGGTGGGGGTATCGGGCACTGGACCCTGCTACCTGCCTCTGGGACCCCATGTGGTCTCTCAGTTTGGAACAGAGGAGGGAGGGACCCCAACCAACCTCCCTTAGCCACAAGAGGGGCACAAGCTAATTCCCCATCGACCCTCCCCACCTGCCCTTGGCACCGCTAAGCCCAATTCCCAAGGGCCACAGTGAGGTCGGGGTGTTCCCAGGGGTGGCATGGCAAGCCCAAGCCATGGGACAGATCTGCCCCCCCCCCAGCATAAATCCGAATGGCCCCACGCCCTGCCCCATGCCCTGCCCTGCACCCCCCACCGCCGCTGCGACACTCACGGGCGTTGCACAGCAGTGAGGCCATGGCTCTGCCTCCTCCAGGACCAGACAGCAGCTGCTGGGGAGGGATGAGAGAAGGCAGCTGGGGGGAGTGGGGCTGGATCAACCCCCCCACCACCACCGCACCCGGGTCCCACCGAGCGGGTTCTGGCTGCGCCCACACCTACACGAGGTGCCTGTGCCCTGTCCATGCACACGGGCACCAGTCTCCTGCTGGGTCATCACCTGCCCAAGTGTCGGGTTCACCCTGCCACGCTCATGAAACATTAACTCGTGTTACTGGGAAGCCGGCGCTTGGGAGCTGTCAGGGGGAGACAGGAAAACTCAGCTGCCCCGCAGGGACCCGAGCACCACTGCTCCTGGGGCACACAGCCCCAGCAGCCAGGGAAAATGGCCCTGGGGGGGTCCAGGAACAGCTCCCACTGCCTGGGAAATGGTCCCCAGCCAGCAAGTTTGGGAGTAAGGGAAGAACCAAGGCTGTTAGGGTAAGGAAGGGGATGCAGAGTGACGACCCCCAGCTCCTGAGCCCCTTCTCCCTACGGAACACCAGCACTCGGGGGGCCACAACTGCACCATCAGCCACATGGGGAGCGAGCTGTGATGAGCGGGACTATAAATACAACTGGACTGACAATAAGGCTTTGATTAGGCTGTTTTAAGACTTTAATTAGACTGACAAATTGCTGAATATGCCTGTCACCCGGCTGCTGGAGCTGGGCCCTCGAGGAGCAGATGCTGCAGCTGGTGGGCTGGGATTTGGGTGCAGGAGGGGACCCGGGAATCCCTGGCTGCAGAGGGCTCTGTGCCGGGGCGCAGGGGTGGCAGCTCTGCCCCAGGCCCCTGACTCAGCACAGGCACCGGCGGTGCGGGGCTGGGAATAGCCGGTGCCGTCAGTGCGCAGGCAGCTGCCAAGCCGGGCTGCCAGACCTGGGCGGGCTCAGGGGCCGGGCGGCAGACAGACGTCCCCTGCTCGGTGTGGGGACGAGCGGGGCAGATCCCCAGCCAGCGCTGGCCGGGGCTGTGGCCCTGCTTCTGGGGGATTTGCCCGGCGTGGGGCCAGCAGAAGCTGTTTGGCTGTCCCCAGCCCATCCATGCTCTCCAGGACCTCACCCTTGGCAGAGGCACTGCCCAGCTGAGGCCTTCCCAGCTGCCTCCGATCGGTGCCCAGTGCTGGGGCTGCATGTTCCCAGCACCAGCCCTTCTTGTGGGGCTCAGACCACAAGGACTCCCTGCAGTGCCCCCATCCCCTCACATCTGACATGCTGGGGGGCACTGATCCCCCAGCTCAGGGTGGCAGATGGGAGGGTGGCACCACGCTCCTCTTAGGCTGTGCAGAGTGGGTGCCCTGGTGCCCGCTGGCTTGCACAGCCCCAGGAGGGCCCTGCACCCCTTGACAGAGTATTCTCACCCCTTCACTGCACCCCATGGTCTGCAGGGAGGGAACCTACAGGGTGACAACCCCAGCCACCGATCTGCCTGTACCCTCCTGCTGCGGGATGGCACTGAACCTGGCGTGGCTGCTCTGCAGCATCACAGCTCCCAGTGCCCACCTGCTCTATACCTCCTGTGTGTGTCGGGGGGGGCTGGGGAATGGAAGTGGGGGTGCTTTGGGGAAGCTGGAGTGGAAGGGGAGACACCAAGGCTGGAAGAGTGGTGAGAGATGCTGGCGTGGGGCAGAGGTAGGCTTGGTGCCACCATCGGGTCTGTCCTGTCTGCACCCTG
>VZTU01026965.1:70518-84265 GCA_013400835.1 Zapornia atra | reverse complement strand
TAGGTGCAATCTGTGCTGGCTGGGGTTTTATTAGGGGTTTTATTATCTATTAAACTGAATTTACAGAAAGAAAAAAAAAAAGCCAAACAAACAAAAAACCCCCAACAACCTCCCCCAAACAAGTGTTTTCACACCCTGTCAAGGTCAGGGCGGAGGGAAGGGAGAAGGCGATGGTTATAAAACAGGGCTGTGGGGCAGGGAAGAGGCCGTGCTCTGCCCTTGTTACACAAGGCTGGGAGGGGAGGAGGGGAGGGAAACGAGATGGGATTTAAGACACTGTTGGCACGACACCGCAGATGATCAGCAAAATGGGCTACTCGAGGTAAGGGGGGAGGGAGAGATCGAGTAGCTGCCCAGGCTTGCCTGCAGCCAAGAGCAGGCTCCGCTGCGGCACAACCCCGGCGCTCCTCGGCTGCTTCCGAGAACGCGCCACGGCCACGCTAAGCCCTGGACACAGAGGAGGCAGGTGAGCGGCTGCTGGTCCGGTTTGAGTGCGGTGGGGGAGAGGCAGACGCCAAGGCAGGTTTGAAAGCAGAATGGATGCAGCTGGCTGGCGGAGAGGAGCTGGAGGAGGGGGGGTCAGGACTGAGAGACGCCTGGCAGGCAGCAGAGGGCATGGAAGCCAGCATACCTGGAGCCCGTGTGCCCGCAGGATGTCGCTCCCAGCTGTCCATCGGTCGGTGGCCTGCCGACCATCTCAAGGCAGGGTTTCCCAGCTCTGAGCTCTGTTTGGCCAGCCAGCCAGCTGCCCCGCTGGGCAACGGTGGGCTGGGTGTGAGGCCAGCACACATCAGCCCCCAGCCACTGGCTGGCTGCAGGGACACACTATTTACAGCACAGGAGTCCCAGTCCTGTCTCGTCTCCTCCCCCAGAGCCCTGGGAAGCAAGCTTATGACATGTGGGTTCATCGCAAATAATCCCCCCCTCCTCTTAGGGCACGTGCCCCAGCCACTGCCTCTGTGCAGAAGGGAAGGGAGAGAGAAGCTCGCTGTGCCAGCTGAATGCAGAGCGAGGATGTGCTGGCAGGAAAGCAAGCTAGCCCCCAGCTACCTGCAGCTGAGCAGCAGCAGTCTTCGGAGGGGATACAACAACTGGATCAGCTTTTATTCAGCTCACTCATCTAAACAGAGTAAACAAGAAGTGACAAGGAACTGGAGGGATGTGGCACGCACACCCTGTGTCACACACCACTCAGGTGGAGGCTGAGCTAGCCGGAAGAGTGGACATCCACACTACCCTCTGCCTGGCAGAACGGGGAGAGATGCCAGCCAAGCCTCCTGGAGAGATGGGGATCTTTATGGATTGGTTTTACTGATTTTTTGGGTTTTTCTAAGCTGTAGTGTCAGCATTTGCTGGTGTGGCGATCCCCAGAGACATGCTGCATTGCTACAGAGCAGCCCTTTGGCTGGGTGGGATGGTCCGACAGGCCGGCAGCCAGCTGGCGTGCCCAGTTTGTTGCAGAAGAGGTCACCTGTTCCTGGTTCTTTGTAAACCTGAGCTGTTTCTTCCCCGGTCCCCCAGCTCCCCCAGCAGTCACTGCGGAGGAAGAGGAATGCCCCGTGGGTCAGTGACTTGGCCCTCTTGCAGGTTCTTGACGAGCTGAGCCAGCCAGCGCTTCGTGGTGGTGTCATCCTTCAGGACCTGGGCGAAGGTAGTGTCCTTCAGCTGGTCAGGGAGGCACTGCCTGAGAGCTTCACGTGCCCTACATCAACAGACAAGAAACGGGGCCCAACAAATAAACTCACAGGGGCAAGAGGGGAGCGAACCCCACTGGGGACACTCCGAAAAGCACCGAGCAGCAGCACGTGGCACTCAGCCAGCCAGCACAGCTCCCATCCCTCATAGCAGACCCCACAGGACAAACTCTGTGCCCTGATGCCAGCAGTCAAGAGTGAGCCAACCAAAACACCCACCCATTGTCCACATGAGATAAGGCTGATGGAAGGACAGACAAGGAACTCCCCCCGAGCGGGCAGCATGGAGAAGAGCTGCACTTCCAAGGCAGAGGGAGAAGCCCCTGCCTGAACTCCTAAAATGTTTACCTGGGGTTATCAGAAAGGCGAAGGTAGCAGCGGACCACATGTTTCAGCAGCCGTGCAGAGGGCTCCTTGGAGAGCTGCAGGACCATTTTACCCTGTTTGACAGAGGCCAGTGCAACCAGTTAAAAGGTTTTGTAGTTACAGCTTCGCAATCAGCAGAGATTGGGAAAGGCCATTGAATCACTCACTGGCTTCCCATCCATCGCAGCCCACTACCTTTCATCTAGATACCCCTACACACAGCCCAGAGCTCTGCCTGCCAAGATGTCTTTGAGAAGGGCAGCTAGCCACGGCTTGGAAAGGATTCTCCCAGCAGGCTCAGGGAAGCTTGTCTCACATCTACTTGGTTTTTACCTACCCAGGATCACTTACTGGTCCAACTCTCTGACAGATTAAAGAGAACCAGGGGTTTCCCCATCGTGGAGGAACACAAGCATATCACAAACACTTTGATAAGCTCAGACTGCATGCTCTCTGCAACACTCTGTTCTCACCTGCGCTGCCTCCTTTTTATGCCCTTTCAAAGTGTTAACAATAGCCTAAGGACACCACATATAGCAAAATCCACATCTGGTCTTATCACATACCCAGAGCTGTGTTTTCTTTTCCCACTACATGCCTCATTAAGCCCTTACTACACTGAGAAGCAAGACCAGGGCAGATGTTCCTGGCTCAGCCTCTATTTTTCACACTAGGTAGCACTTTGCACATGGTTGCACCCAGTCTAGCAAACAGCAAGATACCTTCACAGGCCTGCTCTGGAGGAGTTTAACAGTCTGCTTCCTCATATTTAGGAGTCGATCAGATCTGCCCAACAAACTGGGTTTTCTCCTGTAAAGCTACGCTGGCTAGCACTGACCATTTTCCTCATTAGCCAAATCCACCTGTATTTGGATATTCAGGCAGACAGCACTGAGCTGGGCCCCTCATCTGTCCTTTTGCAAGCTTCCTGTACTCAGCAATTCCCTGGGATACCGATATTTCTTCAGAAGAAGTCAGAGAGCTGGTCAGGCAAGTCCTAGATGGGGATTACTAACTCTCTCTTTTAAAAGCATCAATACTTGTGCAACACCTTGCTCGGATATCAGCAGACAAGGAAGTAAGCCATCACCTTTACCAGACAGGAGCATGCTATCCCGATTCTTGAGATAGAGAACAAGTGTCTATGAACATTTTCACCTTCCTCCGTAGCGCTATGGAACGTTAATCACATCAGTGCTTCACCTGCCATTGTATCACAGCGGGGATTCCTCCCATGCTAATGCAGCTTCACACACCCACATCCTTCCTGTTCATCCCCTTCCCACTGCAGATTCTCCCTCAGTTTCCCTCCCCCTGTCCCCTACCCCAGGGTTTCTAACTGCCTCCCTCGCTCTGCCCCTGACCTGATGTACTTTCAGCAAAGGCAATCATCTTCTCGAACGCAAAACTCCCACTGGACACCACACTGGGTAGTGCAGCCATCAGCTCCCCACCATTCATATTCTGCTGTTCAGGACTGAACTAGGAGGAAGCTTTTTTTAAAGTTTGGGTAAACAGACCAATAAATAAATAATCCCTCTGAAAGCATCGGCAGCGAGGCACAGAGCAGCACCGCAAAGTGCTTAACTTAATGCTGCATTTTCTTCTCCTGAGACTGCTCTTTGAAAGGAAAAACACACAAAAGCAGGACAATAGCTGTTCCAGGGCAGATGTATTCCCCCAGCAAGCTCCAAGATAACAAAGCTCAAGCTGGGGCTATTACTCCTCAGATGAAAAAATTAGGAGTATTCAAACTTCTGCTTCACAGGGAAAGGCCAAAGATCACCTGCTCTCTGTTCCAACAGAGAGACAGAGTTGTAAGAAGCAGCAAGTGGGAGCCAGGTTCAAAAAATTTAAGAAAGGAGGTCAGCCTTCCAGACAGTGAACAGGAAACCCCCAAAACTCCTTGCTAAGGGGCACTGGATGCAAAAAACTTCCATGGGTTCAAGGGGAGGACAGGGGACAAGTGCTGGGGGTTACTGCATAGAAAACCCAACCGTCCCCAGAAATCCAAAGTGAAAATAGCTGGTAGCTGGGAGACAGTTACAAGGGCTAGTATCACCTATGCCTGCCCTGCTCTTACTGCTTTGCACAGCCTGCTGCTCTTTCAACCCGTGGGTGGAGAAATGGATTCAGGGTCTGAGCCATGAGGTCATCCTTACATAGAACTAAATCGATTGATATTCAACCAACAGCCCTGAAAACTCTTTCTGCTCTGGAGACACTTCGCAAACCAGAGATATAAAAGGAAACATGAGGAAGCAGAGAGCTGCAGTAAGCCCAAGTAGTATTTGCCTCTTTCATCCTGGCAAAGCAGCTGGCTGCTGGAAACAAATAACCTTACCAGTATCATGGCAACATGGGAAAACCGCTCATAAGTCTGACAGATATATGCCAGCCCTGTGTCATCCAGAAGGATTTTCTGAAGAATAAATGTAGCAACCTAGAATGGGGAGAAAGCAGTAATGAAAGCATATAAACAACTTATCTATCCTGAAAAGAAGCAGGCTTTGTGCAGTGCTCTTTTCAAGGCAGTCCCAGAGCTGAAAAGCCTTTCAACAGGCAGCAAATGCTTTATTCAGTGGAAGTGTAAAGCCAAAAGAAAGCTCAGGACGCTACACAATGCTTGGCACCTCTGGCTAAAGAAAAGAGACAGACACAGAGCAGAGTGTACAAGATGACTGGATGTAGGTTGCATAAGACAGCAAGTACTGCCAGGTCATCAAGACAGCTACAATACTCTGGTCACAGAGCAAGAAGCAGGAGAAGGATTTGTCCCTTGTCCCTGCCATCCAGACAGCAAGCTGATTTTGGTTTTCATCTTGAGTGTTACTGATTCATCACCAGATGCATGGCTTTCTGAAAGAACCTCAGCCAGCCCATCAGCAGGCTTCACCAGAGCAGCACACACAGACTAAAACCCATGACCAGCCTACCTGGGTCATCGGTCCAGCCTGACCATGGATCTGAGCTCATGGGGAAAAGGGGCCCCGATCAGCAGTGAACATTCCCATAACCACCACTATAAGCTGTTGCCCAACCTCACCCGTTTGCTCTCTCAGGCTAAGGAAAGGTGATCCAGCTCTGCCTTCAAAGTTACCCTGCAATGCTGCACAGGAGGGCAGAGCTGTTGAGAGCACCGAGATCTCTCCCAGCAAACAAACTCAGCAACTCCAGATTACTTGGGTGGTTTTGGTTTGTGTTTTGAAGAGGTAAGATCTCCACCCAGACTCTGCAGGTTACTGTCTGCCTGGTCAGTGGGAGATAAACAGTAAGTCTTAATTAGGACAAAAAGAGTAGGTACCGTTTTGGAGAGTTCGCTGCCAGACTCCATAATGCGCAAGCACAGGGGGATAATTTCTGTTGTCAATAAGAAGTTTATCACTTCTTGCTCATCAGTTTTCACCAAGGCCCCTTGAAGGAAGAACAAAAACCCAAAATCAGTTAAGTGATAAACCGCTTAAAATAAGAAATCTCAGCTTCCAAAGAGGGCCTGTACCGTGCTCGCCCCATCAATCGTTAGGTCTGAACAGCAGGCAGAGCACTGCCATCCTAAGTGTGTTGCAGGAGAGGAACTTGTTTTGGCAGCATGAAAGTAATCAGGGTGGGTTTGGGGGCTGTTTGCTTTTCAGAGGGGGTGCAGTCTTGGCTTTCCCTTTGTGGCACTACAAACACAAGAGGATCATGCCATCCAACAGCAACCTCTGGGAAGAAATTAATTTCAAGACCTTCTTACTTTATGTACTGAGAGATGCTTTGGGCTGAAAAAAATAATTAAAAAGCCCCCAAAACAGCATAGGGGGAACACAGAGCAAATAACATCCAAGCCACTCCATGACAAAAACCCAAAGAAAGCCCAGTCTCTACCCACCCATCCCAGTCTGGAGCTAGCTGGGCTATGGGTGAACGCACAACAAGGTGCAGGTGCTTGTACTCAAAGACATGTTTTTGGTAATGCACTCTGATTCCAGGAACCTTTTATCAGCGGAAAGACCACATCCTACATACGAAGAGGAATCTACCTCCACAACTGATGGAAAACAAGCAGCTCCTCCTGTTAACACTACGGAGCTCAGAAGATCCCAGTTAAAGAGACCTGTGATTTTGGCCATGCAGGTCGCTACACCCACAGCATGAACTGCATCTAACTCGAGAGGAACCCAGTGCCCCAGCATGACCCCAGCTGCTTACCGATCACGCCGAGGCTGGTGAGCCGCAGGTACTCAAAGGGACGCGTCTTGCTAACTGTGTGCAGGAAGGGGTACAGGAAGAGAGGGATGTGAGCTGCCAGGAAAGCTGACCTGTAGGAAAGGGAGAACACCAAACCAATGTGAGAGACATGGAAAGCCAAGTGAGCACGCAATCCAGCGTTGCCATGCTGCTGCTGCTACTCCTCAAAAGTAGGTAACAGCTCATTCTCTGATGGAAGGACAGGAACTAAACTCTGCACTGGGCACAGCACACCTAAAGCATCAGTTACCTGCATCACTGCTTCCAGCTGATGAGGAGCAGAGGACAGCCTCTTATTTTTATCATCTCTTCCTGCCACCCAGGCCCTGTGCTTTCTAGAGTCACTGCTGCACTTTGCCTTCCCTTGTCAGGGACAGTCAGACACAATGCACAGGCAAAGCCTCTGTAGGACAGAAATCCAGACTGGCTGATTGCCCCAGCTGACATGTGCACAGCCACCCTTCCCCCAGAGGCCTCGCATGGCCTTCCGACAACCGTGAAAACACAGGCTGCAGGAGACACCCAGAGATCGCTTTGCTAGCAGGGGGAAGGCCTCCTGAATGATCCCCCTCTATTTCCAATTTGCAGCTCCACATGTAAAGGTCTATGGTGTACAACTACCCTGTTTCTTTGGGTGTCATCTCACGGAGGGTTGGTGTTTAACGCTACATTGCAGCGGCTGAAAAACAACTTCAGCTACGCAGTGCTTTCTTCTCAGTGGGAAAGGAAACCTGAGATCATGCAGCTCCAGATAGCTTCCTTCTGAGCTTTAGTCACTGATTTTCACAGAACTAACATCACCTTTTTCCCTGCTGACATGTGCCAAGCACACACTGAGCAAACCTGAAGCAGGCACAGCTCTGATACTGCTTCCTTGCCACATACAGGAAGGACAGTCCTGCTCGTGCTGCCCTTTGGACAGCAGAACTAAAGTAACTGTGAGCTCATGAAAACACCAATCCTGCACAAAGCACTCAGCACAAAGGCACCCTTATCTCTGGCTGAGGTCCCAAGAGCTGCCACAATCCAATGTTTGGGGAACCAGCAGGATCTCAGGATGATTCAGAGAATGAAATGCATTTAGGACCACCGTAAAGCTGTCACCCTGCTAATCCGTGCAAGCAAGTGAAAGTGGCAGGCAGCTGCCTATCTTCCAGCTCCGTACTGTTCCACTTCCCTCAGTGCAACAGAAGAAAGCAGCTTACAGGCTTCTCCAGTCAAACAGGCAAGCAGAGCTGTCAGCAACACCACCTCAGAAAACTTCACACACTTGGAAACACTTACCTTGTTTCAGGATGTGATGCAACACACTGTAGCAGAGCTAAAGCATTGCAGACTCTGTTGGACTGATGGGCTGTCAAAGTCGGAGGGTTGATTGATGGATAAATATTTACAATTTCCTAAAAATTAACAGATTAAGAAAGGTTTAAGAGGGAAAACAGCAAGCTGCACCAAAGTACTTGCCCAGCTATGAACTGTGGTGACAGGAGGTAGCAGCCTCACTTTGTAGTTACATGGCCATCACCAGGGCAAATCTGGGTCAGAGTCAATTTGATAAGGTGTCACAGGGATGTAGCTGAACTTTAATTTCAGTTTGAAAAAAAAAAAGAAAGCTCAGTTGTTTTCCAGGCTCTTTGCTAGTATAGGGACTGTTCTGTTCTGAACTTTCAGAGGGAAGAGCAGAGGCAGAGCACACCCATATTGCTCATACTGTGGCTCCTGGTACTCTTCTAACTCAGTGCAGGGGGAACAGCTGAAGGGGTGAAATCCGATTCAGAAATTTGCCTGCTTCCAACTATAGCTCCCTTCTAACTTTCTTCACTTGTTTCAGGGCCACTCTAAACCAGTTTGACACTGTCAATCCTGCATGCCCTTCTTTCCTTTTTGAAATAAATATGTAGATTTCTAGGGACTTCTTCGGACGGTGTGCAATGATAGGACAACAGGGAATGATTTTCAGTTGGAAGGGAGAAGATTTAGATTGGATATTAGGAAGAAATTCTTCATTAAGAGGGTGGTGAGGCCCTGGCACAGGTTGCTCAGGGAAGTGGTGGCTGCCCACTCCCTGGAGGGGTTCAGGACCAGGTTGGATGGGGTCTTGAGCAGCCTGGTCTAGCGAGAGGTGTCCCTGCCCATGGCAGGGGGGTCAGAACTAGATGATCTTTAAGGTCCCTTCCAGCCCAAGCCATTCTATGATCTGGCACTGAGAGGCAGTCATCGGCTGTAGAGCAGGTTGCCCAGAGATAAACCGAGCTGCTCAGTTTGACATGAAACACAGGTACTGCCCCTTCCAAAGACCCTCTGGAGTAGCGAGCAGCATTCCTAGGTTGCCCTTCCTTGCAGGCAGCCTCTGAGCAGGGAGTATTCATCAAGCTCATGCTCTTACTCTCCAGAGTAAGGCTGTTGTGGTGCTGCTGCAATACTGTATGAAAATAACCTGAATGTGATCCACACATACATGTGACCTTGGGAGCTCATACACCCAAGAACTCTACTGTTTCCCTTCCAACTAAGTAAGCTGCCTAATTAGAAATCTTAAGTCTCTAACTGCATTGCTCTGCTAGCTAGGATTAACAGCAAACACCAGAAGTGGGCTTCCCACATGCATCTGCTCACATCTCCCCATGATCCGGCACACCTCATAGTCCCAGCAGTGGTGATTAGGCACCCCACCAGTGCTTCCCCAGACCTGCCCCATGGATGTGCCAGCTCTGCAGCGTGCTGGTGCTGCCCCACAGGTGAAAGATGCTGCCAGTGCTACCCACCTGCAGGAGCGCTGCGATGGTGCCAAAGGAGTGCCACAGCATCGGGGCGAGGTCAGGCACAGACTCGCGCTTCTTGCTCAGCTCCAGCAGCGCGTTCTCCCGCGTCTCGGGGCTGGACAGCTCATTGATCCACTGGTAGATCTTTTCACGGTCAACCTGAGCCAGCGCTGTTGGCACAGGCTGGCAGGGAGAGAAGAAAACTTAAGTCCAAACGTTTTACCCAAGTCTCACCCAAACCCTTCCCACAACCTGGCAGATGAGCAAAAAAGTGCTCAAGAAACTCCTGACCAGGGGGAGGAAGCGACTAAAGCTGCACTGAGATGCTCTGGTTAGGGATCCCTTCCTCTGGTGAAATAAGACTACTAATCCACCTGAAATGCCAGGGGTGGTTTGCTCTCTGGCCTGACTGGCTAGGGCAGTCTCTCTTAATGTGCTTTCAAAGCCGTAACTTCATTCAGCAATGTGGAGGCAGCATGCTGCTGCCTGCCTGTGCCAACAGGGCTCCCGGGAAGGTTACGGTACTTCGGGCAGTCACCATTTGCTCCACCTGCCTTCAGCACACCTTCACCTCATGCTTTGGGTGCATGCTTCCACTAAACAATGCAGCTGTTACCTTTTCCCCCTCCAAAAAGGCCCGTGACACACTGGAGCCTGCTGATGGGATTCACCCAACGCACACGAGACAAACATTCACACAAACACTAGAAAAATTCTCACTACTCCAACATCAGCACAACACTGTCCACAGCAGGAACACTGGCCATTAGAGACATCTCTTATTCATCCCATGTATCTTGTTTACACACATACAGCTGAAAGGGAATTTTTCCACACTGATTTTGTGCAAAATTTTTTGTTGAAAACAAACCCAGAGAAGAGCAGATCTGTTCATGGCCAAGGTTTGTTTTCTACTACTCAGGGGAAAGGCAGGATTTCTCTTCTGCTGTTCCTGGAACATGAGAGAAAGAACAGCATCGAGACCAACAAGTTGTCAAGCTAAAAAAAAATGCAGGATGAGGGCTGGGAAGGAAAGGAAGAGAAACAGGGGCTGTCTATGGAAAGGGCAAGGAGCAAGTTCAATGGAAGCTTGTCTCATGCCTCTGCTGGCGCAGCAAGCACTCAAGGTGCAAAGAGATGCTCAGCAGGCTTCCTCAAGAGGCAGTTTGAGGATTCAGATGCAAAAATTTGAGGGAAACAAACTCAGGCATTAAAATCCCCAGCATGAACACTTCCAAAAGCCAGTTCAGAATCCATTCCAAAATTCTGCTGCAGTGTTAGCTATTCAAGCAAAGCAGAGCCCTGCTCATAGGCTGCTGCTCCTGAGTTAGCCAGCGTGCAACCAGCTCAGCATCCCCATGCACACAGCAGTCGCAGCTGGGAGCAGGGAAGTGCAGTTCTTTAAGCCCTGACTGACACTCTGTGTGCTTCCCCAACCCATGCGAGCACAGCCCGTACTGCACTGAGAGCGACGCTGCTGCTAAGCGGCTCATCGCTGAAGAGAATACCAAGGCCTTCAGGAACCAAAAGCAGCTGGCACCAAACCCGAAGCCATGTGCCAGAGGCAGGCTCCCAGAACAGCAGGAGGGACAAAGGGAAAAACTTCGTGATCTTTGGCAAACCCCTCCAGAACTTTCTGCCTCTATTTCTGTAAAGGTGGTTCTTCTCCTCCTCCATCCATCCATCTCCCCCCATATTATACCTATAGTGAGGTCCAAAGAGATTCTTCCCCAACTGCAGGACTTCTCTCTCCTCCAGTCACATCCAACATCCTATTTTAACTTAACTGTCTCCATCCCTCAACTCGGGGCCCAAATACCTTCTTAGGTGTTCCTCTTACCTCCTAACCACCTCTTTTCTTCCTCATCTACTCAATGTCCTTAATCCACACACCCCCCCCCAATCTCACACTGAATTAGTAATCCTGACAACTTTATCGTGCTCTTACAGCTTGGGAGCACAATTCCATTGGCAGCTCCTGCACTGGAGCTCAGAGAGGGAGAATGAACAGAGCCCATTTGTTTTTATTTGGGATGGAGGAGTGACAAGCTGTGTAGCAATGATGTTGTTATAACTCCATTATCTAAAGCTTCCATCTATTTTTCTAGACTCGCTGGAAGTTTCAGTTCCTGTAAGCTTAAACACATCGACCCTTTAAAAGCACAACCATGTGCTCGTGATCCCTAGAGAACACTAAGTAGATTTTCCACACAATTAAGTTTATGATATCCAATATCTGTCTTAGCCAGAACAAACTGCTTTTCACGTGCTCTGCAGTTGCTCCTCTTGCTTCAGTTTAAATTGAAAGACCTTCTTTCCTAGTTTCCTACTTTGGTTGTTCCCACATCTTCCTCTAAAACATAAAATTCTGGGGAGCCCCCAGGGCTGCATGCAAACCCTACAAGCTCTGAGGCAGAACCCTGCCAGGCAGGCTTTTGAACACACAGGGAAAGCAGAAGTTACCGACAGTATCTCGATACAGCACGAAGTAGACACCTCTGCATCACGAATCATCTTGTAACATCTTCCTCAAGGGAAAGGGCATTACTTCAAACACCCATGGCCCAACTACACCTCCAACACAACCAACTGGATTTAGGCAACTGGCTTTTTCTTCCTAATTGAGCAGCTGCTGCTACACACACCAGTAAAAGCACTAGTCAGGCAAAGCAGAATAGCGACTAACAGGACACAATGTGCTTTTTTTTTAAACTCAAAAAGGCCAAAATTAGCTTTGAACTTCAATAGCAGTGAATTAGGTGGTGTGAGTTGGGGTTTTGACACCTTACTGCCAGTCACCACTACCTTTACTGGCCTTAGCCTGTTCTCAAGCCTCTAGCACATGATGCTGCCTGGGGGGTCTGGAATCGAAGCATCAGCTCTGCCACCAGCTTTGCTCTACACAGACCTGGCATACCACAGCTTCATCACAACAGCATTCACAACACCCAAAGGTATTCCTGCCCCAATTCAGGATCCCACTAAGAGGTAATGTTATTTACCACAGCTCTCAAGCACGTATCCAGAGCTAAATACCCTTCCCTGTGACCTTCAGCCATAGCATAGTAACTGCCTGTGGTAGGAAACACCTCAATACAGCACTACCAGGTGATGTGGATTATGTATAAGTTAAATATACATTCAAATGAGTCCCAAAATAAAGTTGAACAGGCTTTGATAAAACTGTCTTCAAAAAAACCTTTTACAGAGAGGTGACTAGAACACAGAGAATTAAAGGGAGACAGGACACTCCCTTGTGCATTTTGACGAACACTTGGGAATTACATTGCTGTAAAAACATAAGTGCTGATTAAGAGAGTTCACTACAATCTTGCACACCCTCCCATGCTCTGGAAAGCATCAATTAGAGTGTGGGCAAATCACAAGTGTTTGCCCACACTCTAAGAGCCAATTTAAAGTCACAGGCACTTGAAGTGGGAGGACTTAAAAAGTTTCTCCACTCCTGCTTATGAGGACTTGACTCACTCTTTTTTGCTTGCAATCCCAAGCAGGTCCTTGAGCTAAGTTCACTTGAAAACAGCTCTAACTGCTGGTCTTGCAATGCACCTTCCAACACAATAGAAGCCTCGGACACTCAATAAACATGTGTTCATGAAAACCAAAACCAGAAGCCTGCTCACAGGGAGGGCAAAATGCAGCAACAACACTGCTTAAACTCGGCTCTGGCCGAGCCAAAGCACTATTCATTCCACTCCCACCAGCCTGACCAGGCAACCCACCCCGGTGCAGCGGCTTCCCGAGGAGCAGGAGGGGAAGCACCCGCTGCAGAGCGCACTGCAGGGTGCTGAGAGGAAAGAGGCCGCACAGGCAGGCAGTCTCGCTTTCCTCCAGCTTGCCTGCGGCCCCGAGGAACTCCTCGCTACCGCTTCCCTCCCGCTGCTACCAGGCCAGACGCAGAGGAGCTCCGCAGAGGACGGGGCGTGCAGGAGGCGCCCAGGCGCAGGGCGGGAGCGCGGCGGGCAAGAGGAGCGAAGGAGGGAAGCCCCGACGCGCTACCCGGGCTGAGGCGCGCAGCCGGGGCGCCCCGCAGGGACGCCCCCCCGGCCGCTGGGCCCGGAGCCAGGCCTCGGGGAGGCGCGGAGGAGTCCCCAGGAGCCAGAGCACGCTCAGCGCCTCCTCCCAGCTACCGGAGGGGCCCCGCCTCTCCCGCCAGGACGCCGAGGGACGGAGCTCCCGGGGCTCCGCCACCCCGCGGCCCGAAGCGCCCCCCCGGCCGCGGGAGCAAACGCGACCTCTCGCCGCACCCCCACAGCCCCGTTCCCCGGTCCCGGCACGGAGCCGCGCCTCACCGCAGCTGTGGCCAAGCTGTGCATGGTGGCAGCGCTGCCGGTGCTACCGCCGGGCCCGGCTCAGGAGACCGCCGCTGCTGCCGCCATAGGCTCAGGCCCGCCCCGACCCCTCACCCCGCCGCGCGCCCGCCCGCCGCGAGGNCGCCCGCCCGCCGCGAGGAAGGCTGGGAGAGGGGCGGGGCGGAGGGGGCAGACATACACGCACGAAGGTCGCGCGCATGCGCCGGCGGGGCGTTGCTGCGGGGGAGAGTCCGAGCGGGCCGCTTCGGCGCATGCGTAGGGCTGGGCGGGGGGTCGCGGGGCGCGCCGGGAAGTGTGTGGCCGCGCTGACGTAAGCGGGGCGCGCGCCTGCGTGCGTGCGTCGCGCGGCGTCTCGCGCTGCTGG
>VZTU01026965.1:25662-70326 GCA_013400835.1 Zapornia atra | reverse complement strand
GCCGGTGTGGGAACGGCGGCGGAGCCTGAGCGCGGGCAGCCGGGCGGGGCCCGCGGCGGCGCCTCCCCGGGCTGCGCTGGGCGCCGCTTCGCTCGTTCCTTCTGTTATTTACAGCGTGCCCCTCGGTGCCGGCCGGGATCCCGCGGCACGGCGGGCGTTGCTTGTTGTGCTGCGGGGCCGGTAGCTTTACCGGGCGGAGTGCGGGGCCGGGGGAGGGAGCCGGCAGCGCAGGAGGGCACCGCCGCCCCGGGGACCCCCGGCCGCGCCCTCCCCGGTGGCCGTGGTTCGCGTCCCCGCAGAAGCGAGTTGCTTTCCTTCAGGACTTGGCTCCCCACTCCTAGCGACTTTCCTCCGGCGCTTTTTTTCCCCCCTCTCTTTTTTTTCCCTTAAGTCTGCGGCAGTCGCTGTAAGGATTTGGGAGAGCTTGTGTGCCTGGTCTGGGGCGGCTCGCCTTCCAGCCGTGGGGAACTGGAGTGCTGCTGCCCAAACTGGAAGAGATTTTATTAACCCAAGTTTCCCTCAACTTCTGCCTAACTCTCCTTCGCCGTGTTTAAAAGTACCAGCGATGCTGAGATGATTGAGAAACTTCAATCCACGCTTAAGTTTTTCCACAGAGATTATCTGGCCTGCCTAGTTATAAGTTTCTCCTTCTTAACAGGTTTTTAAGGCGGAGCAGGCTTACTCTTGTTAGCTCTTTTCCCTGAGAAAGCATGGCTCCACTAAAGGTGCACGGACCTGTCCGGATGCGCAGCATGCAGACTGGGATTACAAAGTGGAAAGAAGGGAGCTTTGAAATTGTGGAGAAGGACAACAAAGTGAGTCTAGTGGTTCACTACAATGTTGGAGGAATTCCAAAGACGTTTCAGGTACACCAAATATTAAGGCTTTTGTTTCAGCAGTGCGTGGATCGTGCTCTTTTGTGAACAGCTGTCCTCTTCAAGGCTATTAAGTGTCACGCTAACTTCCTTCTGTTGCTGCTTCTTGTTCCTCGTTTCCTGAACACTAATCCCTTTGTATAAGTCCCCTGTAAAGTATTCACGTGTATTGTTAAAGTATCTGCCAAGGTCAGCACCGAGATACTACTGAATGGGAAGAGCCAAAAAGCAGATAAAAGCTTCCAAAGTATGTAGTGTAGTGGCTCCTGTGTTCGGATTTTTGGAATGTGTAAAAGCTTTGTTGCTGGTACATTTGTAGAATCTAGAGGTGAAGCTCCTGAAGGCTTTCACCTGATTCACACAATTGTGGGGGTTGGAAGGGACCTCCAGAGACCATTGGGTCCAACCCCATTGCCAAAGCAGGTTCCCTAGGACAGGTTGCACAGTTAGTTGTCCAGATGGGTCTTGAATATCTCTAGAGAAGGAGACTTTTTGTGCTAGCAGTTTTCCCAGCTGAAGAGTAACTGTGTTAGCACCCTTGTAACACTTGCTGTTCAGCAGTCTTGTATAAACTAGCAAAGGTTTAAATATGCCAGCCAGTGTGGTTTCTGCACTGGGAGGCTCATCCAGATCAGGGGTAAAGGTTTTCTCTTGTCATATTGAGCCTCAGCTGCCTTTTTTTGACTTAAAAAGGTGCTTTCAGCTCAGTCTGCATAGGGGTTTTTTCCGCAAAATGTCCCGAATTGACCGAATGTGAGGGAGCATTCTTCTGTAAGAAACTTCAGCCTGATGTAAAAATATGTAGAGGGTATAAGAGCAGTTGGAGGGGGAAAAAAAAAAAGTCTTATAGTTTTTAGCAACTTTGTAACAGCCTAAACCGATCTAAAAGTTGGCTTCTGCTTTTTCATGCCCTGGCTGTTTTTCAGCAGCAGTGTTCACCAGGCCTTCCTCTAATCCTTTTATTTCTGTGTGCGGGGTCAGTGAGAAGAAGTTCGCTTCATTCTTGAAAGATCAGGTTTTGCTGCCTTAGTGCACTGGAAAGTCTCAGCAGAGAGCCTGGCAACCTGTGTTTCCTGGGAATTATGGTGCCAGGAAATCCTAAGTGGGTAGCACCTGCCTCCGTTACTGTGGGCTTCAGAAGAATGACTGTGTTCTCACCTGTGATGCTGTGACTCCATGTTTGGTTTAACCCAGCACTGAACCATGTGGCTTCTGAGAAGATTGGTCTCTTGCTTCCTCTTGTACCTTCCCTGGGTGTTTGTCCTCACGTGCTGCTTTCTGCCTGGATGAGCATTTATGTGGCGTGACAGTGACTCCGAAGGTGGTTCCACAGGGAGGATGAGCCTATAGGACAGCTAACCATGGCCTAAAGGGGCAGGTTTTGCTCCCAGCTTCTTGCATCTGCTGGCTCTACCTGAGCTCTCCCTGAGCTCTGCAGAGGGTTCTCATGGGAATTCCCTTGTGGCAAGGACCAAGCGCAGCATCAGTTGGCGGGGGACCTTGTGGCTGGGAGAGGCAGGAAATGAGCAGGCGCATCTTCAGACCAGTTAATTTGGTTTGGGTGGTGGTTCTTTCTCAGCAGGGTCTTTCTGCTCTTGTTCATCTTTCAGCCACATGGATGCTAGGGTGGGAGCGCTGGTGGGAGCAGGCAGCAGGCAGGAAGAGCTGCTCTGCCCGCACCTCACGCTGCAGGCTTTGAGTGTAGCTGTGTGAGCTGGCCCTAGGCTGTCACAGTGCTTTGTGTGCCCCTTCAGGAATGACAGCTGATAATTCTGCTTTAGAAGGAGCATTCCTTTTTTTTTTTTTAAACAAGCTGCTCTGGAAGGACTGTGTGATTTCACCTCTTTTAATTTTTCTGTATAGGAACATGTGAATGGATCCAAATATTTGGTTCTATTTCTTTCTGTGGCGATTGATGCATCATCAAGTTTCTTATGCCATATGATATGGCTCAATGACGTTTCAGAGCTTTGTAGTCCTAGGGGCTAGATATGTGTTAAGAGAAAATATTTTGTTTATCCCATCTCCCAAGACCTTGTGAGGCTGACTGCATTTTAACAGGAGCATGGAGAACATGGATGGAGCCTTCTCATGATAGCAGTTTGAGCTGAAATAGGTTGTTTTGCACTGAGACTGTGAAGTAACTGTAATCCCTTTGCACTGGGCTCAGTGTTTGAAGAGAGGAATGAAAATTTGGAGCTCCCTTTTCAATTCTTAGGTCTTTGAAGACACAGAGCTTATATTTTAAAAAAAACCCCACACTGCTACCACCCCTAAAAAAAACCAACACATGGACGAAAATAAACCCCAACCCCACAACAAAACCCAACCCAAAACACAAAGATTGTGAAGTATTTCAGAAGTATCATTTCCAAGCGAAATAAGCCCTTAGCTTCTGATAGAGGTGGTTTTCTAGCCTCTCTTAGACTACTGTTGTGTCTAGTTTGGCTTTCCCAGAAGCTAGACATCTGCATGGAAAAAGAAATCTCTCTGAAGGCCATAGAGTGCCTTTGACTTACTAGCTCAGTCTTTTATAGACCCAAACAAATTTAAATATAAATCAGAAATAATTATTTTTAAACTTGTGTGTAACTTGAAGGAGACAAGACAGATTCTAGAGCCACGTACAGTGGAACTTTGGTGTTGGAGTGTAGTTTGTGTTCGTGCCTGTTAATTCATCATCATTATTTAGGTCTGTAGCGAGGCACTATGGGGGGCAGGATGGATTAGAAGACTCCAATCTGATGGGCAGTGTTTCTGTCCTGTTTTGTTAGTGTCTGGTGACCTTGGCTGTGCTTTCCAATCTTGTATGAAGCATCGAGCGTGTCAGTGTTCCGGTGTGGAGGCCATTGTGTAGCTGGTGTCTGACCTTAGCCAAGGCTAGAGAAGCGGCGGCAAAATGCAGAGTTAAACAAAAAAGGGGAAGGGGAATGAAAAAGAGATTATACTTAGGTGTGTACTGTGGAGCTTCCACGCAGTCTGCAGGTGGGAGATACTCTTCTGTTTCCTCAGCCTGCCTGGTTAGTAGAGCCTTCCTTTACCGAGAGTTCTTAGGGGTGGCTTCGCGTGAAGTAATAAGTAATGGTATAATAAAGTAGCAGCAGTATTATTAGGGAGCACAAATTCTTACTAAAAGTATTCTTGTGCTCAACCATAACTCTGAAAGCTTTGACATCTCTTAGTTGTTATAATGTTGCATACAGACTAAGCGTGTTTCCTACTTGCTTACTGCCTTCCCCAATCTCTTAGGCTACATCAAAACTCTCCCCTGAGAGAAAACTATGAAGTGAGTAGAAGTTTGCACTTAACATTTAAAACTGTCCTCATCTCAAATTATATTTCAAACTTGATGTGGAAGTTTCAGACAGCTAAATGGGACTGTATGAAGCTCTTACTCCTTATGTTCAAAAAAGCCACACTTAAAGCAAGTTTCAGAAAGATTATCCAGGAATACAGTGACTGTTGAGATACAATGATACCGTCCTTTGAGTTCTGTCAGCTTCTAAGATCACCACTTGCATTAATTCTCTGAGGTTTAATGTTTGATTGAAGTGGAGTAAGGAGAAGCGTTGTGGTGTGAGTGCCTCTTACCCTCTCCGTTTGAAGTGTTTTGTTTGACTTTTGAGTGTGTTGGCCTTTTGAAAATGGATTTATGTTTATCATCACTTTCTTGTTCTCAGCTAAGCCATAACATTAAAACTGTGACCTTACGACCAAACGGTAGAAAACTGTGCTGCTTGATGCTGACACTAAAGGACACCAGCTTCCTGACCATTGACAAGGTGCCGTTTAAGGACGCAAATGAAATGCGGATGTATTTGGATGCAGTCCATCAAGACAAGGTCCATGCCGGTACGTGCGGTTGTTGTCAGTCACATCTGGGGTGGGTTTGGTCCTGTTTTCTCTCTCATCCTCAGCCGTTTTGCCCTTCTGGTGTTACCAGCTTTGTTCCCGTTTGTAGTAAATGCTTCTTCCCTCCCTCTGGACCCCGATTTTTGTTATATGCTTCTCTCATAGTGTGCTTTTGTCATGCTGAACAACAAGCAGAGATTAAACCTGTGGGAATTGTTTGTCGTGAGTGTGTTGGTATTTTTAAAACTCTCCTTTGTATCACATATGCACAATCCCTTTCCTTTTTATTTTACTATTTCTATTTTATCCTTTTTAAGGACAGGAACTTTACTGCCAACTGAGTAAATGAGGAATATAAGGCATATCCATATATGTGTGCTTATGTCTGTGCCCTCAGAATATTGTACTGTCTCTTGGCAAGAAATCTAGTGTGTCCTTTCCAAAACCAACTCCAGCTAAATAAAGTCTTACAACTAAGAATGCCAATCAGTTAAATGATAATCAAATTAAATGTTGTGTACTTTTTCTGTCAGCTGGGAAACCCTCTCAGGGATCTGGCAGCTTTGGAGGTGTGCTGGGCAGCAGAACCACACAGAAGGAAGCGAACAGACAATTCTCTTATATAGAGAACCAGGTTTGTTTAATTGTTCAAGGTTTTCCTCTCCTTCCTTTAATTTTACTTCATTCATTTCCTCCTCTCATTTTCTTATTGTATGTTGTAATAGCTTTGCATCTAGAGGGCTTGTATAGAGGGTGGTTGGCGATGGTGTGTCTTGCTCACAGGGAGCCATATATTCTGTATGATTAAAAAAGGTCACTGCCAAACTGGGGATGACAAAATATGTTCTTTATGCTTAGATATCCATCAGGCAGAGGAGAAAGCAGAAAGAGGGGGCAAAGCACATACTTAAGACTTGCTTCTCACATAGTTCTGCCTATCTTTTATACTGAACACCTTATCTAGCAGCTGATTGTCCTATAGTCAGCGGAGGTCTGAATGAGTTCAGCCAAGTGTATATGTTGAAAAGCTGCTGACCCAGTCTGACCCAGAAGAAAGTTACTGGATTTGTGGTGTTCTGCTCAGATTTTTTTGTGTAAATTTTGCAGACTTTTCCCTGAAAGTGGTTTTCCTTCAAAGTATTTTTTGTTCTTCCTTTTGTCCCTGCATAACAAAGATTTCACGGTGTATCTACCAGCTTTAATTTACTTCATTATCTCTGTGAATATACTTGTATTACCACCCTGAGGGAGAATGTTTTTGCTGTTGTCCCAAAACAAACTTTACATGTTGCTTAAAGACAGCATCACAGTAGATTTCTAAGGCTGTGTGTACAGTGGTAAGATTAGACACCTTTAGTTTTCAAGCCTAAAATTGACCAACATTCCTTAGTTGACCAACTATTAGCTCTTTGCATTGCATTACATGTGGCACTTGTTTGGCCCAAGGCCTTCAGGGCATTGTTCTAGTTGTGTGGGTTTTAATATGGCTTTTTTTCCTTTGAATACTGCTCAGGATTGATCTGGGGATAGTTAGGGATCGTGCCTTGGGTGTTTTAATGTTGAAGCGTGCAAAGGAGATTTTAAAAACTGAAGTCCAGCTGACTTAGCACTGGAAAATGAGCAGGGAAATGGGTTGCTGGAGTAGAGTTTCATGTTCATGAATGGCATGATACAGTCAAAATGTTACCCGTGTCTAATTAGTGTTAAACTCTCTTAATCTATTACAAGTAGTGTTTTCCTGCTTTTGGGTGCTACACTGTAGCAAGTAAAGCAGCCATGTAAACACTGGATTAGACTAAAGAGGGTCCTGGTTTTCACTGTGTTGTTGTTTTCTCCCTGGCCCCCTCCACTCGGGCTTTGCAGACTCCTCCCAAAAGAGTGACTGTGGAAAGCAAGGAGGAAAATCCGTTTCGCAAGGTGCTGGGTACCCCAGCAAGGGCATCGGTTAAGAATTCCCCTGGAACTGGAACACCTAGCAACAGGGTGAACATTTCAGCATCTCCTGCATCATCTGTCCCTCACAGAACGGGCTTGTTGGAGAATCGGTAGGAGTGTTATACCCTTCTTGTGGTGGTGTTAAAATTCATCTCTGTAGAGCTGCAGGTGGAAGTCAGTAAACCTAGGAGTAAGAAGGAAGTAATGTTGTCTTCCTCTGGGTTTGCTGTTACTCTTAACAGGATGTTAATAAGTGCTTTTCTAGCCTCTGGCTTGTCCTGGCACTAGAGCTTTATGAACAGCTTAGAAGCTGGGCAGACCAAATTCTGTGTGCTGTGCTGTGGAAAATGCGCAGCAGGCATTGAGGAGTTTGTTTGGGAGGAGGATCACGTAATTAGCCTTTCTGAAAGAATGACCACTTCAAAATTTTTCTGTCCTCAGTGAAAAGAGGAAAAGAATGCAACCTCCTGGTTCAGAAATGAGTGAAGATTATCCCAAAGAGAATGATTCTTCAACGTAAGTAGCCCGTCATTTCTAGTTTGACTTGAAACCCCTTTGTACATTTGTAAAGGTGGGTTGGGTTTTACTCTTGAGAAGAATGTTTGGGTGTTTCCTGTCTCAGCAGCATGGTAGAAGCCAGCCACGAGTCAACTTCTGTACACGTTGGGCCCTTGAAATGGGGTTTGCCTTCAGGGTTAACGAGGGAATCACAGCCTGCAGGAACTGGCACGTGCAAATTTTGCATTGCCTTTCCTTTGTCAGTTTAGTCAGGGTTGTTATATGTGCTGTATATGTATAACATTAGGTACCATCTCTACTGGGCTTGCTTTGACCCTTTTCAAAACAAAATTCATAAAGGGAAATTGCCATTTGGAGAATAAGCTCTTGTGTGTTTGAAATGGCATTTAATCATAAGAGAGAAGGCTTACTTAAAAGAATTGGTTAAACTTGCCTGCCAGTAAAGCTTAACTGTTTCATAGTCAAGTATTAAAGGCACTAGGAAGAAATGCTTTAAAACAAGTTGTACGTTATCAAGCAGGAACATCCTGTATCTTCTGAAACCGTACTGACATCCACTCTTGTTTATCTGTAGGAATAATAAAGCCTTGAGTGATCCAGCATGGAAGTACTTGAACAGTAGCAGAGAGAAACAGTTGAATCTGAAGCAGGCAGAGGAAAATAGAACATCAGGTAAAAAATAAAGTAAATAAAAGTAAAGACGAGTGATACCTGGCTTTGACCAGTACAATTTTATCCCTCTTAATACTAGTTTAGAAAGTTGCTGCAGAGGTCACAGAATATACTGAGTTGGAAGGGTCCTATAAGGATCATCAAGTCCAACTCCTAACCTGCTATCCCTGTGCCACAAACTTTCTTGCTCCCTGCAGACCCATATATGAGGTGCAAACAACTTGCCTTAGCTGTCAGAGCCTATCCTGCTTTGCTAGCATGAAACTGACCTTTACACCTGGGTGCTGGTCATAAAATGCACAGAATGGTTTGAGTTGGAGGGGACCTCAAAGATCACCTAGTTCCAACCCCTTGCCATGGGCAGGGACACCCTCCACTAGCCCAGGTTGCCCAAAGCCCCATCCAAGCTGGCCTGGAACACTGACAGGGAGGGGGCAGCCACAGCTTCTCCAGGCAACCTACCATGTACCTTCTGTAGCCCACGTACTAGCTTGTTTAAAAGTTCAACAACCACTTTCAAACTCTGCTCCAAGCTGCCCTTCCCCCTGGGAGAGGATTTCTATAAACACACAAGGATTTTCTTTTTGCTCGCCGCCTTATTTTTAAATCTCCCCTTTGCTGCTGCTGTCCACATGAATTGTAGGCTGGTTTTTGTGCTGAAAATGTGTACTGGTTGCTTTTGCTTCCCCCTCTCTTCCACAGAGAAGGAAGGGGGAATTCTTTGGGGCCAGAACTTGGCGCCAAAACCAAAGTTTTATTGGGTAGTGGTGTGTGGCAAGGTTTTATATATACTATAGAAATATTGACAGTATGTACTTAAGCTAGTAAGCAGCACTGTTCTTCAGTTTTACTTATAAATACTGAACCCCGTTCCCCCTTAAAGGGGAATATTTGCATCCAAGATCTTGTTTTTATGGGGGATGTTGCTGAGTGAGTTCTGATCTAGTGCATGTTGCTGGAGGAGCCTGCAAGGTGAATGCTCACCTCTGAATGCAAATCTGGTTGGCTCCTTTTAGAGTCAGAATTAGAATCTGTGAGTGTGTACCTGCGAGTTTAGGTAACAGTTCTGGGAACTTCCTCCATAGATCTGCACTTCTGAAAGTTGCCTGGCTCAAACCACTTCAAGCTGGTATAGAAGCAAATGTTTATTCATTATCCAAACTAAATTACAGTGTGATTCACTGTAATAGGTGGGGGCTTTTTTTTTATGTGGCACCGTTTGAGGCATTAGAGTCTCAGGATCTGACACAGTGATAGCAGAACAATGAAACAACCATATTTTGCCCTGAGCATCTCGTAATGTACGGTGGAATTTGGAGTGTGAAGAGTGACTGTTTTTGCTTCTTCATATGTACCTTGAATTTTTAGGGCTCTGCATTGGAAATCAGTGAGTGTTTTGTTACGTGTGTTGTGTGTGTTTGAACAAGAGCTGGATATTATTCTCTTTCTGATAGTTTAGACCATTCAACAACTTCAAGGTTTTGAATTGCAGTTTGGATTTAATGGAGCTTGACATTAAGTTAATTAAAACTCCAGCATCTCTTTACTTGTGATTAATATTTTCATTAGCATTTCTAAGTATGTGTTAGGACTTTCCCACCCAATTCTGGAAAACAGTATTTGAGGATTTTGAAACCTTTTGACTAAATACTTTTTAAACAAGTTGTGTATTGTATAAACAGCTGAGTTGCCCAGAACAAACTGATCTGCCTCTTTCTGGTTTTTCAAGGCATTTTACCACTGCAGTCATCATCCTTCTATAGCAGTCGGTCCTCATCAAAAGAATATTCCACTGGCAGTTCCACCCTGGACAGGTAGGACTGATTCACTCGGCAGGAACTGTAAATGACAGTTGTTTCACAGGAATTAGGAGCTTCAGTTTCCTCTGTGCTTATCACGTGGTACAGAGCTTATATGCATGAGATGTGCAGGGTTTGTTTTGTTTTGTTTTGTTTTCCCCCAGGAGTACAAGCTAGGTGTTCAGTGTGGCTACGGCTGCTCTAGTTACATCTACAAACTCCAGTTACCACTTGCAGTAGATCTCTCAAGTCTTCTGTAGTCACTGTGACTGATCCAGATGACATCTCAACTCTAGCTGCTTCCAATTCTGTATAATCTCTGCGACTTTAGACTGAATCCTTGCTTTATTTTTCACAAGTGAATAAATGGTGTGAAACTTGGTAGTGATACTATTTCAGTAGTACTGAATCCTCCTGAGGTTCGGGTTCTTCTGTGTTAGACACTGTGCAGTCAAACTGATGGTCTCTGCCCTAGATAGATGAGATACAAATTCAAGGAAGAAAAGCAGCATTGTCTGTGCTTTACACATGAGGGACTGAGGCCCAGAGCGAAGAGGTTACAAGAACAAGAGGCTGAAAATGAAGACTCTGGCCCAGATGTGAATTTTAAGCATATCTTAGGAGTGGTGATCTCATGCTGCACGTTCTTTCCCTCGCCATACAGTGTGGGGAACTATTAAATATCTTAAAGACAAAAGACTTGGATACACTGGACATGCACCTGTGGATGTAAGGAAATTTAACCAGAGTGTTGAAGTGCTCCACAGGGAAGTGCAGTGTCTCACTCCTCTCTTGCATTATGATAGATGCCATTTATCTTGTGTGGCTTTACCAATCCTTGTCTTCTGTAGTGAGGCAATGCCAGTGTCACAGACTATAGCTATTTAAGGAAAAGCATTAGAAATCTTACACTTACTGTCCTTTTCTGTTTTTAGGTCTAGTGTATCCAGCCAGACCCCTTCAGCCAAAAGAAGCCTGGGATTCCTTTCTCAGCCTGCCCCTCTTTCTGTTAAAAAAATGAGATCTAATCAAGATTACACAGGGTGGAACAAACCCCGAGTTCCCCTTTCCACCCATCCTCAACAACAATTGCAAGGGTAAATTTAATTTACTTTAACTAGCATGTACACTTTGATCATCAGAACATGTGCACGGGCTTTTTAGGATTCTTTATTGGGGAAAAAAAAACCCCAACCTGAAGTTAATGAACGTGGACACAAGGAGCACTTTTCCTAGTCTTAAATTCACTTCCTGAGGATTTGAGAGAGATAAAAATTGCAGGTAATCCGTGTTCCTTTTTTGATTCATTTGTCTATCTTGTGTGTATATACACACACTTTTTAAACCAGATTTTCATTGCAGAAACTCACTGCAGGTGCTTTCCTGATAAGTGGCTGCACCAGCCAGCTTTCAGCTTAGATTTAAGGGTGGGAGGACAGCTCCAGTGAGAACCGTGTGAGGAGCAGCTGGGGTGGATGTCCTACCTGTTCGTAGAGCGATGTTTAAATACTGAAACACATAACATGTTCAATCTTTTTTTTTTTTCTTCAGATTTTCAAACTTGGGCAACACCTGCTACATGAATGCCATTCTGCAGTCCTTGTTTTCAATTCAGTCTTTTGCAAATGATTTGCTCAAGCAGGGTATCCCATGGAAGAAAATTCCACTCAATGCGCTTATCAGGTAAAATTCAGCTTCTGGGAAGGATATTTCCTCTTTTGTTACTGAGAAACTAGTTTTGTAATAGTGAGGCACCTTTGTTAGAGGGTAATTTATTTGTCTGTGTAAATAATAATCCTAAAGCTCTCTGCATTTTTGAGTTTTATGTTAGAAATTACAGGGTTAAGTCCCAGGCAGTCTTTTCTGTCTTCTACTCTATTTCCAGTGTCAGAGTGAAATGCTTCAGAAGAAAATGCAAGAAACTGCAAAGTAACTAGATGCAGAGTAACTGCTGCTTAAAGAATTGCCAGCTGGGGCTTTGGCTGGTCACTAACTTCACCTGATATGTGAGGGCTTAGGCCCTTTTGGAAAATACCCTTTGTCTGTTGATTGTGGAGAGTGTTTGAGTTCTACATACATAATCTTTTCCTAAACTCAGCTGAATTCTCAGTTCAGTCAACCCTCATGTTAAGAAACTTCAAAGGTTTCTTTAGTATGTAAGACCTTTTTTTTTTCTCTTTGAAATTTTTAATTTCTGTGCAATTCAGATTCCACCATGTGTCTGACAGACAAACTGCTGTTTGCTTTATGTACCACTCTCTCCTGTTTGGGATTCTTCTTATATGTGCTCTGGTGTACCTCACTTCTTTTCTCTCACCAGCCAGGGCTCAGTGTTATCAGAAACATTTCTTTTTTCCATTTTGTAGTGGTTTATATCTTTTGGGGTAAATTCTACTTTTTGCTGCGTTTTCCCCTAACTCTTTCTGTGCTGCTGGGGACCAGAGGTGCCTCTTGAAATGTCCTTTCCCTAATTTTTGTAGGAAAACCTCTGAAGCATGTGCCCCTTACACCTAACAGTAAACTGTGTGGGTAGAGCTTGTGCCATGCACCTCTGATGGAGGGCAGCATGTGACCCTGTGCTGAATTACAACTCAGGGCTTGTGCTCAGGAGCATCTGCTTTGGCATCTGTCGGGTTCAGTCCGATGGCTGATCCACTGCTTTGGGGTGGAAAAGGTGTGTTTCCTACTGTGCCTCACCCAGCAGTTGCAGAGGGTTAGTAGAGCTCAGCACAACAGCAGAAACTTGTTGAGCCACAGTAACTCATCAGATTCTTGGGGTAACTGAGTATTAGTTGCTGGTTTGGGGTGGGAGGAGATTGCCCAGGTCTGATGTTTCTTTCCTTTTTCATTTTTTGTGTGTGTGTCATGGAACATGACCTCTTCCTGTGCATGTACTGTAAGCAAAGCTCTTGTGCTTCTAATATCCTGGGTGTATATTTCCTATGAAATTGTAAAGCAGTTGTAAAAGAGGAGTAAATCACAATAACTGAATGGCACAGGTGAAGTCAATTTCACTAGGTTTTTAACAAAGCTACCAGTAACACTATGTATAGGAATTCCTCATGACTCTTTTTGTTACATCTCTTTTTTTTCTTTCTTCTTCCCCAACTCTGTGGTCATGATTTACTGCCATGAGAAGTAAGGCTTGAAGCTGAGTGGAAACATAAAAATTGAAAAGAAAAAATAAAATAATAGAAACCAGAATGACCATGCAAGTTGAATTTAATGATTTGGTATCACTTATTTTGATGCCATGTGATTTCACATCTCCTATAAGTACAAATGTTTTCAAAAAGCTTTGTGGTTGTGGGCTCATTTTTTCTCTCTCATTTTAAAAGATATAGTAGAAATAAGTTTCTAGATCTTTATAAGGCTCTTTTACCTCAAAAATTTGTGGAAATGTTTTGTTCATTTTGGGTAGTGTTCCAATGATGGCCTCAAATGAGATATCAAAAGACTTGAAATGGAAAAGGTTAATTATATATGAGATATTTTCATACTGAACCCCTAAACCACTTATCACAGGAGAAAAGCTTTTAGAGGCTCTTAAAATGAGGTATGAGGTTTATTTTGTTTCTCTGAAGTCCTGGAAAGCCAATCAGTGTTTCATGGCATTGACTCCTGCAGACGCTTTGCCCATCTACTTGCTAAAAAGGACGTCTGCAGCCCCGAGGTTAAGAAAGAGCTGCTCAAGAAGGTGAAAAGTGCCATTTCAGCTACTGCAGAGCGATTCTCTGGGTACATGCAGAATGTAAGTATCCTATTGTCTAGAAACAATTACATGTAGTTTGTTCAGTGTTTGGAGTGCATCGAACTGTCGAGCTTCAACTCTGTTTGACATTGACTTTGTCTTTGGGTTGAACAATGGTTGCCTGCTGTTTGATAGAGAGCTGCCTTAGTATTGCCAAATGCAGTGGGCTAAGACATAATTTCCTCAGTCCGTGTGTGTCTGAGAGAAAGATACTGAATGAAGTAGTACAAAATCACTGCGAGGAGTTTACCCTGTGTCTAGGATGCGCATGAGTTCCTGAGCCAGTGTCTGGACCAGCTGAAGGAGGACATGGAAAAGTTAAACAAAACTTGGAAGAGTGAGCCAGTCCCCAATGAGGATAACGCACCTGGACGTGCTTCTGATGACCTCTCAGCCACCAAAGTTTATACCTGTCCAGTTATCAGTAACTTAGAGTTTGAGGTTCAGCATTCTATCATTTGCAAAATGTAAGTATGCTTGAGAGCTTTTCTCATGTCTACTTTAAAAGACTGGGAAGCATTTCCATCTTGCCTGACTTCACCTGCAAGCTGTAACTAGAACTAAGAACCGTGTTCTTTCCAAAGCTGAATGCTGAGAAGATACTCTGTGGTCTAGAGATGCTGTAAACCTCACACCATGCCATCTGCTCCTGCAGGCTGCTTCTAAACAGTCCCATACCATTTAGCTCTTCATTGCATACCCAACGGAAAGCCTCTGTGCTTTGCTTTCTGTGTACTGGTTGTACAAGAATAAAGAGGGGGGGGAAAAGGGGGTTTCAGCCAAGTAATTTTTCCTCCTAAAAAATTCGGAAGCCATGGTTTAAATTTGTTCTTTCTATGGGCTTCCAAGGAACAGTGTTTTCTTCTGTCTCTCTAGGTTATTGTGGAAAAAGATGTAAACTGGTATGTCTGAGCATTCATTGTGTATGACCTGTGCAGCAAATTTCCATATAGGATGCTGCATTCCACAGAGTTTTCATGAACACAGATGTTTGGGAGTGTTGCTTTGTGTGTACTGCATTAGTTCCCTAAAATAATAAAATTACATGCATGTAATAATTATTGAAGGTAAATAACTATGTGGGTCTCAGGAGAAGATTGAGATTTTTTTAATTATTTCTTTTAAGGTAGACTCTACTCTTCCTCCTTCCCCTCCCCCTAAAAGTAGTTTCAAAGTATTTCTAGGTTTTCCTTCCTTCTGGGCTGGCCTCACTTCTGCTGAAGTGGCTACTACATAGCTGAACGCATCTAGCTGAACGCATGCTGAATGAAGAAGATGTGTTCAGCTATGTAGTAGCCACTTTGATTCACTGTATACTACTGATCACTTGCCTCTCCAAAGTAGTCAGTGGGGTTTTTTGTTCTCACCCTTGCACAAATTTTTGCACCCTTTTAAAGCATGGAAGTGAAAGCCTAAAATTCAGCTTTGTCGTAAGCATCAAACAGTTCCATTTTGATGAGTAAAAATAGATTGATCGAGAGGCATCTGTTTACCAGGAGGTGACTTTAGCCTGGAAAATGGAAGTTGTCATTAATTTCAAGTAGGCTTTTCACCAGAAACATGTTTCTTTTAGGTGTGGTGAAACAGTCACTAAACGAGAACAGTTCAATGACCTCTCCATTGACCTTCCTCGAAGGAAGAAGCTGCTGCCTTCCCGATCGATCCAGGATTCCCTTGACCTCTTTTTTCGGGTACGTAGGTTTGTGGTTTGGTGGGGGTGTGTGTGTGTTTATTTGCTTTGGAGTATGTGTAGGTTATGTGCCACATGGAAATTGTGAGTGTATATATAGCTGATTATTAGGTTCTGTGACAGTGATTGCAGGCATGTGAGGTAATCAACCCTGCACTTTTTGTGAGGTTTGCATGTTAACAGGATACAGGGATTTTACTGTAAAATGCTGCGCAGAAATTCACAGGTCCTTAGGATTCTGCTGTGAAGTAGGTAAACTTCCCTATTCTGTGGTGGAAGAGTTGAGACATAAATACAAAGGAGAGAAGGGAGGCTGTCAGATTGAGGGAATTGCTGCTTCTTCTCCTGGCCTGGGATGCTTCAACAGCTCGTGTACTGGCCTAAATTAGTGTGGAGGAAAAAGGTCATGCAGAAATAATAATTAAAAAAAATAGCTGTAATACATGGGTGTTCATTTTGTAAGTAGAGCTTCAAGGTGAGGTTTATGAAAGCTAAAAATGAGACTTAGGTCTGTGGGTTAGTGCTGTATTTTATCCTATCTTGAGACAGACCTGTGGTTTTGTCCTCCATTTAGAGACAGTGTTTTCAGCAGATAGAATAATCGATGTGCTTATTCTTCCAAAAGATGGTGAAGGTTTTAGAAAAAAGATAATAGTGGTGTCATTTGGCCTCACTTAAAGAAAAGGAGTGTAGAAATGTTTCATGGCTAAGTCACATAACTTCAGCACAGTGATGCTTCCTCTTTTGCTGTTGGTTCAAAACTCTCCTTGTGCATCCCATCCTTGGTGAGTTTAGATGAGGATGGCTTTCCAGGAACAAAGTTGAGGCTTTGAACAAGAGAGAGAAAACTCCATGGCAAATTTTCCTTCACCAAAGGTTAATTAGGAAATGCTGTGCATGGCAGAGAAAACTGTAAAACTTGTGAGATTTTCCCTTCTCCTTGGAAGCTAATTTGTCTCTTCAGTAGCTAATTCACTGGTTTGCAATGGACTTGAAGGAAAAATTCCCTGTATCAGTAGATAAGTTGTCAAATTGTAAGCTCTGCTACCTGTCCTGGTTATCTAGATGCCTTCTTGTTACGTCATGCTGTGGGTGATTATAATTTTAAGTGCAATTGCTCTTTTGACAAGCTTCTGTGACAGTCAAGTGATATGTTTTGGGGTTTTTTTTTCTGTTTAATGTCTTCTGTTTCACTAGTCATTTTTCTGTTCTTTTAGGCAGAGGAGATTGAGTATTCCTGTGAGAAATGCAACGGAAAGTCTGCTGTTGTCACACACAAGTTCAACAGGCTTCCCAGGTAAGTGTTGACAGCTGTTCCTCTCTTTCTGGAAGCATTTGCTGCAGAAGTGCAAGCAAAATTCCCTCAAAGAGTGAAAATGGGTAGGACGGCATTTGGGAGAGGCATACATTCAGACAGTAGTCTTCATGCTGCGCTTTAGTTTCCCTCTATAAAGAAGGTCTGTTGGGCACCCTCTGCAACTCTTCTTTTTTCTATCGTTGCTCAAGGAGGGCTGAGTTTTCCCCTTCCCCTTTTCTCTGAGTTTCTGGGTTATTGAGGGAAACAGAAATGGTAAATGTATTCTGGAAGCTGGATGTTCTGTGCTCAGCTGGTGGGCAGAACTGAGTTGGAGGCATCAGTGCCAGAAAGTATATAGAGGGTGTTGCTTTGATCAGTTCTTCCCTAGCTGATACCTATTTTCTGTCTCAGTAAGCCACAGCACTTTGAGGAAGAAGGGTTAATGGCATGCTCAGTAGTCTCTGACTTTGTGGCTGGGTTTGGCTCATTATTTAGAGTGGAAGTGCTTGGAGGCAGGGATCGTTTTCTCAGGGGATGTAAAGCTAACGAGCCTGTTGGATGACCTTCTGGCCTGTGTCCTTGTCCCAGGTGTGCTCATACCGAACCCAGGCACTGGGTAGTTAGCTTGTGTTTCGCTTAAATGGTGTCATTCTGCTGGCACTGCAAAACTCTTGTGACAGTGTTTGAGCTTAGCACAGCTTCAGTGGGGATACAGCTGCGTGGCCTAAATAGGCAGCGCAGCACAGGGGAGAAGATTCAGTATGAGGAGGCCTTTCCACGCCCCTTGTGCTGTTGCGATCAAAAGCACTTTTGGAGATAAAGTGTCACGACAGATATTCCAAGTACACGCCTTGCACTGAGCACAGTTCCTCCTCAGTTTTGAGCAGCTGTGTGATCCCTCCTTCTCAGCCCTGAGAATCTGGGAGCGATACAGTAGCACTCTGGCCTATCAGGATAATGTTTCCATTGTTTCCTACCTCTCGCTGCGTAGCAGAAATAACGAGTTTGGTAAGAGCTGCTTGCTTCTCCTTGAGTGAAGAGTAAGGTGATGCAGATCAAAGCAGGAAGCCTCTTGGGTCGGCAGAGCCTGCACTTTGCACGAAGTTGAGTGATGGACAGGAGAGTAATTACCTATCTCTTGCCAGATAAGAGGTGGATAGTGTTTCCCTGCCACCCCAAAGTAATGATCTGTTTGTCAGATGAATGCATATTGTTAACAGCACTACTTAGATTTATTTTTTTCCTGACTTCTGTCTTGAGATTAACATTTGTCCTTCTCTCCTATTTCCCAGGGTCCTAATTCTTCATCTGAAACGATATAGCTTCAATGTAGCACTGTCTCTCAATCATAAAGTTGGGCAGCAGGTTGTTATTCCCAGATATTTAACCCTGCTTTCACACTGCACAGAAAGCACTAGGCTACCGCTGACGCTGGGATGGAGCGTCCATTCTGCAATGTAAGTGTACAACGTGTGAGTGATCCATGCCATGTTAAGCTTGAGTGCCACAAGGTAGGCAGCTTCAGATCTCCTCCAGAAGATGTCTGGTCAAGGAAACATTACAATTCTGCAGCTTCAGATGTGTGTCTAGTTTGTAATGGTGCCATTGTGAGAATGTGTGTGGAAAGGAAGGACCACAGAACCAAGAGAAAGAGTTGGGGGTGTATTGCCTAGGAAATACTTGGTAAGATAGAATTCTTCACTGTCCTCAAAAATAGCTTTCTGTCCTTTCTAACTTTTGTTAGTGATTTCTAAAATGTATGCCTTTTGGGCCAAAATAATCTAGATTCCCTTTCCCTTCCCAACACACTTAACTCTGCTTAGGAAATGTGACAACCTACCTCTTTCTGCTGATTTCCACTGGCACCTCTCGTGCTGTTGTTCATTTTTCACTGTCTTCCTGTGCCACTGTGGTATTTGAGCACTTCACGTGCTGAAAATACTCTTTCCCTTTCTCTGTGGCAGTTATTTCTGTACAGCTGCGTGTCCTGAGACACAGAGATTAACTGTACCAGTTGTCACGCAGGAAGTCTGTGGCAGTATAAGGAATCCTCAGGTCTCTGGTGGTCCCTGCCTAGTGACATAACCACGGTAGCTGTAGTGAGTTAGGATGCGTCTGGTGAACGTGCTTAGCAGTGTGGCATGTGTTCTTGTGCTGAATGTTTAGTGGTGGTTGAGATTTGGATGGATGTTTTCCAAGAGCCCACTTTTAACAATAGAAATCTTGAACACAAGCAGCTTAAGATAGCCAGAGCAGAAATACTCAGAAATATGTTTGGAATAGAATCATAGAATCATAGAATGGTCTGGGCTGGAAGGGACCCCAACGATCATAGAGCTCCAACCCCCCTGCCACAGGCAGGGCCACCAACCTCTGGGCCTGGATCTACACAAGGTTGCCCAGGGCCCCATCCAACCTGGCCTTGAACACTTCCAGGGACGGGGCATCCACTACTTCTCTGGGCAGCCTGTTCCAGCACCTCACCACTCTTTCTGTAAAAAACTTCCCCCTAATATCTAATCTAAACCTTCCTTCCTTTAGCTTTAATCCATTCCCCCTTGTTCTGCCATTACCTGCTCTTTTAAAAAGTTGAATCCCCTCCTCCTTATAAGCTCCCTTCAGGTACTGGCAGGCTGCAATGAGGTCCCCCCGCAGCCTTCTCTTCTCCAGGCTGAACAAGCCCAGCTCCCTCAGCCTCTCTTTCTAGGGCAGGTGCTCCAGTCCTCTAATCATCCTTGTGGCCCTCCTCTGAACCCTCTCCAACAGTTCCACATCTTTCTTGTATTGGGGGCCCCAGATCTGGACACAGTACTCCAGATGGGTCCTCAGGAGGGCAGAGTAGAGAGGGAAAATCACCTCCCTGTCCCTGCTGGCCACCCCTCTTCTAATGGAGCCCAGGATACCATTGGCCTTGTGAGCTGCAAGAACACACTGCTGGCTCATGTTAAGTCTCTCATCCACCACAATCCCCAAGTCCTTCTCAGCAGGGCTACTCTCAAGAAGCTCTTCTCCCAGTCTGTATATAGCTTTCCAGTGGTGCTTTTTTTTTTTTCCCAGTCATTGAAACCATCCTGGTTGACTGGAAAATGGAAGGGTAACCAGGCTGTAGAAAAGCAGCCTTAGCTTGAGGGGTGAAATTAGAGAAGATTTCTGCACTGGCAGCTGTCTGGTGGAGAGGTGTGTGTGGTGATGGGCTCTGAGGAGCCCGTGAGAGGATTCAATGGAGCAGGAGGTCTGTTTGGAAGAAGCTAGGTAAAGGAGGAGAAACAGACATGGGACATGCCAGAAAACCGGCTGATCCAGACAGCAGCAGGAGACTGTGGTTTGGGAGCAGGAACTCAAGTGTTGGTGGGAATAAAAAATAAAGGAATGAGATGTCTTCACATTGGGAGCCCAAAGCCTTTAATTTTCCAGCTTGTCCCTGAGGGTGCATCACTAAGAAGTGAATCAAGTTTAAAGGATTATATATGGTTTTGAACAACTGTTGTATATTTATAGCATGATGGAGTTACTACTCTAAGCAATTAGCAAGTACATAATGGTGTTTTACTTACTTCTTTGGTCATGGATTTGCATGCATAGCAGACAAGTAAATGCTTATTTCTTAAGGACTGTAACTGCTGCAATAAATCCTTTGCTTTTTTAATAGGTCCCGTCCATTGAAAGCCTCTCAAATGGTGAATTCCTGTACTATAAGCACTTCCACGCCTTGTAGGTGAGTTATACCTCTGAAATGCCCGTGGCCTTCAGGTTCATGGGGTAATTTTTAAGGCATTTTCACATTTTCTAATTATTCTTCTTTATTCTTTCAACTTTTTCCATTTTTTTTATTACTGTTTTTCTACTTTTTCCTATTGTAGTGAATTATTTCAGCTGCTGTCTTTTTCTCATATCTGAGTTTTTGGTGTTACGTGCTAGCTGAAATGAATGCCAATGGTACCATTTGCCTGGTTGACATGAACACCTCAGTGCTTCTTTTGAGAACCTTTGAGTTCTTGTAAGATGATCTGTGTTTTTTCAGACAGAAGGCTGAGCATCAGAATGAGAACCGGATTTAGCTTGTAGAGATGATTTGTCAGTGCCAGATGTCTTAAACTAGCTTACATTTGTAGTTGCAAATCACGTAGGTAAGCAAAATATTTCTGTTTCTGCAGTCTACCTCTCTGTTCTGGCTCTATGGAGCCCCCATGTGTTTTCTGGGAACAAGTGGTGTAGTTCCTGAAGTTTGTTTATTTGCAAAGATGAGAGGGCGTTGGTTTTATAGGCAAATTTGAAAGGCCAGATCTTGATCTAGTCAGAAATGTGATAACACAGTGCATAGCTTTGTGTTGTGGAATACTTAGAGAACAGGTTTCCTAACCGAGCAGAAATCACAAGTTCCCCAGCCTCCCTTTTGTTCTGAAGAAGCAAGAATTTATCTTCATGAAAGAGCAAACAGGGAAAGTGAAAAGCTTGGGCCGATTTTGTGCTTTTAATACCCTAGTAATGCTATGGGAAGTCTCGTGTCCAGCTTAGTAAACTTCAGATGTCAGATTGTTTGTGCCAAGCATTGACTTGACTGAAATTAGTGCTTTCTGGGATTGCTAGGTAATGAAAGCACAGGATCCTCGGCATTCCAGGCAAGAGCCACACACTTAGTAACTGTTAATGTTGTTTAAGTTGCAGGCTTGAAGTAGATGTGTGGGTTGACCTGGTAAAATAGACCTTTTCTGAAAACCTGCCTGCTGTGTTAATACATTGTATTGCTCATTGTTGCCGTTTGTTCCCCAAACTGTACTGCTGCTTTATTGGGCGCTTCAAAACAGGTTTGTGCAATGCTACAGTGTTTTACAGCCGGGTTTTTGATTTACAGAAAATATACTTTCAAGTCAAAGAGCTCCTCAGTACCCTGTGTAGACTCTGACAGCGATGACGAGCCCTTGAAACGCTCTGTTGCCCATAGCCAAAGGTTGTGTAACATACAGAGCAGAGATCAGCAGCAACTGCAAGAAGAGCCAGAAAAGGTAAGGGAGAAAACCACAAACTTCCATATACATAGATCCTGTATGTGCTCATGTCTGGCCTGTGCTTTTCTTAGCAGGTACTGCGAGTAAAACTGATGTGAGATAAGCTTTTTATCCTAATTAGCACTGCGATGCTGGAAGGGGGTGCTTTGCTAATTGACCTCTCTGTACACTTGTCTTGGGTTCCCACTGGGAACGGAGGTAATTGCATTGCAACTGCGCTTGAGCTTTCAGGTTATGTACGCCAGCTGCTTAGCAGGTTTGTCAGTCCTCTGGGTAACTTTCACCAATAACGTTTCCAGGCTTGAAATATAATGGGCTGTCAGGAATAAAATTATGCAGAAAAGTCCTTGATTAAATTAGATCCAGCACAAGTTGGGCTGGGGAAAATACTGAGTTTAGAGAATGTCTCGCACATCCAATCTGTGTCCCCTTTAAGTGTGGCATTTTAGAAACTGAAGCTGTCAGTCTTTGGAGGTAGACACACAGAATTGTGTAGAGATTAAGCTTGTTTGATATAAAAGCACAGCTAATTTCAAATTGTCTGGTATTAATGTTGCCAAGATATTTTTTTTTCACTTCTGTCAGGGTGGTGTATTAGCAGGTAAATGAGTTGTCTGGGGAAGAATGATGACCCAGAGGGAAAGCAAGAAGCTTAGAGGATTATCTTGCAGTACCACTTTCTTCTGTTAGTGTTGCAGGCCTAGTGCTTGGGACAAGTGTCTGCATCTCCACTTCTCTGAAGTTTTTTACAGTGTTCGTGGGGTTATTTTAATCAAGCAGAGACTTGTGGCCTTGATTATGGCATGAAAGGACAGGTGTAAAGCTGGCTGAATAGCAGCAGGTAACAAGAACATGATGATCTACAGTTTCTGAACTGATGGGAAGATCAAACCAAGGGAGGATCTGGATCCACACAGTAATAAATGATAAAATAGATAATGAGTATTAAATTTTCAGAAGGCTCGGAGCTGGGACGGGCTGCAAGTATGGTGAAGCTCAGAACTACAGTTAAGAATGATCTTGACAAATCTGAGAAACTGCCTAAAAATAGCAGGGGTTATTCAGCAGAGACAGACTAAAGGTGCTAATCTTAGCAGGACTAATGACTGGATGCGGGCTGGGAACAGCTGGGAAAGCAGCGCGCCTTCCGAAAGGAGCCGCAGGGTCACAGTCGATGACAAGGTCAGGCTGGTTCAAAGCACAAGTGTACAGACAGAGGCATCGCTGGCAGGTTACATGAAGCCAGCCTTCCCTTTGTTCCTCAGCATTGAGCTTTAGCTGGGAGTTCTAGATCCAGCTTTGGGCTCTGGACTCCAAAAGAGTTAGAGATTAAGTGGAGAGGAGCCGTAGGGGAGGAACACGAGTGGTCAGAGGTCTAGAAAGGACAAATTTGAGGGGAAAGAGCAGGCATGTCAACTTGGGTCCTTAGTTTAAGGAGAAACCTTTGCAGGAAAAGAAAGGGATGAATGGATACACTTGTGCTGTTTGTGGCAACTAGAACAAAAAATAATAGACTAAATTGCAGACAGTAATTTTTAGATTAAATATGAAGGAAATCTTCCCAATGCACAGCATGTGTAGGGATGGAATAGATTACTTTGGGAGAAAGAAGAAAACCCTTTTATGGAGGTCTTGGGGACAGGGTGGGCAACTGCTGTCCTGCATGGCACATCTGTAGCTGGCTTGTGGGTGGGGGAAGGAAACTAGCTTGTCTTTCAAATCCCTCATAGAAAAAGTATTTCAAATTGTTCTAAATTATTCTTCCTTGAGTTTTTTTTGTGAAGAATTGTAGGTAGTCTCTATTGCACAAGCCCTGTGAGTGCAGAAATTGTGGGGAAAAAAGTCTATTAATTTGAATAGCAAATTAATTATAGGCTTTCCAGCCTGTTGTGGGAAGGAGACAGTGGTGGTGAAGATTCCACATACATGACTTTATTCTTTGTGGCCTTGTCCATTGGCTGCTCCTCAACCACAGGCCAGACCAAACATCTGTTATCATTAACCAGATCCTCTGTCCTGCTCTGTGTTGTCCTGGGAGGACTTGGTGATGGTCCTTGTCCTTAGGTGTTACTGCTGCTGCATCGCTCCCCTTGGTGGTCTTCTCGTTGCAGCTATGGATGGAGTTGCATTAGGGGCTTGGCAGTCACTTCATAGGGATGGTAGATCCCCTGCAGGGCCCTGCTTGCCAAACTGTCCTGCTGTGTGGGAGAACAGCTGGAACAACTGTATACAACATTGGGCTGTGGGGCAAATAGCAGTTATCAGGCTAAAGTGGGCAGAGCTGCAGTTTCTGTGATTTCTGCCTCTGCAGATGAAGTGATGTTTGAAGTACCAAAACCTTATTTAAAGCAGCCTGTTTCAGAGCCTAAGCTACTTTAAATGTATGCAAATAATTTCTAGTAGAAAAGTTGTATTCAAATAATACACAGATGCTGCCAAGTCTTTAAAGTCCAGCCACCAAATTAGTGATAGTTGTTGGCAAAGTGCCTGGAATGAGGGTTTGCTGAAGAGCTAAACCAGTTCTGACGTTTGCAGCCTGTAGGTGCAGAGGGAGAAATCAGAAGGCTGCAAAAGCAGGTACTCTGCTTTCCTTATTCAGTGCAGGGATAGACCTGAGGAGGGGAGAGGTTTAAATCTGTCAGTTCTAATTCTGGGAGGGCGCAATGTCTAGAACAGGCAACTTAGGCGATTTCAGTTGCTAATCCCTTGTGATGAGCCAGTCTTAATACAAAGTGTTTGCTGTATAAAACTCCTCTGGCCTTGTTTAAGCAAAAAGGGGTAGTAAAAATGTATTTTTGTTTATTTTAACAAAGTTCTGAGATCCATCTTAAAGCTTTTGCAGTAACACCTGGATAAGTACATCCTGACAGAAACTATTTTCTGCCATTTTTAACCTAATAGGGAGGTGGGGAAATCTAAGCATATGGTAAATAGTGTAATTGTGTAAGTATCTATACATGGAGGTTATCCTCCTGATTAACAGTTAATATCAAAAGGATTGAAATTACTGTATTAGTTGCAAATCAGTATGGTGTAGGCGTTGATGAGCATCAGTTTTAGGAAAATAACTAAAAAAGGAAAACAATCAGATTAAGGCTAAAGTGTTTTTCCTTTCTTCCAGCCTGAAGTCATTCTGTTCTCCTGAGGAAAGACTAATTCCCCCTTTCCCTGGTGAACCGCTTTCTTCCTTGGTTTGCAGTGTCTGCCCCCGACAAGGTTTCGTGTGGCAAATCTGCAGCACCAAACCAAATTTTAATTGCTCTCCATACCAGCCTGATTTCAGCTCCTATTCTTCCATCCCCATGTCCAAGTTCAGCTCCTCTCACGTTGCCTTTGTTAACAGCCTCTGTTAACAAACTTGCGCTTTCACTGTTTTGTGTCTCAGCGCTGACTTACCAAAGGCTTGAGAATTCATCAGAACCCAAAGGTAGAACACCAGTGTTGAAGGAGAGGGAGGAGGGAAGGATTATTTTGTGTATGCTAATCCACAGGGCCTGTAAAAACTGGTTGTAGTTTATATTTAAATATTCATCAGAATTAATGTGGCTACAAAGGTTGTCTCTCCACTGAGTTTCACAGAACTCTCCGTTTAGTGTTAACAGAGCCAAGCTGTTGTTATTCCCTGGGGGTAATAAAATATAAAATAAAGAAAAAAATCTCCACAGAAATGTAAAGCTGATGTTAAATACCTGTTTATTCAAGCACTTAATCATAACTCCATTCATCTCTAGGGTTCAAAAAGAAGCAAAATGGAGGGTGATAAATCCGAGCTAGGTAACGCTGGTTTTGATGGGATGAGCGAAGATGAGGTGCTAGCAGCTGTCTTGGAAATTAGCAAAAGGGAAGCTTCTCTGTCTCTGAGCCATGATGAAGATAAGCCCACAAGCAGCCCAGACACTGGTTTCGGAGATGACGAAATTCAGGACTTGCCAGAAAACCTTGAATCTACGGAGATGGAGAAACCCAAAGCAGCATTAGACTCAGGTAAGGTGAAGTACTGTCTTAATTGGGCTATAGCGAGCTAAAGCAAGTTACTGATAACAGCAGGTCATCAGTGCACTGCTGAAACTGCCTGGCTTCCTCAGAGTTTTCTTACCCATTCCCTGTGTATAAAGTGTTTAATTCATTGAAGTGTGGACATGTATTTTCTCGTGTGCCTGTCACCAGTCCGGTAAAGGTACGGTCATCTTCAGAGTTAATTCCCATTTTTTTCCTCTCCAGATTATCACATGCTTCCACTGGTTTCTGTACCAGACATTTCCATTTGCTAAGATTTGGCAGTGTCTGGAACTTAATCTTCCATAATCAGAAAGTATTTTCATTGCTGAGCTGTTGTAGCCTGGGCAGCACGGTCACAGTGTTCACATTGCTGATGTACAAGAGTGGTATCTGGGGTGCAAGAGGCTAGAATGCTTTCCTAAACACAGTTATTTTGTCACTAATTAATTTAGTTCTATATCTGTAATTTTTTCTAAGACTCTTTTTATGTGAGAGCAGACCCTTGAACATAAAGAGACTCAGCATGTGAATTACGGCCTCTGACCCAGAAACACAGTTAAGTACAAGAAGGAGCCTGTTTGATCTCAGCGTGGGGAAATTGATTGTCTTCCTTCAGATGGCTGAAGGGAATTTCAGTGTTTATCATTTGGTGTGTGCTACATGCTTTCAGTCAGGTTTTTAATTCCACTAGCCTGGAAAAATCCTTCTCCTCTAAGAGCCAGGAGGTTAAATATTAACAACCAAACCCCCACACTGTGACCGAAAGTCAGGCTTGTTCTGATGGACAGCCCTTGACAGCTTTCATGTTGGAAGGCAGTATGTAAGAAAGCATGGCTGTGGTTAACCTTCTTGTGGCCCTTTTTTGTACACTAATACCACCGATGGGTGCGTAAGAGTTGTGAGAGTGTGGCAACATAAATGGATCTCTCCATGTTTTCTTTGGAAAGTATAAGGTAATTATTTGAAGGCTCTATTGTGACACTTGAGCAAAAAGTATGTTTTTAATAAAGTCTCTGCATTTTCTGATGAAGAGTGCAGTTAAACCCTCGATGCTGTGTTCAGCTTTCTGGGTTTGACTCTGTGTGCCCCAAACCCAGCAGTATGGTTTGGTGTTCAGGTGAGGTCTGTGTTGAGTTTCCAGTTATGGCAGCTGGATGTAATGCACGTTCCTGTCCTCTACGGGAAACTTCATTGGGAAGGATGCTCTGCTGTATCAGACAAGATGATTCTAAACATGATGGGCTTCACTTTGTCCATTTCTTGAAATCACTGGCAATGTTTTTTTGCTTGCAAACATGGAATAATTTGTGGTGCTTTCAAAAAAGCTGATTTAGATATGACAAAAGGCGTCTGTTCTGCTACGTGGTGCTCAAGTAACGGCTGAGTCGGGTGCTCCGTTCACTGGAAGTTTTCAGAGGTCACTTCTGTTCTGTTTTTCATCTTAAGAGGATTAGACTGATGGATTATAGTTCTGGTGGTCTTGTGTTTAAGAGGTCACAGATACTGAGACTGCCTTGTATAATCCTTGCTAATAACTAATGAGCAGATGTTGAAGTCTGCGTAGGGCAGAACTACAGAATTCCACATGTTGCTGCGTGACAGATGTTGGAGCAGGTCCTGGCACTCTCAGCCACAAGCAAATGGGAGAATCAAAGTGTTCTGCAACTGCAGGAGATGTAAGCAGTGGGTGAATGGATATTCACAGAAGCTTTGTAACCTACTTCTGCCATAGTGTTCACTTCAGAGGTGAACAGTTACAGTCTTCGTGCGCTTTTAAAGCTGTAGGTAGCATTCACAAGGTTGAGGCCTTTACCTGAAGCAACAAGTTGACAAATTTAGACAGTGCTTGAGGTTTGTGCTTCCCCTGGTCTTCATATGACTCAGCTTTAGTTGTGGCTTTGTACATAGTACTCCGAGGTACAATATGCAATGCAAATTTTTGTAATCCATGTTTCCTTCTAGAGAAATTTAAGTATGAGCTTCATGGCTGCAGAAACGTAGTGGTGTGTGACATCTTAAAGATGCCAAAAGACTAAGATGACAGTAGGTTTAGGGATTAATCTAATGGTTCCTCTTGCACCTGCTTAAGTGTAAGACTGCACTTTGGAGCTTTTTCCACTTGAATCTTGTGTGAGGTGTTTATGGCTGGTGAGCTCTCCCGTGTCAATAGATGTCACTGTGCCGCAAGGATTGTGGTGATTTAAAGGGGATTCAGCTGGTAACAAACACAAGTCTCAGGAAAGCATAACTCTACTTTCTGATTCCTCAGGTCCTGCCAGCTTCACCGAGATAACTAAAGATTTTGATGAGAATAAGGAAAACAAAACTCCGGAAGGCTCCCAGGGGGAGGTTGACTGGCTGCAGCAATATGATATGGAGAGAGAGAGGGAAGAACAAGAACTTCAGCAGGCACTGGCTCAAAGCCTTCAAGAGCAAGTAAGACATAGTTTGCTTCCTTGAGTTATCTTCCCCAGCACTGCAAAGCTGGTGGCTAAAGAAAAAGCTTGTGTGTAGGCAGTAACTGCTAAGGGATTCTGATGCTTTTGTGAGAGAACCAGATGGAAAAAGGTTTGGGTTCCTTCTAGCTCTTGTGTCAGCAGAGTGATGGTGCTGGATACATCTGGGCACATCTTGTCTGTGCTTTGGAAACCATAAATCACATCAGACCTGCAGATCTCTCAAAGCTTTGTGTGCACGTTTATATGTTGGCATGTAACACAATACAAAACCAGTTATAAACTGAACTAAACTTGTTTTTATCTGTCACTGAGAACCGAGTCCACCTTTCGTTTCATTGCCAGCTGCATCTTGCAGCGTGTCATGTCAAGGCTCAGTGAGAGAGACAGGTTTTAAACCAAAGGCTGGGCCATGTTAGGTCTGTCTGTCCCGGTGCCTTGTTTCTGGTGCTGGCAGTAGGGGATGCTTAGTGAAGCCATAGGAACCGAGCGTTTATGTGATCCTTCCCTCATAGTAAACAGAAAACTGGAACCCAAATAATTTAGTTTAAGGCCAGTGCTTTAAATTAGATGTATAAAGAATTGGGACTGCAGGTTCTGTGCTAACCATCTGTATGCCACTTGAATTTCAAGACCTGTCGCTGATTTCCACAAGTTTGACTGAGCCGCCGAGCGCGAAGCGAGCGCTTCGCCAGAGCCTTCTTTAAATAGGCGCCCTTGTCGGCGCTCTATTAATACCAAAGCTGTCATGGTTTTCCTTATGAGATCTGATGTTTCCATGGCTCTCGAATTTTTCTCTCCTATTACTCATTATGAGGTGCTGGTTGGTATGTTCCACACCAGATGCAGCTTTGATTCAGCAATGCTGAGTAGTTCCAACAAAGATTCTCAAACGCTTTAGAAACAGTGAGATAAAAGGCCTCATGCTAATAATGTAAAACTGCCCTTTTGAGTGTCGTTCTGCTGCAGTTCTGAAGGGAAAATCTGCTATTCTAATGATGCAGGCATGGAAATACAGTAGCTGTGGTTATCTTCATTTGAAATATGTAGTTTGGCTTCTGCGTTCAGGTGCACTGAAAGCATTCAAACCCTGAATTAGGAAGCTGGCTTGTTAAATATTATTGACTGGCTTGCTGTAGCTGTGAGCTTACCAGAGTGGTGGGAGGAACAGGGGCATGATACTATCCAAAGATTAGAAGGGTTTGTTGACTTGAGGTTTCTTTGCAACTTACTCATGGTAATATTTTAATACCTGGTTGTTTAGTGGTGTCTCTCTTTTGCATTCTGCCTTTGTGAATTACACCTGTTCAGTAGAACCACTCACTCTACTTTCAAATGGCTTAGAAATAATAAAATCTGCCAGGATTTAACGACTTTGTCCTCAGCTGGCTTTGGGCAGAAGTAGTCTAAGTTTTGCCGAAGTGTGAGGGGCTTTGTGTCTAAGTGACAGCTTTCCTTAGCAAAGGGCTGCAAATTCATTCGGATGCTTTTCAAATTAATGATCCAGAGAAAGCATTCGGTGTTACTAGAGACTTGCTCTGCTGCATACCAAACTTCAGGAGCTTTGATGAGCCTTAATGAAGGTTTGTCACAGGTTCTGTTTCAGGGGAACATTGGACTCTCGCTGGTTGCAAACATTCCTTCACACAGAACCTTTAATTTACAATGTCAGGTTTGTTGTAGAAACCAGAGCAGCACAGTTTCAATGGAAAAAAGAGCACCACAAGAATTTTAAACAGTGAAGTGTCTCAATGAGCTACGTTTTGTTCTCTTCCCATCAGGAGGCACGAGAACAAAAAGAGGATGATGACCTTAAACGAGCCACGGAATTAAGTCTACAAGGTGACATTTATTTAACTTCTTCCAGGATGTGCTTTTGAGGGAAAATAGATCTGTCTGTATGAATGCAGCTCCTGGGTGTCTGTATGAATGCAGCTCCTGGGTGTCTGTAAGGCAGAGGGGACTTCACTCTCCTTCTGGTGTGTGCTGTGTTGAGTTTGGCTTTGCTCAGGTCAGCCTTTGTTGCTTTTGGTGAAAGAAACTTAATGTGAAAAACAACTTATTTCATGTTATTGGGTTTATATATATATATATAGGTGTAATGTATATGAAATTATAATACATGTTTAATATCTAATGTTGATACTAAGAGTGCAAAACAGACCTTGGAATTTTACCTTCCCAGCAAAAGCCAGAGTGCTAATGGCTCTAGTCAGAACATAAGGATCATTTCTTACTTGCATTGCTATGTTGGTGCTAATTAATTAATTAATGCCTTAGTCCTGCCCAGGAAAAAGTATAAGTGCTCTATCTGATACAGGGTGGGAGGGAGACCTCACTGCAAGGTATAGCTGTTGGGGGTGAAAAAAGAAACCCAAAATACATGATCTGTCTGTTCCAGATCCTGACAGTGCGGTGAGCCTCAGGCACTGTTTAACTCTTGCCTGAGGCTGGCTGGGGAGTGATGTCATAGACTCTGGCAGAGCAAAGCTCAACAGAGAGAAAATGCCTGCTCTGAAGAGGGAGGGGTAATGAAGTGTTGTGTTAAGAGAGGTTGCAGTTGCTCAGACACCTTTAGAAGCCCTCAGGTATTACTGGATGAACCTGTGTCTGCTTCTGAAGAAGTGGAATTCTGCTTAGACATCCCTGAGCTCAAGTCCTGTCCCCTGATGAGCTCTGGCAGGCTGAGTGCCTGGTCCCTCTTGGGTCTTCCTTGATTTCTGGCCGGGAAATGTCAAGCACCAAAAATCCTTCCGCTTCTCGATTTGCAGTCACTTCACTTAAACATGAGCATTGCCTTGTGCTTCTCAGCTTGCCACTGTTTACTTGTGAGGCATCGACCAGCAGCGGTTCGAGGTGCTAATAATCCTGACATGAGCCAGCAGTGTGCTCTTGCAGCTCACAAGGCCAATGGTATCCTGGGCTCCATCAGAAGAGGGGTGGCCAGCAGGGACAAGGAGGTGATTGTCCCTCTCTACTCTGCCCTCCTGAGGCCCCGTCTGGAGTACTGTGTCCAGATCTGGGGCCCCCAATACAAGAAAGATGTGGAACTGTTGGAGGGGGTTCAGAGGAGAGCCACGAGGATGATTAGAGGGCTGGAGCACCTGCCCTACAAAGAAAGGCTGAGGGAGCTGGGCTTGTTCAGCCTGGAGAAGAGAAGGCTGTGGGAGGACCTCATTGCAGCCTTCCAGTCCCTGAAGGGAGCTTACAAGCAGGAGGGGATTCAACTTTTTAAAAGGGTAGATAATGGCAGGACAAGGGGGAATGGATTAAAACTAAAGGAAGGAAGGTTTAGATTAGATCTTAGGGGGAAGTTTTTTACAGAAAGAGTGGTGAGGTGCTGGAACAGGCTGCCCAGAGAAGTAGTGGATGCCCCGTCCCTGGAAGTGTTCAAGGCCAGGTTGGATGGGGCCCTGGGCAACCTTGTGTAGATCCAGGCCTGGAGGTTGGTGGCCCTGCCTGTGGCAGGGGGGTTGGAGCTCTATGATCGTTGGGGTCCCTTCCAATCCAGACCATTCTATGATTCTATGTAGCTGGCAGTATTCGCCTGAGGTTCCCGGTGGTGCTGCAGCCCAAGGACCACTAGTCATCTGGGGACCGTCGGTGATGTGGCCTTTAGCAATACCCATGGCAAGCAGGTCTCTCTCATGCAGAGACCTACCTAAGTGGCTGTGTTTCTTGGCTGCAGTCTAGTTTACAACAGCCTGAGTAAGCGTGGAAACCAGCAGTAAAACACTCTGTTAAAGGGTTTCCTCTATAAACTTCCCAAGAAGATTATACTAATCCAGCGTCCCATGGTTTTACAGGGCACGCAGCGGGCGGCTCTCTGGCAAAACATCTCTGCCATAGCTGGTGTGATGGTGTCTTTAAGGGGAAAAAAATAACATATCCTGAGCAGTGTCCTGTTAATCTCAACTTCTCATCCACCCAGGACCTCATAGCTTTAATTTAGCTGGTGAAAGCATAGCTACTTCCCCTACTGAGTACTGTACAAAACCTTAAGTTGGTCGGGTGGCTTCAGAATCCCAGGAAGTTTGGAACAGCCTGTACAGGGAGCAGTGGTGCCTTCCGGCTCTTTACAGAAAGCTGCCTGCATTTTGCTCAGCCAAGCAAACTGGAAGTTCCTGTGGTGAGCGGCCTTCTTACCATTGAAAACAATGAAAAGATGCCCGTTGCCAGCAGTAGGGTTTTGATGCCAGTTTTAATTGAAAAATTCACTTTGTTAGTGCAACTTATAGTTAAAAATGTAATTCATGGCTGCTTGCTGCAGAAACTTCCCTGACCAGTCTGGCTGTACTGTTAATGTCAGTCCTGGCTGCAGACCACCAGTGCTCTGAGGCGAACTGGGTGTTTAAATGCTCTTTTATAGCCCAGCTGTCAGTGCCATAGTGCCCTTTTGTAAAAGTGTGAGAGAGATGATGCTGAAATTAATTCTGCAGTCCAAGATGCTCCTCTTAACTGTTGCTCTGACAAGTTGGGGAAGGGAGAGACAGCTTTTATTTGGAAATTCCAATATCTCCTGCTTTCTTTGGAAAGGAAGTTTGAGACATTAGCATTTCATTGTTGATGTGGGTAGATACACCTCAACCTGTTTTGAATTCCTGTGTGTGCCACAGCTTCTCACGCAGTGTCATTGTTTCCATGCTATCTAGAGTTTAACAGCTCTCTCCTGGACAGCATTGGTTCTGATGAAGACTCTGGGAATGAGGATGTTCTTGACATGGAGTATTCGGAAGCTGAAGCTGAAGAGCTGAAAAGAAATGCTGAGGTGTGGTCTATGATTTCAAAAGCTACCTGAGAAACACACCCCTTCTTTACCACCTGTTTAGTGTTGGGGGCAGTTCTGCAAAGCAGGGGTGGAGTCTAGAAAAGCTTCTTATGTTCAAAAGTGAATAGATAGAAAATTTAAGTCCTTAAGAATCTGGCCTGTTGTTTTTTTAATTAAAAAAAAACCCAAACCAACAAAAAGAAACCCCAACCAGCTGCAGTGACCCTCTGAGCCTCTCTAAGATGTGGATAATGGTGGAGAAGAGAGTAATTTTATACTAGAAATGTCCTAGCACATGTGAAGTGCTGACATGAGACTTTCTGGAGAGAGAGGACTTCAGCCAGGGTGCTGTTGTAGTTGCAGCACCACGGGCTACTAGATCCTGCACCAGCAGAACTGAGGAGTATTAAAACTACCAGTGAATCACATCGATAACACTTCCTGGTCAGAGAGGATTAACAAAACAATGGTCAAAAGCCAATTGCCATTGTTTAGTTGTATTGTCAGTGAATAGGCAGAGCAGGTTTCCTGCATGCAGAGAGGGTGCAGGGTGAGAGAATCTGGGCTGTGCAGCCAGTGTTGGCTGCTGAACCTGCGCACCGTTAGCCAGGGTGTTTCTTTGGTACGGCTGGAGGGCGCGCAGTGTGTGTGCCCTTCTTGCTTCTCTGTGTTTATGTGGTGGGTTAATTCTGACATCAGTGGAAGTCGCTCAGGAAGTGATTGTTTAGATAACTTTGCTGCGTAGAGCTTGTGTCGGCGTCTGTTCTGAGGTCAGGGGGCTCTTTCTGCATTTTCATCCCCTGCCAAAAGAATGAGTACGATAGGAGGCTTCTTCCCACTTCCAGAGGAACTCCTCCTTTGGTCTGAACCAGGGTGTCTGTCTCTAATCCTTGGTGGGGTTTCAGCTCTGAATACAGTAGCCAAAGCTGTTATCTTGGTATAAATCACCTTGTCTGTAGACTACACAGGACAGAAGTGAATGCCTAAAAGCTTTAATTGGGCTGTGTTTTCAGACAGGAGAGCTTCCCCACTCCTATCGGCTCATCAGCATCGTCAGCCATATCGGAAGCACATCATCTTCAGGTAAAAGATAACATGTTTTAGTCTTCATCTCTTATCTAGCTTCAAAAAACCCAAACAACTGTAATGCAGAGTTGCCATAGTGGGGTTATGTGCAGAGAAGAATTCAGGCAGCAAAGCAAGTCGTCTGTCTTGGCTTGCTGCTGGGGCAGCAGGTTCAGGATGCCATGGTACCTAACTGCAGCATGTGGACAGAGTACTGCTCCTGAGGTCCATGGAATTGCTTATGCTTGTTACCAGCACACTGACTGGGATTTTAGGGGTGGGTTTGGATTTTAGGGGGATGGCTTAGCATTTAAGTCTGATGCAGATTGCCAGACCAGGGCATATAGCTAGCCAGCTTACTGGTTTAACTATGGCATGAAGAGAAAGGGGTGTTCTCTCTTTTTAAGGTCATTATATCAGCGATGTCTATGATATCAAGAAGCAGTCCTGGTTCACCTACAATGACCTGGAAGTGTCTAGAACTCTAGAGGCCACTGTTCAGTGTGACAGAGACCGAAGCGGTTATATCTTCTTCTACATGCACAAGTAGGTGTTTCGGTGGTGGTGATGACCTGCTTGTGAGGAAGTGGGCTTCTCTTCCTCTAGTCCTCTGGGCTGGGTTGGAAAGTATCTCTGGGTATTTGTCAGGAGAAATTGTAGTCAGTGTTACACGTAAGGATAACAAAATTGAAATGCTTTGAGTTCATTAGGACATCACTAATACGTAAGGTTTTAATAAGATGCAGTAAATCATCTTCTAAGAAGGGGTTCAGTGTCTCAGCTGTGCGTTTGTTGCACCAGGAATCGTAACAGAGCTTGTGTTTTCCTTAAGTGCCATGATACTTGTAAGTGCCCTTATCCCTGCTCCTAGCGTTGTATTCCCACTGTGGCCATCTCAGGACATGGGCTAGATGAGTTTTGTAGGTAGAAGTGATACCTTTCTCAGGCACACCAAACTGAAGAAGGGGTTTTGTGCCTCAGCTTGTCTCTTCTGCCTTTTCTGGTTGTGCTAATAAAAGGACATTGCTTTATCTGCAGCCTGCATCTTGTGTTGCTCCTGATCCCTTTGCCAGCCAGGACTTATTTCTACTAGTGGTGCTGTTCTCTGAGGCTGGCCACTGACCTTAGTCACTGTCATGAATGGGAAAAAGTGCTTTGGGATTCAAGGAGCCTTGCTTAGAGATGCCAGACAAGGCACCTTCCTCTGCCAGGATCCGTGACCCTTGAGTTTGTAGATGAAATCCAGTTGCTGGTTCCCTCAGGGCTGTCGTGCGTAGCAGTGTGTTGCGGCACGGGAGTCTCACTGTCTGTCTCTCCCTCTGTCCTAGGGATATCTTCGATGAATTGCTAGAAACAGAGAAAAATGCACAGCCACTTAGCGTGGAAGTTGGAAGATCGGTTCGTCAGTCTCTGTGAAGAGTAAAACACCTTGCTCCTCCTGAGGAGCAGGGAGGATTCTGAACTTGTTCCAGGCACGCAGGAGTAGCAAACAGCTCAGGGCCAAAACAAGAGACAAAAGGCAGAAGCATGGGACGCTCGGTTTGATGAACCATCTGTGCAAGTCCTGGGCCTGAAACCACTCGTTTAAACCTTGGCATCCCAGAGCGATCCTCCTGTGGTGAAGTTTTTATTGTTCCTCAGATAATTTTGTCAGCATGGAGCCTTAAAGAGTTGCATCAAGCCACAAGACTACAGCTGCTTGTAAACTGATTTACAAAAAAAAAAGTGCAAAAAGAGACTCTCCTTTAAAAAAGCCCATTCACCGAGAGGCGTGAGTGGCAGAGATTTACATATCACTTGGCTTCTTTTCGGTTGGTTTTTTTGGGTTGGTTTGGTTGGGGTTTTTTTTCTGTCTCCAAGAGCAACTTAAGCAATAGATTCTGTAACCTGGCGTGTGCTGTGTTAGTAATACTCACTGGAAACCCTGATCACCGCGCTGGCCAGTCACCTCGCTACCCGGTGCCTGGGAACCACTCAAGCCGATGCCTTGTGGCACCGGTGGATCTGTTTGCGTGCGGTCCCAGGAAGCAAACTGTGGGTGCTGTGGAACATATCACAGCACCAGCTCTGTCGGTGGCTGTTCCAACGCCGCTCGCTGCCATCCTCCTTTAGACCTGAGATTATACCTGGGGCCCCTTCTGTTTTACAAGTTCTGTTACTCGGCTGCGTGTTCCTCACGAGGCTGTTGTGGAAGTGCCGCTCCCTCTCCATGGGTGTTGCTGTATTTTCGCACTGTAGTGGTGTTGTTTGGGGCTGCTTCGATGTAACTCTGAGGGTAGGTGAGCACCTGGAGCAGACTGAGAGCAGGAGGTTGAAGAGGGAAGGAGCATCCTAGCATTACCCTTCCTGCGCAGGCCCTCGGGGAGCGGTGGGAGAAGGCAGGGTCTGCAGAGTACTGCTTGGAGCTTGAATTGCTTTTCGATTGAACCACAGTCTTGCCTTGAATGTCTCATATCCCAGCATTAAGAGGGCTTTTACTGCAGCTATGCCTCTGTTCTCCTTTCTTGGGGAGCGCGGGGCGCTCAAACTGTGAAACTAAACAGGTGTAAAGCTTTCAGAAACCCCACGTTCAGCATTAAGAGAACCCTAGGTAGGAAAGAGCGTTGTGTTTTATGGGGTAGAGGAACGTGATGCTCCTTTTATAGCCTGTTTCAGCAGGACTGGGGAAAGGCCTAGTGACTTAATTTTTTTTTCAGCACCTTCGCACTTATTTAGCTTGGGCAGATGTTCCCTTTGGGTAGCATTTACTCATTTTGGAGAAATGGCTGCTGTTAAGCAGGGTAGTTCCTCTTGCTTTGGCCTCTATAGTTCTGATTTTTGCAGCTTGACTTTTTTTTTTAAATTATTTTATTTTGAGGTGAAATACTTTTTCAAAAAGAAGACAAACACAAAACAAAAACCCCACCTTTTGTGCTGCCAGGATAGTTTCTGGGTTGTTTTGGGTTTTTTTTTTAACTACCGTTCAGAGTTTCTCAGGAATAAATCAGCTGAAGCAAAGCAGACAAACCCATCGATTGAGGAGACAGCAGGCACCTCTGTCATGTGCGCCTCCACGCTTGAGTTCATCCTGGCGGGCTGGCACGGAGACGCTACCTCAAGGGCCTCTTCTCACCTCTGTGGGTGACGACTGCTGGTAGTTCTCTCCAGGCCGAGTGTTCTGGGGACCCCCGTGTAGTGAAAAGACTGACTGACCTTGCAGCCCACCTGTCGGGGTGAGGCCGGTGGAGCGGGTCGGGGTGACATCTTTCTGGTTTCCAAGCGAGGAGCGACTGTTTGGCTGCAGACATGGCGGAACGTTGATCGTGTACGGTGCAGCCCGAGCGGGTGTAAACGTTAATTTATTACAAAGCATTTGCCCTTGCCATTGTCCCTGCTGATTTGGGTGGGCTTCTGGCCCATGGGAAGAGGCAGTGACGCAGCAGTTGTCCTTTGAACTGATCGCCCGCCCCTGCGAATGCGATTGAAGGGACTACTCTGTCCAGAGGGCAGATCTGTTCTCCCCAAATGCATCCTACTTAGTACTGTAAATAACTGGTATTCCTGTAGCATCAGAAGTCAGCTCTGCTTTTTTGGGTGGCAAGGTTGGTTTTGGAAGGTGTTGCACTCCGGTTAATTTATAATACAAGCAAACATCGCCTGACTTTTCAGTCAGGCCTTAAACATTTGCTTAGAACCAGTTTGTGTTTGGATCAAGGTGCAGAAGCTGATGCTTGCAACCAGCGTTCCTTGTTTTGTGAGCAGTTCTTGCTTATTATTCTAGCCATTAAGAGTTTGCAGACATCTGTTAATTACTTTAAGCTTTTTTGTTTGGCATAAGGCGGCTCAGTTGCACCTTCAGCCCGGCAGGAGTGTCCATGGAGCCCCTTCCTTGCAGAAGCCAGCTTCCTCTCCGAGAGCAGTGGGGACGAAGACCGTGTGTCATCCTCGAGAGATGCTGTAACGTTCCCACCGCTCGGAGCTCAGTAATATCATCCCCTTCCAGGTGGGATCCCGGCCTTGGGGCATAGACAGGGGGAGAAGCTTGGTCGCAGTGCCTGAACACGCATGGGCTCTTCCTCAGATGCACAGAGCTGCGGTTAAACACTTACCTGCTCCTGAGTCAGCTCCGTTCAGTCCAACTCCGATTCAGCACATAGAAACACGAGGAGCTCCCTGTCTTGCCATTCCTCTCGCCCCTTCCTTCTATGATCGCAATGATTTGGTCTTGACTTACTCCCCTACTCTGAGAGGTGCAAACCCATCTGTGTCAGCGAACAGGGGCTCGTGTGTGCGGGTCCCTGGGGTCCCCAGCCAGTGGCGCTGCACCAAGAGCTTCGGCAAAGCAAGGACTAGTTTCCTGACCGAGGCAGCAGCCTGCGAGGAGCGGAGGAGGAGCAGGGCTGCCCAGTGGCTGTGGCATCACCTTCCACCTTCCCTGCAGCACAGACAACCTGTGCCTGTGCATCTGCCTTCCCACCTGGAAGCAGCTCTTGATGACCTGTCCACGTCTTGCTGTGCTTCACCCCGGTGTGGGGCATGAGGATGGGGCACGAGGGGATCGCTGTGCTTCGGGGAGGGGCTGGGAATTAACTCATCCGCTTTGTTTCCTTTTCAGTGGCGCTAATTATCCCTGTAATTGCCCGCCAAAGAGAAAAAGGGGTGTGGGACCCCCTGGCAGAGCTGTTCATGTAGTTCTGCTGCCAGCCCCCAGCCTTGCCTGCTATGGGGTGGCCACTGCCGGTTCCTGCCTGCACCCTGACTTTCTGGTTCTTTACACTGTTGATGTGGAGCAGCACTTTTCTCTGTGTTTTAGCAGACCTGTTCCTCTCTATTCTTTACAGTTTTTGCTCTTGGGTTCCCCCCACCCCTTTTTAAATGATGTGTAGATAGATTTTTGTGAAATTAAAGCCTCTTTATTAACCCTGTCTTGGTTTGGGAGCTTCTTTCTCCGCTGCCTGCTGAATGCCACAGATGAGGTGCACCACACCTCTGCCCTGTGTTCGCCGTTGGGACTTTGCTCAGTTGTCCAGGAACTTCATGTGTGTGTTCAGCACTTCCTTCCAGGTACAAATCCAGGGCCCCCTGCCCAAGGGCACCCCTGTGGGCGACCCCCAGCCCCTCACTGGCTCCACAGCAGATCCCAAGCAGGAGGGAGATGCCCTCCTCCCGTCCTGGGGACAGGACAAGGGCTCCCAGGTGTCTGTCCCTGGACCTCAGCCATGCCCTCAGCCTGGGGCTTGTCACTTTTCCCTCTGGTACCGCACGTGTTTACTGAGGTTCACACGATAAGGGAGGGAGCGGCTCCAGCTGTATAATGGACCTTTGGTCCCAAGCTGTGGCTGCTGGGGTGGGAAGGGGGAGCCCTGGCTCTCCAGGGCTGTCCCTCCACACACTGGGACTGAAGAAGCTGAGCATCCTTCCTTGTGCCGCCTCAGTGCCTGGCCAAGTCCTGCGTCCCCCCCCATGCACCATCTCTTTGCCTCCAAAGCCCCCCAAGGGGCTGAACCCAGGGTCAGGGGGAAGATGGAGCCCCACTCTCCAAATATATAACATTTTTTATTTCTTTCCAGCCAGAAGCTGGGGCTGAGCACAGGCTCCTGCCCTAGAAGAGTCCTTTGTCCTTCTTGAGTTTCTGTTGTTTCCACAAGGGCAGGTTGCCAAAGGCAGAGCGGGTCATGCCAAAGACGGCCTGGAAGTCCTGGTCGGAAAGGTGACACTGTGGGAGGAGAGAGGAGGCTGAGCTTGAAGCTACAGGGCCTTCCCCCAGTCCCCCCCAGCAGCTCCCCAGCCTTGGCTCACCTCCTTCCTGCTGGGATCCACACCCTGTGGCAGGTCATCGGCCGCAGTGTTCACCAGTACAGACAGGGGGAATGTCTCCAGTTTGTCAGGGAGGAGGGTGGTGGTGGTGGTGAAGACTTCTTGCTTGGATGTGAGCACCTGGATGGAGAGGACAGGGTCACATCAGGGGCTGCCCTGTGTCCCTGGGAGCACCAGGATGGCTCCAGGTGTCCCCTCACTGGAGGACAGGTCCTTGCAGTTCCTTATGGCACCTGCCAAAGGGATGGAGGAGCTTTCTGTGCCCACTCCCACCCTGGCCCCCATTGTCCCTGTGACACTTACTGAGGTGAGCTGCCCCAGGCGGCTCTCGTCCCCCAGCTCGGCTCGCAGCGCCTCGTAGGATTTCTTGTCCTGGGAAGGGGACAAAAGGTCTCAGCCCCAGGGCCGGGGCAGGGATCAAGGCAAAGTGCCTCCCACACCTGCTAGCTAGGGACAGAGCCAGATCTGGTCCCCAGCTGCGAAGGGTCCCCATTGTCTTTCCAGTCCCCCTCACGACTCACATCCCAGTTGAGAGGGTCCCAGGCCAGGAACCAGCCAGTGAAGGTGGGGGGCTCGTGGCCCTGCTTCACCACGATGATGGGGGTGTCGAGGTCACGCCCGCTGGGGTGGCTGCGCAGGTACTCCTGTGCCATCACTGCTGCTGCCTCTTTCTCTGATTCATTGGCACCTTTCCCAATCCAGAAGAAAACCTGCAACAGGGTCACCATGTGCACCACTGAGGTGGGATGGGGGCCCTCTGGGGCTGTGTCTAACCCATGGCTGGGGGCATGGGGGATCTGTCCACAGCAAAGGACACTGGGAATCCATCCTCACCCATCCTTGGAGCAAGGGGGGTGGGAAAAAACAGCGTGGGGCCAGGGACATGAGAGTTCCTAGCCTCTCATCCCACCACCTCTGCCTGCTGTAGGTTCTCTGCCCCGCCATCAGGGACATCAGCTTGTGGGATCAAAGGTGTCCCCCTGGTCCGTGTTGCTCCAGCTCACCTGGTCCCAGGTGTCCAGCAGGTAAACATCATTCTCCTCCAAGTCATCCTGGGTGAAGTCTACAATCTCCGTGGCCAGGAAGGTGCCCGTCTTGTTGGAGCACTCAAAGAGTCGCGGGGACACAGAGGAGTTCTCTTCCTGCAGCCTGGTGGGGGGAAACAGAGGGGCTGGTGGGAACAGGACTCACTTCACTCAGGCACCGGTGGCCCGTCACACCCCGCCCGAGGGTGGGCAGGGACAAGGACCCCTGGGCACAGGCCTGTTACCTCTTGTTGTTGGCATACTGGGACTTGCCCCCCAGGGCCACCCAGAACTCGGGCGGCTCCTGGCCCTCTGCAACCACCGGCTTCTCTGACTTGGAGATGATGTCAGCCACCGTCTTGCCCATCTCACGCTCATCCCCACTGCAGCCCTGTAAGGCGAGCGTGGCTGCTCCGTCACCAGCCCCACACGAGGAGGGGCGGGAGGCAGGGGCATTGCTCCTGGGGGTGCCACCACCCACCACGCTGCCCAGCAGTACTCACCTTCCCATACCAGAGGTAGCAGCTGCTGGGAGTTTTCAGCACAAAGACATCATTGGAGTTGAGGGAGGAGGCACGGACAGGCACCTCGAAGGCCTTGGTGTTGTACTCATTGGTGCCATGGACTTGGAAGAGGCGGGTGGAGGGAGTGGGCTCCTTGTTTCCTGCCCGCGAGGTGCCGCCCTAGGAGGATGGAGAGAGGAGTTACACCACCAGTACTACACCCTCACCCCTCTGCCTGTTCCCCCTGGCAGCCCTTCACTCACCGCATACACCACCATCTTGCCCTTGAAGATGGCCATCAGGTGGGCTGGCTCCTTGCCCATGGTGACACGGATTTGCACGGGCTCGTTGTTGTACTTCTGATCCAGGAAGACGGTGTGGTAGGCAGAGGCAGCCAGCTCGTCCGTGCTGGCTTGGCGGCCCTGGGCAGGGCAGAGGAGGGCTCAGCACCCACCACAGCACCCCTTCCTCTCTCAGGGAAGGGCACTGGCATTGCCATTCCCATAGAGTCATGCTTTGGGCAGAGCCACCCCAGTCTGGGGAGGTGCCCCTGTCCCCCACCACGGGTCAGTGGGGAGTCTCACCTGCCAGAGGTAGATGATACGGTTCACCTTAGACCCCACTAAATAGGTGTAGAGCACCAGGTAGCAGTCCCCACCATAGAAATGGCCCAGCCACCGCTTCTCCACAGGCACCAGCTCCTGGTTCTCCACACGCCAGACCTGGTGGGACAGGGTTAGGGTCACACTGCTGCCAGGGCTGGTGCATCCCACAGCCCCTGGACCCTCCTGCGTCTCCTGGCACAGCCTGGGGGTGCCCCGAGAGGGTCCCATATGCTGCCTCTGGCACCCTACCTCCACCTCCCCGGATCCATCATCTACCATCTTCTGCTGGGCGGCCATCTGAGGCTTGGCATGCAGTGTGGTGGCATCAAACTTGACCTGTTCCACCTTGGCTGCAAGGCAGGGTAGGGAGCTGAACCACATCGCCACAGTTTCCCACCCCCTCTTTCTCCCGCCATCCCGATCCAGGGAATCCTGCAGCATCAGAAGGGAAAAACTCACCCACTTTGCCCACAGTATGGGTCTTGCCCAACCCACTGGTCTGGTTGGGGACGGTCCATTTTTGGAAGAGCTGCCTGAAGATTGTTGACTCAGACCCATCATTCTCTGTCTCCACACTGGTGCTAGCTGGGTAGTTTTTGGCTTTGATGAAGCCCTGAGAGGAATCAGACCCAGAACATTGGCATGGGGTGCCCAGCAGCCCTGGGGAGCAGCCCAACTATCCCATAACCAACCCCCAACCCAACACCTACCAGAGCCCTGCTCATCGCCTGCTGCTTCTCCTCCTTGTTGGCATTCTTGCCCTTCCACACAAAGATCTTGAGACCTCCTTGATCAAGGATGTAGCAGTCCTTGAAAGGGGGGAGGGAAACAGCAGAAATTAGCACTTTGGGCAGCTTTAAGCACTTCATCTACCACAGCAGCTTCTGAAGGGTTAAAGCTGACAAGGAAGCTGGGTACCCACAGCAGCCCATGGGTGACACACCTCATGCAGGAGCATGTCTTGAGTCAGGGGTCGAATCGCCACCTCCTGTATGACCAGGTTCCCGCTGGCGTTGGAGACACTGGCAGGGAAAAAGGGAGGAGAAGGGTTAGAAATGAGCTAGAAATCCCCTCCCCATCCCTACCTTGTGGTGGTACCCAGGGACCCTCTTGCCCTGCCATGGTGACAAATTGGCTTGCAGGTTGCTCTGCCTGCAGCAGGACTGTACCCAGCCCTGCCCACAGCACGAGTGGCCACAGGGAGGGACTAAAGGAGTGTCAGATGGGATGGGGCCATCTAGGGACATTGCCACCATGTCCAAAGGTCACACTAGCAGAAGCATCTCTGCATCTGGCACCAACTCTGTTGACACCAGGGGCTCCCTTTCTCCAGCAGCACCCAAAGGACCTGTCCCCACCCCTGCAGGGGCCTGGACCCCTCCTGATGTCTGACCATGGAGACAGGAGCTGTGGGACAGAGCAGAGATGGCGCCCCATGAGATGCCCCCATGGGTGACCCGCCCTCAGCAACTCACTGGTAGAGCTTAAGAGAAGATTTGAGGTTCTGGTCCACTTTGTCATCAGGGGTGGCTGGCTTGATGTCCCTCTTCTCTCCCAGCACATGCATGAGCACCTTCATGAGCCCTGGCGAAGCACCCTCATCCTCACCATCCACAACGCCCACTTGGGCACGGCCCCCGCGCTCCCGGTCCCGGATGTTCTTTGCCAGGGTCATTGCCTGCGCCCATAAACAAGGGGTCAGCCCAGATCAGGGGGTGGCCAGCCACCCTTTTCATCCAGAGGGGACCCCGGGAGACCCTGGCCGTACCTTCAGTCTCTCGTTTCGGTTGCTCTCGGGCCCGTTCCACTGGATGATGAGCTGGCCCAGGTCCAGCAGGAACACGTCACCTCGGTTGAAGCTTTTCCAGCTCATCTCCACCTGCAGCAGGACAGGATTGGGGGGCACCAAACAATAACACACCTGGGTCCTGCCAGCTCAGAGCAGGTGCCTCCAGCCTGAATTCCCCTTCCTGGCTCCCAGAGGAGCTTTTTGCAGTGAGAGTGTCCCCGGGACAGTGTGCCACGGCCCTTCACATCCACCCCGCCCTCTGCTCGAGGACGGTTGTGTCTGGGGAGAGGCGCTGGCCTGATCCAACCCTGACCCCAAACAGCACCTCTGCACAGAGGTTGGTGGCTGGGGAACACCTGACACCAAATAACTCACCTCTGTTGCCATCACGTTCTTCTTGCCCTTCACGTGCAGCAGGCGCTGGACATTGTAGGTGTTTGTTTCCACGTGCTTCATGCCTGAGGCCACCCCACCCTTCTTATAGCTGTGTGGGAGCAGATACGGTGTCAGCCCTGGGTCCCCTCTTGCTCCAGCGTGGTCCCCCTCCCACCTCTGTGTGCAGGGAGATGTTGGGAATCTCTGACTCACCCAGGTGGGTGATGGATGGAGTGAGACCAGCTCCAGATCCTCCTGCCGCCTCCCCCAGCTCACTGGGACAGGGATACCCCATCCCCACCGAGCAAGTCCCCATGGGCAGCACGCAGAAGGACCCCTCCCCACCACCACCCGCTGAAGGAACAGGTCCCTGGAGGTGCCTGACATACATGAGTCCCTGCTTGAAGTAGGCACGGAAGGTCTCGCTCTCGTAGCCCTGGACCTCCCGGTGCTGCACGGCTACTGTGCCCAGGTGGTCATCCATCTGGGTGGTGTAGATGGCGGCCGCCCCCTGCTCATCCTGGCTTGACTCCTTGCCCAGCCAGTAGTGGATGTTGTAGCTGAAACCACTCCCGGTCTTACGCGTCTGTGAGACACCAATCCTCATTAGGAGAGCCCCCGTGTCCCCAGGGACACCCCTCCCTGCACCCCAGCGTCCCTGGGAGCAGAGCCCATCCCCAGTCCCCCACAGGACCCCAGGCTGCCCTACCGACAGCAGGATGTAGCAATCCCCTTCGTAGAAGTTGCCGTAGCTTTTGGTGGGCACTGGCACCATCTCCATGTTCTGCAGAAGGAAGGGAGACATCAGCCCCAGAGAGGAGCACCCCCATCCCAGCCCCGGACACCCCACCTCCCCCAACTCCAAAATCTGGGTAGGTTTAACCCTG
>VZTU01026964.1:1283-47910 GCA_013400835.1 Zapornia atra | reverse complement strand
GGGTGAGGCCGGCGCGGCGCGCTCCATCCATTGCCTTTTATGGTAATAATGCGAGAGGGCGCAGGGACTTCCTTTGTCCCGCATCCGAGCGGCGCCGGAGCCGGGAAGGCGCCGCACCCTCTAGCGGGCGCCGGGCGAAGCGGTGCGGGCAGGAAGGAAATGGGTGGGGAAGGGGGAGGCCTCGCATCGCTTTCCCTTCCCCACCTGCGGGGACCCGGCTCGGGTTGGCGGTGCGGGATCGGCGGCGCTGACGTCCCCTTCTTTCTTCTCTCCCGCAGCCAGCCATGGATGATGATATCGCCGCGCTCGTTGTTGACAATGGTTCCGGTATGTGCAAGGCCGGTTTCGCTGGGGACGACGCCCCCCGCGCCGTCTTCCCATCCATCGTGGGTCGCCCCAGGCATCAGGTAGGCGGCTGGGGTGCACAGGGGCGAGTTCTCGGTGGCAGCGCTTCCTTCAGCGGCAGTGAGCTCGGAGAAGCCCTTTTAGTGGGGTTTAACAGCGGGGCTGCAAGTCAGCTGGTGGGGAGTGGATCTCCTGCAAAGCTCCTGCGTGTGGTGCCTGTTGAAGCACTTGGCTGAAGCCTTCCTCTGATTGAGTGGGGGTGGTTGGGGACCTGGGTTTAGGGAAAGCATGCTACCCACCTGGTGGGGCTTGCCCTTCAGCTGTACTCACTGCTTGTTCTTTGTTGCACAGGGTGTGATGGTTGGTATGGGCCAGAAAGACAGCTATGTTGGTGATGAAGCCCAGAGCAAAAGAGGTATCCTGACCCTGAAGTACCCCATTGAACATGGCATCATCACAAACTGGGACGACATGGAGAAGATCTGGCACCACACCTTCTACAACGAGCTGAGAGTAGCCCCTGAAGAGCACCCTGTGCTTCTCACAGAGGCTCCCCTGAACCCCAAAGCCAACAGAGAGAAGATGACACAGGTGTGTAAAAACTCTGGGCCTTGGAGCTACAGCAGATGTTGCTGCAGGCCAGCTCTCCTCTTCCATGTTGTCCTCTCTCCTCCTTCACCACTCTTCTCCCTTTTTGCCATCTTTACAGGGTTTTCCTTTCCTGACCTGAGTCTCCTCTTTGCTGGACCTTGACAGGTTTTGTTTGCTCTTCTAAGCTGGCTTTCTCTTGAGACTGAACTAGCAACTTGTCTAACTGCTGTTTCTGACTAGAGACACTAATCCATTTACCAGCCTTGAGTGACTGTACTGTAGTTGGTGTTTTTGTTCTTGCTGTGACATGTGGATGGGTCTGTGGTGGTGGCAGCGTCCCTGCTTAGGCTCTGACCTGGCAGGTGTGGGTGGAGACCAGGCAGATAAGCATGGACTTCAAGGGGGAGTGAAGTTTTTCTCTTATCTAGGGACCAAAGTTAAACCAGACTTGCATGGACTTGGTGTAGACCTGTTGGTGAGAACCTTAGCTTCTGCTGACTCAACCTTCTCTTTCTCTCCCTAGATCATGTTCGAGACCTTCAACACCCCAGCCATGTATGTAGCCATCCAGGCTGTGTTGTCCCTGTATGCCTCTGGTCGTACCACTGGTATTGTGATGGACTCTGGTGATGGTGTTACCCACACTGTGCCCATCTATGAAGGCTACGCCCTCCCCCATGCCATCCTCCGTCTGGATCTGGCTGGCCGTGACCTGACGGACTACCTCATGAAGATCCTGACAGAGAGAGGCTACAGCTTCACCACCACAGCCGAGAGGGAAATTGTGCGTGACATCAAGGAGAAGCTGTGCTATGTTGCCCTGGATTTTGAGCAGGAGATGGCCACAGCTGCCTCTAGCTCTTCCCTGGAGAAGAGCTACGAACTCCCTGATGGCCAGGTCATCACCATTGGCAATGAGAGGTTCAGGTGCCCTGAGGCCCTCTTCCAGCCATCTTTCTTGGGTAAGTCCAAATCTTGGAAGAGGCCCTGTGCCCCCATGTCCCTTTGTTTCTGTAAAGGGTGACTTAGAGACCATGGCAGCCAGTTACTGTATTAATTGGTGGTCCATAGCAAGGTCTGTCCTGGCCCAGCAGTTGGCCTCATTTTCCACATAGCCTGAAGCTGTTTGAGGGACTTGGGACAGTAGAACAGGAGGCTGAGCCTGTCAGAGCTATGGCTTTGTAGCATGTACCTACTGAAGGGGCTGCTGGTGTCGTGGTTGCCACTTGGTAGCTACTCAGGCTTCCTTGGTTGTTTCTGAGCCCTTGTTGACCTGAGACTGCTTCTTCCTCACAGGTATGGAGTCCTGTGGTATCCATGAAACTACCTTCAACTCCATCATGAAGTGCGATGTGGATATCCGTAAGGACCTGTATGCCAACACAGTGCTGTCTGGTGGTACCACAATGTACCCTGGCATTGCTGACAGGATGCAGAAGGAGATCACAGCCCTGGCACCCAGCACAATGAAAATTAAGGTAGGATGGAGTCAGGGAAACGTCTTCATAAAGCTGAAACGTGGGGTGGGGGGACTGGGCTCCTAGAGTAGGTGGGAACCATGCTTCTGTGTCTGGTTTGGTCTTTATGGCCTTGCTGTGGACAAGTGGCATCCCCCAGCTGTATGGATAATGGGGTTAGTGTAAATATGGGCTTGGGGGTGTGAGGTGTTGCCTCAAACCTGTTTGGATTTGGTGCGGTTATCTTGGCCGAGGCTGGATGAGAGAGTAGGTCAGCTCTGTCTCACAGGGCCCTGTGTGAGCAGCGGGTGTAGCGTGACGCCGTGTATCTGACGGCTTCCTCCTCTTCCCCTCTAGATCATTGCCCCACCTGAGCGCAAGTACTCTGTCTGGATCGGAGGCTCCATCCTGGCCTCCCTGTCCACCTTCCAGCAGATGTGGATCACAAAGCAGGAATACGACGAAGCTGGCCCATCCATTGTCCACCGCAAATGCTTCTAAACCGGACTGTTACCAACACCCACACCCTCGTGATGAAACGAAACCCATAAATGCGCATAAAACAGATGAGATTGGCATGGCTTTATTTGTTTTTTTTTGGCGCTTGACTCTCAGGATAAAAAAACTGGAACGGTGAAGGTGTCAGCAGCAGTCTTAAAAATGAAACATGTTGGAGCGAATGCCCCCAAAGTTCTACAATGCATCTGAGGACTTTGATTGTACATTTGTTTCTTTTTTTAATAGTCATTCCAAATATCGTTAAATGCATTGTTACAGGAAGTTACTCGCCTCTGTGGGAGGCAGCAGCCCAGCTCGGAGGAAGCCGATGCCAGTTCCTGGTGTTAGGTTGATAATTGCTTGTCTGTAAATTATGTTACCCGACAAGTGTCTTTTTGTATCTTTCCGCCTTAAAAAACAAAACACACTTGATACTTTTCTCTCTTTGATTTGTCAAGCAAGCGGGCTGTGTTCCCCGGTTGATAGATGTGAAGGCTTTACAGTTCCCCCCCGCAGGGTCTAGAAGTGCCAGTATGGGGGAGGGGAGGGGCTACCTGTACACTGACTTAAGACCAGTTGAAATAAAAGTGCACACCATAGAGGCTTGACTGGTGTTGGGTGTTCATTTTCTTCCCTGCTGCTTTGTGACGGTTACGCTGCGGGCTCTGATCTGGCTTCACCAGGCTGTGCAGGTTGGGGCTGGGGGTGGGTGCTGCTGTGCAAGCCAGATGGCTGATGGTGATAAAGCAAGGAAGAGCTCAGCCTGCCAAACCTGCAGGTCCCCAAGGCTGCCTGGGGCTGGAGCTCCCTGGGGACCTGCTGCTGTGTGCAACAGGAGCTGCTGGAGGAGAGCTGGGTTTACTTGGGGATCCAGCTGCACCTTGGAAATACTGCCTTGCATATGGAGCCTTTGCAGGATGGCTGGTTTTGACCTGAGGAAAGAAGTGGGGAGGTAGTTCACCAAACTGCTGAAGCAGCTGGCTTCTCACTTAGCCAAGGCTCCTCTGGCTGTGGTGCTTCATCTTCCTGCATGAAGGGCCTGAGTTGTCTGTCCTGCTGCTGGCTTCCCAGGGAAGGAAAGCTGGGGTTCAGGCTGGGAGGCTCACGCTCTGCTCTGGCAGGCAGGTTCCAGGGTGGAGCAGCTTCCGGGTGAAAGCAAGAGAAAGTCTTGTGAAGTGGAAAAGGACTCGAGCGTGGGGTGGCTGTTACACATGGCTGGGCAGGGGTGGGGCTGGGAAAAGGGTGTGTGAGGGAGGAAGCTCTTGCAGAGTGAGTGGCACCCACAGCTCTAGGACTTGCTGTGGGCAGCGCCCATATATATTTTTAGCCCAGCCTCTACCAGGATAAAGGTTTGTGGGGCTGCTTGGTTCTGTCCCCATCCTCTGGGCTTCTATGCCTGCTTTGAAACTCTGGTCTTGTTTGATGGATCAAGTTCTCCAACTCCAGGGAAAGGAGCAGCCACAACGGGGACCCTCATGAAGCTGTGCTGGGAGCTGAGACCCTGTGGGCACAGCAAAGCTGGTGAGATGCTGGAGCGACTCCTGTGGAAGGATGGAGGCTGCCAGGTCAGGGACCAGGGAGAGCAAAGCCAAGTGAGGCTGCTCATTGCCAACTTGGGCAGTCCAGAGCTTGGAGCCTTGCTCACAGGTGTGCTGGCTTCCCAAGGCTCTTCCAACCTGCCTGTCTTTGAAGAGCTAATGGCTGTGATTGTGTCATGCTTTACAGCAGATGAAAGGCAGGGAACAGGCTCCATTGGCTCTTTAATCCTCTGCCTGGCCTGATCCTGCTCTGGCATCCTGCTGCTCTCAGGGTGGACCTGCTGGTTTCAGCCCTTCATCTCAGCCTCCCTCCCTGGTGCAGTAGCAGCCTGGCAGGTCTGTAGGTGCAGACACTGGGCTGGGCAGATGAGGTACTGGAAGCACCAGTTTGCAACAGGGGAGGTGAAACAGGTTGGATCAAGGCCTAAACTGGGCTTGTAACCTGAGGTCCTGGAGAAATGAGGTGAGGTGGAGGCGGTGGCAGCTCTTGGGGAAGGAGCTGGTGGGAGCAGGGCAGGAAAAAGGCCGGGAGGCAAGAAGAGATGATGGCAATAAGGAAATGGAGTGCCTTTCTTCAGCCCTCCCTGAAATGGTCACTGAGCACTGTGGAAAAACATGTTGATACACAATGAACAGAAGAGATGATGGTGGCAGTGAGGGAGAAACTACAGAGCAGCAAAACACCAGGGGCTGAGAGCAGCTCAGGCAGGCAGAGGTGAGGCCATGGGGACAGGGTGAGTGACAGGCTCGGGCAGAGCCACGGTGTGCAGAGGAGCCGGGCTGATTTCCATGCTCCAGAGAGCAGCAGGTGTGGCTTTCTGCTAGCTAACACTCCTCCTCTCTTCCTATTTCACTTGCCATTCCAGGCAACCAGACCCCCAATAAAATGAGGCTGAGCCTTTCACAACCCTTCCCGATGCCTCCCCGTTGCGAGGCCATGGCGTGCACAGCTACTCCGCAGGCTGCTCCAGCAAGGCTCAGTTTATTCCTCCTCTGGGCCATTACATGCTGGAGAAAAGAATGTGGTGCCGGGCAGGGAAACCTGCAAGCATTACTCACTGCTCCCGACTCTGGGGGGGGAGCAGGGGGGAGCCTGGGGTGGTTTCCTTTCAGGAATGGCAGGCGCTGGAAGAGAGGGGATCATTTTTTAACCACAACTTTTCCGTCGTTGTGTTTTGGAGGGGTTGGTTTGCCCCTCACAGTTTCACAGAGGTGGGGACATGCTGAGGGGCCTGTCATAGGAAAGGTGGGAGAAGAGCTTAGCCATCTCCCTGCTCTTGAAGCCACCAGCCGTGGACAAGGCTCAATGGAGAAGATGTGTAGGGAATAAGCAGTGGCCTGGCTACCACCTCCTCCTCTCCAGCACACAAATAGCTGGGGGTTGTGCGGGGACCAGGAGGTATAAAATGTTCCCCCCATCTGGCTCAGGTGATGTACCAGGATTTCTCAGGCTGCAGAGACAGTGGGACTCAGCTGCAGATCTTTGCAAGCCACGCAGCCCTTTCTTGCCTCCCTTCAGCTGCCTGGGGGAGCTGGAGCAGCCAAAGGGAGCTGAGCAAGCGCATTTTATTCTCTTTGTTCCCTCAGAGCTCCCAACTTTCGCTCCTGCTCCAGACAGTCACTGGCACTTCACCTGCAATTAGCTGGTGACCTGGAAAGTCACCTCGCTGAGCCGCTTATGGAATCAAGCCACCGCCAGGAATTAGTGATGTCCTTGGCAAAGGAGACGGTTGCAGCTCTTGGGATTTAGCCCTGAAGGGCCTCATTGTCTCTTAGTTGTGTCAGGGAATGTTGACCAGAAACGGTCCCTGGCTTGGGGGGGGTTCCTGTTCTCTCGTTAGCGAGCGTGTGCTGCTTCAGGAGAGGTGCCAGCTGGCTGCACACAAAAGTCCCAGGAAATCTCAGGGCATTCAAACAAAACCAGCCTCCCTGCAGAAGTCCCCTCTGAGCGTGCAGATGGTCAGCTCCAGAAAATGGGCATTTTGGGGGATCAGTTCAGGGGTGGCACTGTGGGTGTTGGGTGTGCTTGGGGCAGGATGAGTGTGCTGGTCTTTGAAGTTGGTCTTTGCAGAGGGATTGCTGACCTGGAGCCTGCCCTGACTTGTATTATACCCATCCATAATCTACTTTGGCAGGCCTTACTGTACTAAACCCTCTCAAGTATTGAAAATCACTTGTGGCACCCACTTCACCCAAGCTTACCAAGTGCCCTGGACATTGTAGTGCTGGGCCTTAGTCATGCAGACAAAACAATGAGAGGTCCAGACTGTATCAGTCCTAAGAAGAATCAGAGGACAGAAATGACCCAAGACTTTCCAGAAGGAAAAATATTAAATCCCCAGGTCAGTTTGGCTTTGAACAGTTAAGAGATTTGTCTTATACAGAGCACACTATTTTGATGCTAGCATTAATTTGTTTGTTTCCCATCCTGAACTGGGATGGCTTGGTATGTGTCTGCCTTCTTTGGGCTAAGAAAACCGTGTGTTAGCCATAAGATGACCAAAATCTGCCCTGAGATATCTCAGCCATGAACCAACTGCATCTTCACAGAAGGCTCCAAAGTGCCCGCACTGAGAAGAGCATTCCTGAAGTGAGGGAGGGTTTCTCTGGCAGTAAGGGAAGGTTTCTCTTCTCACTGTCTGGCCACCTCCCAGCGACCATCAAAAGAAACGCCAACGTTTGCTGTAACTGTTTGTTTCCTTCCTCTTTTGCCGCCATCTGATGTCCCACCACTGCCTCCATGTCTTATCTACACCACCACATTGCTCATTTATTTGTTGGATTATGGGTCCAAGTGCAGTTCCTCTAACAAATTGCTGTTAGCTTCGTTTCTCCTTGTGAGGTTCTTATACCTATCTCTGTTGCCAGCTCTTATTCAGGGTTGTCAACTGCTGTCTGGTCCACATACACCCCAGGGCTGGAGGGAACCAGTGGCTTGTCCTAACGCAGGCTGCTCCAGCCAGTCTGGCTCTCTGGGCAGGGCTTTTACTCAGCTCATGAGTCCTGCTGACAATTTTATTTACCATTTGCATTGGAAATGCAGGTCTCCTCCATCCTGGTCTCTGCTTTCCCTGATGACTGCAAATATGGTAAGTTGGTATTTTTCCCAGATGTCAAACAAGTCAGTCTTGACTGAAGGGCCTCCGGATTTAATTTGTCATTACTTTCTATTTAACCTCAGCACAAGTCAAACAAAGCAGGTACAGATTCTCTTACTGAGGCTCTCCCTCATCTAAGGGCTAAGGGGGGTTTCCTCTTCAACTCCAGAGCCTTCTCACAGGCCTAGAAGCAAAATAGGTAATCAAGACTTGAGATACTTGATATTTCTAAGCGAAACCCCCAAATTACCCCTAATCTAATTCATGGCCTTAAATGGCAACAATCAAGCAGGAAGAAAGCAGCAACCTATTCATCTTCCTTTGTGGGTCATCTTTAAAACACATCTTCTATGAACAAAATTCCCGAAGCATTCACGTAACTGGAAATACCAGCACTCCAGTCCTGTCTGTACTTGAGATTTGGGATGAGGAGCTAATATTAACAGTGCTGAGCCAGCGGCTCCCCTTGGACGTTGCTACACGTGATGACTGTGCTCAGAGCAGCCCTGGATGACTTTTGCATGGCCCTTTTGCATCACTGAAGTGAAGGATCGCACCTCACACCTGCAGCCAAAGCTCACATCTTTTGCCTGGTTAGAGCCCAGTTGACAATCGTTGGCATCATCAATTACCCAGTGAACCTGGGGCTGATGGGTTATATAAAGGGGTGGTATCTGCAGTCTGCTTGTTAGCATCAACCTGTTTGGTGTTAATAGGTTTTGATTCCAGCTCCCCATGAGCTGGGAGAGGATTGTTCTCTCAAATCAAACGCTCTGCTGCCTCCCTGGAGAACCAGGGTGCTAACCCAGAGAGTGCCTGGGGCTGCGGAACAGGTCAGCTGGGGTGTCCTGCCAACCCGGTGGGGCTTCTTCTACCTCCCGCTGAGTCACTCCTGTGCCCCACGGCTCTTCTTGGCAGGGTGGATTTACATTTTTGGAACTAGCAGCTCTGGGCTCGGCGTGAGTCAGCTGCCAGGGTGGCTGAGGGTGGAGGAGGCTGAGCGGACACTCTGCCTGGCTCCTGCCAGCCCTGTTGCCTCAGCACTGGTGGCCTTGAGGTAGTGGCGATGGAGCCGGGCTGCTGCCTGCGGAGCGACTCTGCTTTCGCCTCCGCAGGGAGCTGCTGCCCTCAAGGTGAAAGCGCCCTCAGAGACAGCCGGGCTGCCAGAGACGGCTCGCACGCCTCCCGACATGGCCCCGCCACTCCCATCATGGCGGCGCCGCTCTCAAGATGGCGCCGGACAACAGCTAGGCGCTTCCCGCCCGGCCACGGGCCACGCTCAAGATGGAGGCGCGGGGCAGCCGAGGGAGCGGCGGGGTGTGGCGAGCTGCGGAAGTCGGGTCATGGCAGCGCCGGAAGAACCGTGCGGCGGCCGGGCCGGCGAGGAGCCAGGCCGGGACGCGGCCGGTTTGAGCGGTGCCCGGGGGAGGTGGCGGCGGCGGCGGGACCGCGCGGCCGCCGCCATGTTCCGCTCTGGAGAGGTGAGCTGGGGCGGAGAGGGGGGCTCTTCTCGCACTCCGCTTGTCCCTCCGCCCCGACCCCCGGAGGGCCGTTAACTGGGGCTGTAGCGGGGGCTTGGTCTCTGCCGCCGTATCCCAGGTCTGCGGTTGGGATGAGCTGGGCCCGTCAGGGATGGAGGCGAAGGGAGAGGGGCTGGAGCCGGCCCCGGGGGTGGGGAGGGGGCGCAAATGGCGGCGGCCAGGCCGGGAAGTGCCGGCGGCCCCTCTTCCCTCGGGGCTCGGCCTGGGCCGCTTGCCGGCGCGGGGAGGCCCTGGGGATCCGGTTCCTGAGGCGGGCCTGCCGGCTTCTAACGGGGCTGGGTACGGGCAACGAAATAGGGGGCAGGGGAGAGGGTTACAGAGGCTGTGAGGTGGGACCAGCTGCCCCCATTGCCTTAGGGAACGCCATAGCGGTTACGCCAATCCGAGCTTTATTAAAGATGGTGCTGAGTCCCAGCTGCACACCGGAACCGGCATCCCTGCGGTGGGGCGGGCTGGGTGCCATGCCAGGTCCCTGCACCACACAAGGCTCTGTGCACCCTGTCACCTGATCAGGTGCGCTTGGGGTGTGATTGCTGGGATGCCTCTTATCACCCCAATGTTGAAGGAAGGCAGTGTGGGGTGGAGAAGCAGAGGCGCTCTCATGTCCCCTTTGGAGCCCAGCTGTCAGGCCTGTGGCTTCATATAGCTCAGGTGTAAGCATGCTGCTAAAGAGCAATGGGTGATCTGATGCTGGATGGTGGTTTTGTTTGTGTGTGTATATATATATGTATATATGCTTATATAATTCTTAAGGTTGGCAAAATGGTACTTTGAGGAAAGCTGTAGAAAGAGACTTTGTATTACTTCTGAAGGGTCAGGGACAGTTGCTTTCCCAATTGCAAAGCAGCAAAACTGGAATGAATGTGAATGGGTTTTTTTTTACCTTCATTCTAAAGTAGCTAGCAGTGAAAGAGCGAGTGGAGGCACTGTGGCTTCATGTGAAGGTTTGTGCTACGTCCATATTGTCTTATAAAGGAAAGCTTTTGATTTCTTCATGCAGATGGAAGTACTTAGATTCAAGTGTTTCTGTTTTGTCTCAGTTGATAAATCCTCATGAGACTTTTGAGGTATCTGCTCTCTCAAAAGGTTTGCTGAAGCTTCTGAGCTGGTAGCTTTTTTTCTTTTTTCTTTTTGTTTTTCCACCCCACAGGAGACTGCAAGTAGGGAGAGCGAGGAGGAAAGTAATGGCGTCAACTTGATGGAGTTCTCAGATGAGATCCTCTTGCACATCCTCAGCTACGTCCCTTGCACAGACCTTGTCCTGAACGTCAGGAGAACCTGCAGGAAGCTCGCAACGCTTTGCCTCGACAAGAGTCTAACGCATACGGTTTTACTTCAGAAAGACTATAAGGTGGGGAGAGTAGCTTGCTGCTTCTGTTAGCTATGAAGACAAATCTGACTTCTGAAAAAATGCCAAGAAGTAGAACTTTCCAGTGTGCCTGCATAAACGAACTGCTCTTGAACGCTCAAGTCGAATAAGTAATAAACTGTTTTATAAAAGCATTTGTTTTCCAGAATGCTTTGTTAGAACAGCTCTGTGCTCCCTTAGTTATATAAAATACCATCAGTGAAAATAACTTCTCTGTTTCTGGAAGCTAAAATGAAAGTGACTTTCCATTTGTAGCTGTGGTTGTGTAAAGTTACCATTTTCTTAAAATACATTTTTCGTGGTGTTGTACAAAAAAGTTCTTGTGCATGTTTCTGTCAGGCATGAAGTCAGCTAAGCCAGGAACTGTGTATGTGTTAGAACAAAAATAAAGCTCAGGAATGAAGGGTGATATGTTTTATGAGGACTGTGTCACCAAGGGCAGGCAAGGGGAAGCCTCTCCTATGTTTCCAAAAGAGGAAACGGGATGAAGGAGAATGCAAACATTCTTCTTTCACTCTGAGTTTCCCTAGATAGCTAGTTCTGCAGAAATAGCCTTGCTGTTAGAAAATGGAGATGGTCTGGAACAGCTGGTCAGGCTTGGCCTCACAGGCAGTAACGCAGAACTGCACAGCCTGAGAAGCTAAGAGAAGTGTGATCTTAAGAACCCAAAGCATGGCAGACCAAGCCAGCTATGGGCAATATAGTGATTCTTAGACTGTGCTAGCACCCCAGAAACTTTGAATGAGCCATGTAACCTGAGTGCTAATTGCTCTTAACCCCATCTTCTGATGGGAAACTGAGTCAGTACACACCATTGCCATATATCTCATTGAATGTGGTTTTGTTTGAGTACAGGTAAACAAAGACAAAGTGAAGCAGCTGATGAGGGATATCGGAAAAGAGATTTACCAGCTGAACATGGCTGGGTGCTATTGGCTGCCCAGCTCCACTATTGATCACGTAACGCGATGCAAGAACCTGGTAAAACTGAACTTGTCTGGGTGCCACGTCACCTCTCTCCGCCTCTCCAAGATGCTGTCCACGCTCCAGCACCTGCGCTCCCTGGCGATAGATGTAAACCCCGGCTTCGATGCCAGTCAGCTAAGCAGTGAGTGCAAAGCCACTCTTAGCCGTGTCTCAGAACTGAAGCAAACCCTTTACACGCCGTCGTATGGTGTTGTTCCATGCTGCACTAGCCTTGAGAAACTGCTGCTTTATTTTGAGATTCTTGATCGCTCTCGAGAAGGTTTTATGCTCTCTGGGCAGCTAATGGTAGGGGAGAGCAATGTGCCCCATTACCAGAACCTCCGCGTCTTCTACGCCAGGCTGGCTCCTGGCTATGTTAATCAGGAGGTGGTGAGGCTGTACTTGGCAGTGCTGAGTGATCGGACACCTGAGAACCTTCACGCCTTCCTGATTTCTGCCCCTGGTAGCTTTGCAGAGACAGGAGCCACTAAAAACCTCCTGGACTCTATGGCTCGAAATGTACGTCTGGATGCTTTACAATTGCCCAAGGCCTGGATTAATGGCTCTGGGCTCCTGCAACACTTGAAGTTCAACAACCCTTTCTACTTCAGCTTTAGCCGATGCACCTTATCTGGTGGGCACCTGATCCAGAGGGTTATTAATGGTGGGAAGGATCTTAAAAGCTTGACCAGTTTGAATCTCAGCGGCTGCGTTCACTGCCTGGCTCCAGAGTCCTTGTTTCGGAAAGCAGAAGATGACATTGACAGTAGCATTCTGGAAAGCCTGGTGGTGTCTTGCTGCAACTTGAGACACCTCAACCTCTCTGCAGCTCACCACCACAGCTCAGAAAGCATAGGGAATCACTTGTGCCGGCTTCTGTCCAGGCTAAAGCACCTGCTGTCTTTAGCACTACCAGTTTGCTCCATCACAGATGTTGCTGCAAATGTGGAGAAGCCTCCCATGGCGTCTAATCTGGTGCCACAAACACTTGGAAGGAAAGTGCGGATTGGGATACAGACATACCCAAGGAACTTAGCAGACCAGGCAAACCAGAAGATAGAGTCTTCAGTATTTTGGGCGCTGATGGGAAGCCTCCGATTCTTGGAAACCTTGGAAGTCATTGGGTCCAGTTTTTCCTCTGCCATGCCCCGCAATGAGCCAGCAATTCGGAACTCGTTGCCTCCTTGTGTCCGGGCACAAAGTGTGGGGGATGCAGATGTGGCTGCCATTAGCCAGTTGACTTACTTGCAGAGCCTGACCTTAGCACAACTGCCAAATATTCTTACTGGCTCTGGGCTAATTAACATTGGATTGCAGTGCCAGCACTTGCGGACTCTGTCGCTGGCCAACCTAGGCATGATGGGGAAAGTGGTCTATATGTCTGCTCTCATGGACATGCTGAAACACTGCAAGTGTTTGAGAGATCTCAGGTGAGGGGCTGCTGCTGAACGTCTCTGTCATGCTTGTGGATCTCCAGAAACGTGTGGTTTGTTGTGGCTAGTGTTAAAACTGAGTGTTCCTGTTCTGGTCAAAAGTAGCTGCAATGGCTTGAAAACTGGGTATTTTCCTTCCTGACTTGTGTGGAATGGGAAGGCATCGTGTGCTGCCCTTGAGGGCTCAGGATGTGCCCTTTAGCCAGTGTTCTAAGAGCAAAATGTGTCTATGCTGCAACTGCCTTCCTTTTAGATAAGGAAGAGTGGATGTTGCATATTTTGGAGCTAGCAGCCTGTCAGGGTTAAATGCTACATGCCTCTGCTGACTTTTGGCTTTGTGTACACATGTATCTCTTAGGTTTCAGGAAAGGAAGGGACTCCTCCAGTGTCTAGATAATATAGAGCTCTCAGGTTTCCCAATGAGGTATTTTTTCTGCCTTTGGTTTGTATTAAAATCTTGCCTTTTGTTTCTCTTTCTTTTCTTGATAGTATATTGAAAACGTTCCAGAACTAGTTTGTCCTGTTGATGTTCCTTTCTTGGTAGGATCTGATCTGAAATGATGCATAAAGTTGCTTCACAGTAGCCAAAATGTACTTGGGGAAGTAAAGGCTGCAAACTGTGACTGCTTCCTTGTAACAGTCCATCCCAGTACAACTGTTATTACTTGAGAAAGATCCTTTTTCCCCCTTCACTTTTTACCTGACAGTCTGTGTTGAAACTGCTTAGACCTGTCAGTCCCATTCTCACCCTCAGTTCACAAATGGCTCTAAAACACCTAACAGTAGTAACAGCAAGGTGACTCTTTTGATCACAAACACTGTGAGTGTGACTAAAATTACTGCTCATCAGCTGAGGCTGATGTTTGTGTGTGTGTGTTCCTGATCCATTGCGATAGTGAAGGGAGCCAGGGTGGCTAAAACACCTCAGGAGGGTTCTGGTTGTCCACCACTTCCCATTTATAACAGGCAGGGACTACTGTGGAGGTCTCTCAGCCGAGGTCTGGCAGCTGTTGGGAATTCAGTTCCTTCATGTCTTGGGTCAGGTGAATGTATCTCTAACCTTTGGGAGACTGTGCAGCCATGGAAGAAGGGAGGTGTGGGGCAGGAGGTTTGGGTGTGCAGAGCAGCATTGCTTCTCTCAATCTAGGCCTGGTGGTTTCCAGAGACTTTGAAATGGAGGCCAAGAGCAATGAAGATGGGAGGCAGCGTAGAGCCTTGAATAAAGGACAAACAAGGGTGTTTCCTCGTAACAGCCAGGCATTTCAATGTAAGCCATTGCTGTTCTTTCTTGAGTAAAGTCTAAGGGTTTATATAGGCTTAAGAGGATTTTAATGGTTAGCACTTCCTTCTGAATGTGTAGTTTTATTTTCATCTGACTAATTCTCTGCTGCTTCTACCCTTTTTTCCTCTCCCCATTTTCTAGGCTGAGAAACTGGTTGGAGGGGGGGATATTCCAGAGCAACATTGTCATCTAGCGAGTGAAAGGCAGTACTGCAAGCATGGCTGTCGTTTCACAGAGACTAATCGAGAAACCTGCTGTGAGGTTGTGGGGGCTTTTGTGCTTTTTGTCCCAAACTGATAATGGACCAATAACACTATTGAGAAATTGGGCAGACTTCCCATTTCCTTAATATTAATATTAAGCTATGGCCCAAAGCCCCCATGAGCTGTTAGGATCTCTTCCAGCAATGTTACCTGGTCAGCAGTTGCAGACTGAGGCTCTAAACCACGATTTATCAATTAACAGGATTAAGTTGCTGAGATACCCCGTGTATTACAAAATCCTGCACAGAGATTATCCAGATCATATTGGGACCGACAGCTTGTTATCACCCAGTGGATTAACCTTCTTGGAGCTCTTGGCCTTGCTGACCCAATGACTGGGATTCCCAAGTGCTCTGAGGCCCTGTAGTAAATCTGCACTAAGCAGATTCAGTCTCCTGGCGATACTGGCCCTGAGCAGGTTCTGCTTCTTGCAGACTGGTTTCTGTGAGGGAGTCATCCAGTTATGCTGCTGGTTAAAACGTGGAGCCCTTATTGGTCAGGTGTCATGGTGTCTTCACTGTGTCATTTTGGTGTCTTAGTGTGGACTGTGATGTAAGATTGCAGATAGCCATGATAGAAAATCCTGTCTGTCTTCTCTGGGCCAAGGTAAAGGTTGGTTTGATGATGGTTTTCCTTGCCATGGGAGAGCAAAGGCTTTGATCTTTTGCCATCCTCTGACCGGAGAGGGCTGGTTGTGGTCACTGTTGGCTCAGAGGCCCATGTTCTGCATCACCATGTGTGCACTGTGAATTTTTCATGCTTCTCTCTGGCCAGTAAACAGCAGATGACCAGTTTGATCAGTGTTTGGCACACCAGAGTGCAAATTCCCTAAATCCCCATCACCTGCTCAGGGGTTGGTAGGTAGCAACAGCCAGGCTGTGCTCATCGAAAGACCAGACTGGGTCTGCTGGTCAGATCTACGGCTCATCTCACCCAACATGCTTTGTGAAGAACTTGCAGAACCAGGGTTGCTCCCTGTGATGCTGGGATTGTGCAGTTTAGGGCCTTTTCTGCCTGTTTGTGTGCTGAGGGACAAGGACACACTGTTCAGGAGTAACCAGCAAGCAGGAGGTCTGAGCTCGCCGTGTCGGGTTTGTTGTGCCGTACCACTGGCGCAGGCAGGTAGCAGGTTATCGTGTGTGTGTGTGAAACAGTTTGGGGACACACACACACACACGACACACACTGGTTGCTCCATTTGCCAGCCCCCCATGAATGTGCTGCCTCCCCTTTTGTCTGAGAGCGGCCTGAAGCATGAATTGCCCATTGACTTGTTTTTGTTGATTCTTGCAGGCTGGAACAGCCGTACTTCTGTGCGGGCGCCCAGTTCTTCCAGGCACTGAGTCACTGCTCCTCTCTCCAGCGGCTTTGCATCGTCTCCCGGAGCGGGACTCTGCAGTCTGACGCAGTGATGTCATTTATGGCCAACTGCCTTGAGGTCATCATGTGCCACATGTTTATGGGAGAATCTCTTACTGTTTGCAAAAATCTCCAGCAATCTATCGTCCGGAGGTGAGTGCGGAAAGGGGTTGATGTGGGATTTCGGGAGCTGTTGAAGATTCATCTCCATTTCCTTGCTTGCCAAGGTTTATATGGCTTGGAGCACTTGTTCCAAGAAGCTAATAGGTACTGTGTAACCACTTGGCACGTGGACTAACCTCTTATTTTAATAGGAGTGAATCAGTGAAATATTTGAAGGTATTATATGAATTTTTGATTCCGTTCCCACCCATGTTCTCTGCAGTTCCGTTGGCAGAGTTGAAGTTCTGGATGTAAAGCTCCATCATAAATCAAATGACACTTCTCATGTAAACAAAACATCTGCCGACATTTTAAGTGCTGAGAGATTTGACCTTGAAGCTTTCCTCCTTTCCCACAAGTGGATAATTCTCCATCCTCTAATCAGTTGTAAATGTCACTTACTGATAATCCCCTGGCAGCGCAATTCAAAGCCTTTAAAGGGTTGTTGTGAAGGGTTTTTCTTTTGGAGGGGGGTGCATGGGGAGAGAATCAGTACAAACTGCCTTTGCACGTTTGGCAGTTCTTAAATGCATTTTGCTTGGTCCCTTGCAGTGTTCTGAGGCTCACATGGTGGGAAACGTTTGTGTGTGAGCCGTGAACTGCATCTGAAAAGAGAGCTTTTAATTACACTTGGCATTTTGAAATCTTCTAGTAGTGGCAGTCATCTTACAAAATATTTCCCATGCAACAGACTTTCCATTATTATTATTTTTTTTTTTTCTAGAAGGGTTTTTCTCCTCCTTCAGTCTGTTTTCTTTGTCACCTACTGTTGCTTTGCCCTGTTAAGCTCTAATAAAAATTTCAAATCACACAGCATTATTACTGCATCCTAAAGGGTGCTCCTCCCCCCAGCTTTTCTCCAGCTTCATACTGACTTATTACACTTGGCTTGTTTCCGGGGATCGAATCCAGAAGAGCCTGTGACTGTATTAGCTACCTACCCAACTGCACACGAGATGGTTTGTTACAGCCTCTAAAAGGCTCTGTGTCCTTCTGGGATAGCGATTGTTGGAAACATCTGAGCAAATTCCTTGTGAATGTGACAAGGATTCTTTGAGTTTGGTTTTCACAGGGCTTCCTATCTGTAACAAAGATGCCTCAGTGGATTTCAGCATCGCTTCAGGGTTCCTTAGGAAGAACCAAGGACCTGCAGTTCCCATTCTTTATTTCACTCTCCCCGTTGCAGCGCTGGCCAACATTTTAATGCCCACTTACTGAGCAGAAACACGCTGTTCTGCAGTCTTTTCTCCCTCTTTTTTTTCTCTGTCATGGACAGATTCTCTCTACATTCTGTACCTCTTAATAATTTAAACCTTGGGAACTTTCCAAAGAGCAGCTGATGCCTTTGTGGAAATGTTAAAAAAACTATTTTTATATTTAGCAACAGTTCTGGCTGTCATACTATTTTTCTTCTTTTGTATTTTATTAATAGAGACATGTATGAAAACGGGGTTTTTGAAGTATGTGGGGTTTTTTTTTCCTTTTTTTTTCCCTGAAGAGAGCATCTGCTCCCACTGCAAATTCTACACCTGAAGTCATAATCCTCAATGACATTGTAATTGGTGGCTCTGGAAACGATTTTGATGTCACGTAAGATTATGACTTCAGGAGGAGGCTAAGCAGTGGGAGCAGATGCTTTCCTAAGCAACAAAGATCCCGTTCTCATGCAACTGCCTCTAGTAATAAAATGGAAGGAGCAAAATACAGACAATGATGTGTAAGCAAAGCCTGGAGTCTTCCACGAGCCATCAGTGAGTCTTTAGCCATGTGACTTCTCCAGTGATCCCATTTTCATCCTCGTGCAAATGTGCCCTCAGATGAGGTCAGGAATTGACTTTCCCTTGACTGCTTTTTTTGTCTGTTCCTCCAAGGGCAAAGCAACATGCAGTAAAATCTGTGTGTGAGCCAGTTCCCTGCTTAAACCTGGGGGTAAGGCTCGAATTCACACAGCACAGCTTCCTCTCAAAATGTGGTTGTGGTGTTTCTTTAATCCTAGTTTTTAATTGGAAGAGCCCATTGGGCAGCAAGTTTGAAGTTGTGTATCCTTGTGGCAGACTGAAATAAGGTGATTTATCTTGGTTTTTTTGGATTTTTTCAATGTGTGCAGATGCTGTGTGTGTGTAAAACATGGAGAGTGAGTGGGAAGGAGGAGGCGAGGGCAGGGAAGGCCTTTGTTTGCTCCTTTCCTTGAGCTGGGGGAATCAATCCATGCTCCCCTGGCCCTATAAAGGGCTAGTTCCTATTTTAGAGCTATGGACATGGCTACTCTCAGCTTACACAAGACCAAGTGATTGGTAGGTTTGAACAGGGGAATGGGGTCAAAGTGACACCAGTTCTCCCAGTGCCTCTGAAAACAGAAGAAATGCAAGCAGGAACTGGAAAGGCCTGGAGCTGGGTGTGCACCAGTGGTTTGCTATGGGCAGTAGAGATGGGAGAGCTTGAAAATGCAACCTAGTGGAGTGCAGTCCTTTTTCAGATGTGGATGCACACAAAGTTCTGGATCGTGGAAGAGGCTGGGACCGATTTGTGGAGAACAGACAGGTTTCAACTGCTGAGTTGTACTGGAAGAGGGTGTGTACAGGGTGTGGTGACAGGAGCTTGGGTGTTAAATCTCCTGCATCACACTGATGGCTTAAAGCCTGAACTAATTCTCAAACTGTTCCCTCTGACTGTAAAAATAAGGATAATATTAACATATTTCTGATCTGCTGGCTTAAAAAAAGAGTTGTTCTCATGTCTGTTAGTCTTGTGGCAGCTCTAAACCAGGCCCTGTGGTGACCAGCTTTCCTGTGGGCAGTTTTCTGGTTGAAGTTTGCTGCTGTTTGGGACAGATTGCTTTACGTATTTAAGTCATTAAAAGCCTCTGATTCAGTTCTGCCTCTTTTGCAATGAAACACACTAAGCAGAACAGCACTCTCATCTGGAGCCCTCATCAGCAAACAAGAGGCTTGCAAGGGCAAGGTCTCCTCTGAGCTTTAGAGAAGACTGTTTCCCTCTGGGCAGATAAATCATTGCACTGTTTTTCTTTATTCTTTTTTCTTCTATGTGGATGGGAGGGGCAGTCTCCTTTACGGTTAGGGAGATACTCTGTGCACATAAGAAGGGCCTGGTGGTTAGAGTGGGAGATGTGGCTTGAGTGATCCATATCGACTTCCCTGATCTTCCTCAGGTTTCACATGTGACAGTGGTCTAGTCTCAGTCTCTCTGTAAAACGACGTTTTCTTTCCTATCACATGGCACTCAGCTGCTGCCACACTTCAGATGGGAGCAGATCTATCAAACACAATGTTTTCCCTTTTATGCTTGGACCCCAACTTTGCCAAAGTGCTTAGCTCCAAGCACATGTTGCCTTTGTTTGAATAACTCTTCTGTTCAAACCACTGCAGCACTCATTTCAGAAACACTAAAATCCCACAATCTGGGGACCAGTCACTGCAGGCTCAAGCGTGACCTCGGACCTGTTGTGGTGCCAAGAAGCTTCTTTGCAGAAAAGGGAGATTTGCTTCTTGTTTTTGGGCTGAATTACGGTTCTGGGATTCCTTTTAAGTGCTTGCAAAGAGCTGTTGAGTCCTGTCCGGGGGGGACGTGGCGTGCTTCGAACCGCTTTCCCTTAGGGCTTCCACGGTTGTTTTGTGAAACAGTCAGTAGATGGAGCTGTGACCTATGGAAGGTGTCCTACTGCTAACTGACGTGCTGCATGCTAAATAACCCTCTCTGTGTGCGCCTGTATTTCTCTGCCCCAGAAATCTTGCGGCCAAGGAATTTGGGTGACTTCAGGGTTGTGCAGCTGCACGGTGTGGTTAGTGGGCACTTCACAAATGTGCAGGATAAGTTGCTTTCCTGGTGCAAACAGGAGATAGGAAATTCTTTGGCAAATATCTCCTTGGCCTCAAGGACAGATTTGATTTTCCAGCATGTTCCTTTAGAATTTTGTTGGGTTTAGCTTAAGTGTTTGGACAGCTTCTATCATTGTAATGGCTTCAAGGACTTCACAATACAAGCCTGTGAAAAGTCCTTGAAAAAACACTTTGGAAAAGATCAAGAAAGCAGCAGTAAAAAACCCACCAAAACCAAAGCAAAACAACAAAAAATCTCTGAGAGCATGATGTCATCAGGGATTCTTCTTACATGGGGGGGAAAGTGTCAAGGCATAGTGGTGAGCTGTGATTTATAACAATGCCATCTAAGTTAAGCCAGGGTAGAGAGCGTGGTCAGCAAGTGAAAGGTGGTGTTGCAGCTGAAGTGTGTTTTGGGGAGGTGGATGGGTACCTGGGTTCAGCTGCTCACGTTTCCCAAAAGCACTGTTTTCATCTCCTGGGGCCTGATAGCTGTTGGGAAAAGGTGTGAGGGTCCTGCTGCAGCACCCCTCAAGAGCTGCAGGGTGGAGAGTGAGACTCGCCAGCTGAAGCTGTCTGGCCCAGTTCCCTTGGCCATGCTGGCTACCTGGCTCCAGTAAACGGCTTTGCAGAGCCAGCGTGCAACTCAAGTAACTCTAAGGGCTATAACCAGTGCTGGAAAGTGCAGAGGACTTTACTGGTTTTGGACAATCTGCCTGTTCTTGGGATCCAAGACTCAGAGAAAGAAACACTAACCTTCCTTCTGCCCATGTTAGGTATGAGCACGGCTTAGTTTAAAGATGGTTTCACAATAGGACTCCTGCCACTTTCCAGGAACAGTTATTTCAGGCTGAATTATATCTTACTGTTCAAGCTTTGTAGCATTACCTAAATTTTCCCCTGCCTGTTATTGTCCTTTTTTCTTTTAACATGAAACTCTTGGCTGGATCTTACCTTCTCTTAAACTGCTGATTCCAGTGGCCCTGTGTGGCTGTGGCACCCTCCTGGGATTCAGCTGCAGAAATAGTGCTTCCAGGTGGGAGCATGGGGGTGAAACAGTATTTGGAAAGTGCTGAGTGAGCATTTAGCACAGGACTGAACTACACAAATGAGTTTTTGCTCACCTCAGAGCTAAGCTTTCTTCCTCCCTTGTTGCTATTTCCCTGGATATCCCTGCAGTATTCCTCTTGCCTGGATTCTCATTGTGGGCTCATCCTCAGAGAAGCCTTTTTGGGTAATCCTTTTCACTGTTAGCTGGTGTGGGAGGGGGCTGTGAGGGCAGTTCAGTGAGTACAAGATCATCTTTGAATTCCACAGGGTTGTCCAGCATCCCTCCTGCACTGCCCACCTGACCCGTGCAATTGCACTGACACTGCAGAAAGCTGGTATTACTACCCAGGGCTTATTTGAGATTTTTCAAGCTGGTTTTGCATCCCCTTTACCACCTTCTCTTCCTTCTGACCTTGAAAAAGTCCCTCTCAGTACACTGCTGGCTTTCCTGGATCCCAGAGCCAGCACGGTAGCTGCCAATCCCGCTCCGCTAGCCTAAGCATGTTGTGGGCTCAGGCCCTGCGTCTGATTGCAGAAGACTTAATGTATCGCTAGGCTGGTGTAGTGAATCATTAGCATCCTGTTCCAGCTTTCATTGTCTGTTTCATTTCCTGCTCTTAGAAACCCCTGAATCATTCTGTCACAGACTGAATAACAAACTGCATCCTTGTCAGCTTGTGTTACCCAAGAATTCGTTGGCCAGCTTGGCAAAGGCTGATTGTGCTTGAGGTGTGGACACCTTTACTTCTACCAGGGATGTTCTTTATGGGTGGCTTCAAATACTTTACAAGCTGGCACGCTTTGTGGGACCATCCCTGATTTGGCATATTAATATATCTTTTTTTGGTGGGTACCAATGTATCCTTTCCTTAAATGCATTCCTGTGGCTGACCAACTGGCTTGTTCTAACTGCTAGCTCATGTGTTTTGAAGGGAACTCAGTCCTGAAACCTTCCTTGGCGTGTAGGGTTGGTTTGCCCATTAAATGGCTTTCAGGCAGTGTCCTCCTCCCTCTCTTGGCTGAGAAAAAATATTGGAATAGGACTGTCGTGCTTTCTCTTCATGAGGGTGTAAAAGGCTGAACGGAAGCATTAACTGCAGCTTTAAAGCATTTCCATAGTAAAATAAATCTAATTGAGCAGTTATTGCAGTAGCTTTTTAATTTGTGGAAGAGATTAGGAAATAACTTTCAGCTTGCTCTAGCAGAGCACTCCCCTAGGACGTGTCCTGGGCGCTCTGGCATCGCTCTTTGGGTTCTTATTCCCTCCCCCTCTTAATTGTCCGGTCACATTTGACTGATGCAGAGTTCAGCTGGCAAAATAATGTAAGAACCTCAGTCTGCAAGCATGTTTGATATAAACCTCAGCTCCAAGGAGAAGCAGTGCAGTGTCATTCATGCCTTACAGGGGGAAACCGCAGCTCCGAGGTGCCTACGCTGGGGATGAGTCTGATGTGTATTGCTCCTTCCCTGTGATGTGATGCAGCGACAGAGGATGCTGCATTGAAGGCAACTGGAGAGTGTTGTGTGCAAATGACTTCAAGTCCCATCTGCACCCCTTGAAGATGGGAGGGAATGTGATGATGGGATTTAAGGTGAGGGGAAATTGCAGGCCTGAGGGAGAATGCCTGTTTTGTAGTTTGTCTGTGTAGATTTGAGAAGATGGAAAACACCCTTAAAGTCAAATACTTTGTGGAGGAAATATTTATTGGGTGGGTCTAAGAGCAACCTGAGGAATCACAACAGCTTTCCTAGGGAAGTTTTGAATTCTGTTTCTGAGATTAAAAGGTGAAGTCTGCTCAGCACTGGTACTCTGGCAGGGCTGGGAGTCAGAATGGCCCTAGGGAATGAGTGTTCTTTAGAGTCAGTGCACGGAGGCTTTGGACCCATTGTGAGAGGCTTCTTGGGGGTGAGTAGGGAAAAGAGGTCCTCCCTGCTGATGGAGGAAAGGGTCTGGGGGTCTTCCACCCCCAGTTTCTTTGGTGTGGCTGGAAGACGCTCTGGAGAAGCTTCATTTTTATGCTCTTGGCAGTCGCTGTACAGGAGGAGAGCTTTTGCAGTTCCCTGGTACTGAGTTCAGGGCAGGGCCAGTGGAACAAATTTTAAGTGTATGTCTGATCTTCCTCAGAAGATGAGAAAAGTGTGTGTATGTTTGTTGGGTCATGCCACTTGTCAGCTGCTCCCACTTCTCCTGGCACTTCCTCTGTTCCACCATGCCACGCTTCAGGGATGGGAGTTTCCAGCCTGGCTCAGGTACACTGGCTGGAGCTTTCAAGACAGATACCACATTTGAACTTTCAGATGTGAGCAAACCTTCTAGTGAAAACAAACTTATGCTGTGCCTGGCAGAGGATTAACAGGGGTTTTGTGCATGTGGGTAACAGAGCTTGTGTACATGGCAAAAAGCAAGGCACTCTGAATTCCCTTCTCTTGGAAGACTTGCTTCTCTCCAGAAACAGCTCAGCAGCCTGTGAGAGAAGTCTAAATAGAGGGGGAGAAGGTGTGTGACTGCTGCAGAGATTGATTTGCATTTGTGAGAGTCCTGCAGACTGGAGTCCACATCTGCTCTGTTCCCTCAAATCAAGCTTCTCCTGGTTTCTTCCCTCGATTTCCCCCTCTGAAGCCTTATTTCCCATAAACTCATTCTCAGTTTGTGGAGTGAAAAATCCTGGCCCTGGTCCACTCCTGATACACTGTATTTCATCATTTTATCTGGTGTGTGCTACTGGTGCTGCCAGTGCTTAATTACACCACCTCCTGTGCCCTTCCTCCTGCTTGCCAGTTTTTATGCAGTGGGATGTGCTGAAACGTTGGGATGTGGCGTTGGGGTTTTCTTAGGTCTCTCTGGAAATTTTAGGGGGAAATATGTTCTTCTGTCCCAAATACAGCCTTGTTCTTTCCTTACTGGTAAGAGAAGGGAAGTTTGAGGTGTCATCTTCTAGGGTCTGCAGTGCAGAGTCACAGTGGGGCAGCATCCATCCTTACAGGCTGGCTGGTGAGATTCTCCTGCGGCTTTGGGCTGCCCTTTAGCTCTATCAGCAGGTGGAGCCCTGGGGACTGGCCTCTCTGAAGAGGTATGGCTGAAAACACACACTGAGAGTGTTTGCCAGGAGATAACTGCATTCCAGGGAGTGACTCTTTTGTCTTGCTAAAATCGAGGAAACCTGATCAAAGTGCAGCCTTGCTTTTAGACTTTTTCTCTCTCTTTTTGACTTTGTCCCTGACCTACATATTGGATCCTGCCACGCTGTTTGGAAGTAATTGAGACTGTAGTGTTAGGCTATTTACCAAGCTGTTCACTGGAAAATAACCTTACTGTGTCCAGTCCACACCTGTTCTGGAATTATTTTGGAGGCAAGTAGCAAATCAGCATTAACCCTTTTGGCCACTCACAACCTGTTCAAGATGTAGCTGTCGAGCAAGGCTACACCTCATCTAACACCAGGAGGAATTTGTGACACAGTGTGTGCTCTGCTGTCCATTCTCCAGCTCTGTGGATGATTCCAGCCAGCTGCTGAAGCCAGACCTGCTATGTGTCCACATCCAAATGAGGACACTTCAGAGACCTCCTTGTAAAAGTTCCTGCTGGGTGGTTGTTGGTTTGGTGTTGTGTCTGCTGGACCAAAGGCTGTGGTGGAAAATATGTGTGTGTGGGGGGGTATTTTCTTTGTTATCCCCGTGGTTGTTTCTGATTAAAGGGTATGTTTTTAAGGGGCTGCTAGTCAGTTGCCTAGAAAACTTGCTTTCATTTAATTAATCATGATGAGTTTAGTCTGGAGGTTTTGTAGGAGAGAGCAAGCAAGCATATCCTTGGCGGCTTTCCCTTGGAAGAAAAAGCAGGGTTTCATGTCTGAAACTGCAGCTCTTTTGTCTCCCCAGGTTGACATCCTCCTCTGTCCTTCGGGTTTTAATTTTACAAGCCATGTGCTTGCAGAGGTAGATCCAGTTTGAAGTCCATCCAGGTGTGGAATGAGGAAAGAACCGTCAAGAAGATTACAGGAGCTATTCTGCAACTCATTAACTCAATCTCTTCCCCTTCTTGTTATCTCCTCCCCATGCCTGGGGCCTTTCAAACTAGTGCTCTAAGTGCTTCTCACTTAATCTAGCCCACCTGGACAGGTGGATGAAGAAAGGAATTGCCTTCCGGGGAAGGACTAAAGGAGCATGCATTGCAGAGAGAGTCTGCTCTTGGGAACTGCTAATCCCAGTTTAACATTATGACAGCTGCTCGTTAAAATCAGGGTGTTTTTTAACAGGCAGTTAGAGGAGAGGCTTTGCACGCACGTTTAGCACAGAATAATAGTGAGCCATGTGCATTTGATTGTGTTTTTTTTTCCTTAAATCAGGCAAATTGTACATGGAAAGAATTCTCCGGCGTCAACTTGCTGGGGTATGGAATTTACAAGGTTTGCAGTAACATACAGTTTCCTGTTGAGGGAGGAAAGAAAATTACAAAGCTTTCTTGACTCTTTTTTTTCTTCTTTTTTAATTTTTTTCTTTTTTTTTTTTCTAAGATCAAGTTCAAACCTCTCACATAAATCCAGCCTCTTTGGAAGGTATGCTTACTGTGGGGTTTTTCAGTTGTCTTGGTGGCAGATTGTCATGTAAACTTGTCTAGGTTCTCATTTTTTATAGCTACATGTAAAGGCTGCTTATAAACTACAATTTTGTATATGGTGAGAAGGCAGCATGGAGATCTAATTTGGGAGAGTCTATATACAAAGAAAGAAGCAGAGGTTTCTTTGCCTTGGGGAGATGGCTCTTTCTTTCTAGCTGAACTTCAGTAAACTTGTTCTATTAACATGATTTTCTCTGCAGGACTGTGGTGTTGGATAAGAAACATGAAGAGCAGAGGCAGAGGAGGGACTATCAAAGAAAGATTTGCTGTATTTTATGTAATTTCACTGCAGACTTTACCAGCTGCCTCCCAGATCAGGGATTATTTGCTGGTTGGTTTCTTGTGTGCAGCGCTATGGAAGTAGGAAACTGCTCAGCTCCTCCACAAGCCCCCAGATCCACTCAAGGAGCAGTGGTGTCCTTTTCTGATGGCCCTTCAGGCATGAGGCATGAAGGGCAGGTCTGTGATGCAGAAAGATATAAAATTGCCCTGGATGGTTTTGTCCCTGGAAATCTTTACTCCTGCAGCTACTTCGGTTCAGGCAAATTAATTCAACTCACCAGGACTGAGCAACTAGCCTTGGAATGGGAGTTTCTCTGCTATGATTTTGGCAGCCCTACTCCAAATCATTTATGGATGGAAACATCCTTTCTGTCTCCCTGGGAAATGCCAGAGTCTCATGGCCTCTTCTTCAGCTACCAGAGGATTTTCATGTGTGTTTCCAGCAGCCGAATCTCCAGCTATTCCCTCTGTCTTACACAAATCTGGCTCTTTCAGGGCTAGAGATGAGCTGGGAATTTTCTGGACACACATCTGCATGAGAGGTTTGTTGAGCAGTGAACTCCTCTTTTGACCCAGTACAACTTGGTTCAGCCCTGAGGGACTGATGCTGCCAGTTTAACTCTGCATCCTTTAGAGTGATAATGAACAGTCACAGGGTGCAGAGGAAGCATCTTGGTGGCATGGGGCTAATAGTCACAAGTCTTTTAATCTTCAGGGTGTAACTCTTAAGCTGTAGCATAACTTCCCTTTACCTCCCAGTTTTTTAAGACTGAGCTCTTGTTATGCTACACTGAGTAATGCTATTGCTCTTCCTCACATTCTTACTCACCAGGCTGCTATCATGTAGAGTAGTTGTCGATGGGGACTTGGACTCTTTTTCTGTGGCTCTTTTTACACTGTGTAAATGGCCTTAACTTTTGCTGTTCTCTTCCTCTGCTCTGTAGCTACAACCCTTCTGCTCCTCTCATGTTGTCCTCTCAGGGCTCTCACTGGCTAGGTGTGGGATTTGTACTGGAAGGCAGAACCTGTGATGGGGTGTTTGCACGGAGAGCTGGGAGGACAGGAGGAGGTTGCAGGTTTCCCTAAGAGGGGACCAAGAGGCTGAGGTTGTTGATCAGAACACTGGTACCCCAAATTCAAGCAGCTGACAGGGATACTTGTGGTAAATTCCTGTGGTGCCAAGACAGGTTTTCTGCAGCTTGGATTAAGGAGGCTGCAGTGTGTGTGTGTGTGTGCTCATGCACACTTAAATGCTTATCTGCAGATCTGAGCTTTCTAAACTTGCTTGTGCTCTAATTGCTGAGTGTAGACTCTGCATGTGGAGCAGCCCAGCCTGAAGTGATAATCCCAGGCTCATCCCCGAGGGAATGCCTGGCAATGCTCTGCCCTGATTTCCTTAATGGCTCTGCAACTTGCTGCTGGTTTGTAGGTGGTTTAAAATGTTATCTCAGAGCATCTTGCCCAGTTTGGGCAGAGCTCTCAGGATCTCTGGTCCTCTAAGAATACCTGTATGTTGTGATTTATTCTTTTTTTAAAACCTTACTGCTCCCTCCCCCTCTCAGACTGAATTTGGGCTTCTCAGCTCAACAGGCTCAGCGAAAAGGGATGTAAGCTCAGCCTGTGCTCCCTGCTTCCACACAGGAGAGGGGAGACTGACACCCAGCTGCCCTTTCTGCCTCCTCTGAACATCCCTGCATATTCTGTATCCCTGCAATCCCCTTCCCCTGCACCAGAGGCCTCGTGTTCCTCCTCACCTAATAACCTGTGTCTGGTTTAGTTTCCAGGCAGACCGTCCTGCTTTAAATGTCGTCATTTTCCCTCTGCTTCATGAGGACTTGACAGAGGTCATCAGAGACGTCCCCATGCGGCACTTGGATGAAATTACCTTGTTTAAAAGCAGAGTGGCTGAGGAACCTCCCAACTTGTGGTGGTGACTGTCACAGCTTGGAAAGGACGGTCAGCATGAACACATGAAACAGCTTCTTCTTGGCCTGGATTCTCCATCTTCAGCTCCTGGCCACCTCACTGGATTCTGCACAATCACTTGACATAGGTGCAATGGCAAAATAAATTAAAAAAAAAAAGCTGGTTCTTTGCAGTGGGGAAACATCTATTGGATATTGCTTGCATCTGAAAATCCTGTCTCAAAGGCTTCTGGAATCTGCTGAGTATTTCCTTGCAGTTAATAGGAATTGCTTTGTTATTTTACTGAAGTTAAAGGTAAGAGAAACTGACTTAACGATGCTCTTTCCCCTGTGTCGCCTGGTGTATTTCCTAAGGGCCCCTGTGTACTTTGGCAGTGTGCTTTGTGATATTGGTGGAAATCATTCTTTGCTTCAGTATTTTTGGCAAAGTAGAAAGCCTAAGCCAGCTAAGAGGCAGGAAAACGTGTTGCTCTGTTGAAGTGCATCACAGCTTTTCTGTGTTACGAATTTGTAGTCACACCCATGCAATCACAGATATTTAAAGGGGTTTGTTTTTTTTGATTGAGAGTTACCACAAGGATTTTCTTTTTTCATTTTTGAATAACAAAATAAGGTCATTAGCATCTCGACCATGGATGTTGTTACTGATGCTGTTTCCATTGGTCTGGTGGAAGATGTTCTCAGCTCTTTTGGAAAACCTTGTCCTAGGGTAGATGGTGCCTACAGTGACTAAGTTGAGGCTCAGATCTGATTTAAATTCAGTCTGTCTTGCAGTGTAGATGGGAATGTAGTGTTCCAGTTCTGTCCTTAGATCCCATGCCTTGAGCTCATGCTAATTTTAGAGATGTTATGAAGTATTTTCACAGTGTGATTTCAGTCAGCTTCTCTGCTCCACAGAACTTCCTCAGGCATCAGTAGTGGTCTGGATCACTTTCATATTGCCTTATTTACTGAGCACTTTTGAAAGCATCAGACAGCTGTACCAAAAGCAGAGTTACAAATTCCTGGAGCTATGTTTCTGGGTGACAGTCGGATTTCCCTTCTCCTGCAATTTTTTTTTGTGGTAGCACACTGGGTCCCTCTTCTTTCTGCAAGACAGCTCTCAACCAGAGCTGTCTTCACTTCACCTAAACTCTCCCCAATGTGCTGAGCTAGGGAGGCCCAGTGCCATCCAAAGATGATGCCCCCATCTCCTTGTCAGCATTTTCTACACAAGATGCCATTTCCCCAACCCTGTTCTGTGATCAGTTCGTAGGAAGCCTGGTCTGATGGGCTAAATATGAGAACAGAACACACCTCAGGGCTTCAGAGGACTTTCCCTCCTGACTTTCCTATCAGTCAGGTGTGAACCTGTCTGGAAATCTGGTGTAAATCTTGAGCCAGACTGTGGTAACCCTTGGGCTCTGCTAAGTTATGGTGTTAATGAGCAGATTAATGTTAGACTTTGGCTAGCAGGAGTCTGTGCATCACTACAACTAACCCCTGTGTGCTTTTACTATCTCCCTTGAGTTTCTCTCCCTTCCCCACTCAGGACAGGGTCCCAGGAAGAGTCTCTGCAGCCGGTTTCCAGGTGAGAGGTGGATGTGTGCCCCTCTGGGAAGGGCTGCAGCTGAGCTGCCAGTGCTTCCCAAGTATTTGAGACTCTGCCCCGGGTTAGACACCGTGTGGGTGAGTGTGAGGAGCTGGTGCCCTGTTCTTGGCACCCTGCCACCGTTTTCTCTCCTCGTGTCCCCGGGAGGTCGTTCTTTCTGTGGCTTGTCATATTGCTTGCCTGCTTGAATCCCTCTCTCCCTCTCCCAACATCTTTCTTCTCTCCTCCTCCCTCACTTCAGCAAATCAGATGTACTTTTTGGCAGAAAGATGAGCCACTGCTCTGTCCAGTTCAAGCCACTTCAGCTCTGCCTAGTTGTCTGTGTTTCTTTCCTAGAGTAGGGTTAGGTGGGGAGCTGTTCTCAGCCTTAGCAAAGCTGTTTTCTCCTCCTCGTGCCTCTAGCCTCAGGGCAGGCTCAGGGAAGGCTGAGGGCATAGAGCCAGCTCTGATGCTTAGTGTCCTGCCCTGTGGAGGGATCCTGATGCTTGGTACACCCTGTAGGAGCTATTCCCACCCCCAGCAGGGATTTCCCTTCCACATACACTCTGTGGCACTGGCAGGAGTTTGGCACAACCACCGGCTCCAGCTGTGTTCCTGTCCCACCAAAAAACCTGTGCTGGGGGACAGTGGTATGCAGCAAACACCTGTAGCTTAATGGTGGTGCTACCCCTTTGCTCTTGGGGGTTAGAGGTCCCTGCCAAAACACTCTGTGCTTAGACCTTTTGCTCGGCAAAGCAGTACCCATCTGCCTCGTGTCTTGCTGGATCAGGGCAGGCAATCAGGCATGTTTTACAACACCATTATTCTGTTGCCTGGAGTATGATGTTTAGACATCTGTATTCACACAAGCGGATCAGGAGTCCTGATGTGAACACTACCAGTTGTAATCAGGGCTAGGAAAGGTCACCCACAGGTAATAAAGATAGCACCACAAATAGCAATCAAAAGCTAAAACCTCCTTCCATCCCCGATGCCCCAACTCCGGGCCAATGCTCAGTATCCCTACTACACATCCTCTTCTGGTGAGTGAGAATTTCCACTGCTGCTGCACTCCAGGCAGGATTCACCAGATGTTAATAATGTGCTTATTTTCTCTAAGTGCTATTTTTGCATCGGTGTTAATTACAATTTATATTCTGCAACATTTACACTGGGAAAAGAACCCACCCTAATAGTCCCCAATTGGCAGAGCTGGGCTATTAAACATAGCACCATATGTTCTGAGCAGAGCAATATATGGGACTCTGAGCCCACTCAGTGCTGAGACTCCAGCGTGCAGCGTTAGAGGAGAGAGCGGAGAGACGGGTGGTTTGTTCCTGGCTTTTATTTAATATGAAATCCCCTCTCCTTTCCCCTGTCCCCTTCTCCTCAGAGATCTCCCTCCTGCTATCTCTGAGCATCTGATGAGGTGATCCCTGAGCCTGCTGATGCCACTGTCCGTAGTCTAAAATAAATGAAGTCAATTACAGAAGGTGCCCTTCTTGCAGGGGCCGCTGCCTCTGCAGGATTCCCAGTCCCTGATGGCCTGTTTCTTGCCACGCTTCACATCAGACCTCCCATCTTTGGGCACTGCAAGAGAAGTCTTTGCTCTGACTGCCAGTGAGGTGTCTGTGCTTCTTTGGGAGGAGGATCTTCTGGAACAAGTGCCATTAGTGTGTAAAGTCAGAAGCTGGTTGCTGCTCTGCTGACGTCCAGAGTCTTGTTTAGCTTTTTAGGTTCTTTTAGAACCAAACCAAGTGGGGTTTGGTTCCTGTGGGCTGGGAGGATCTGGACCTGAAAAGTGACAGTGGTTTTGGTGTGGGAGTCATTGGTGTTACTGTAGGTTTCTTAGACTGAAGGTTAAAGGATTGCTTCCTCAGCCGTTTTGCGAAGCTGATGTCGTGGTCTCTTCAGAAAACAGCAGTGTATCCACTGCTCAGGTTGGAAAGAGGGCTGTGTGGCAGCAGCCTTTCCCTTCAGGAAAGCTTGGATTGTAGTTAATTGTCTGTCAGAGAGGTGGCTTGGCAGGAGATGAGACTGAAAGGAGGAGGCAGGGCAGGAGTGTGGTGTGGACCTTGAACTGGGAGTCAGACACACACTGTGAGACTTGGCCTCAGTTTCCCCACTTGCAAAAAGGGAGGAAGGCTCACCTGCCCCGTGCAAGGGAGCTTGTGGGGGTGCAAAACACTCTGCCCCTCCAGGCAAGGCTCTCCTCCCGTGGAGGAGAGGGCAGGGCTGGGGCTGCTGATCCAGACTGAGGGTAGCAGAGCAGGGACCCTGCTCACTTCAGTTTGCATGGCTACCCCTCCTCTGCTGAGGGATGTGAGACTCCCAGGAGCAGAGCAGGAGCTGTCCCTTCCCCTTCCTGCTCTTCAGAGAAAGTAAGTCCTGGGGCATGCACAGGAACGGGACTGTACGTTGTGCGGCACTGGGTGCTTTCTCCCAGCAGCCCGTTTTTAGGATGGGGTGATCCTCTGTGGCCACAGAACTGGGGCTTCTCCACCTGTGGAGTTGCTTGGAGCAGGTGGGTTGTTTGGTCTGTGTAGGGCAGATGCAATCCCCCCTCTGCTGGTCCCAGCAGAGAGCACCCAAAGCCCCTCTCTGCAGGGATTGGGAGCGGTGCTGGGTGCTGCAGAGCCAAACCTCTGTCCAGCCACTGCAGCTCTCCTGCCTCTCTGAGCTGTGCCAGCAGCCGGGGTACTCCAGCAGGAGAATCATTTCCATAGAAACCAATTGGGATGTTGTACAGGGAATAATGATTAATAGTGAAGGGATGTTGCCTCAGGCCCTTTTCATTTTTTAGGGGGCAGCGAGGGACAAACCAGAGCACAGGTGGAGGGACGGGTGGGCTCAGAACCTGATGGAAACCATCCTTCCCATTAATTTCCAGGGCAGCTTCCCCTCTTCTCCTCCCACCCTGCCCCCTTCTGCTGCTTCCCAGCTTTCCTCACATTTTCAAAATGGCTAACCTGCTTAGAACCTGGTTAGGAATAATCATCATCATAAAAAAAGGATGGATGAGGGCTGACTACTAACACTGTTGCTGTTAGCAGCAGGATTTCAGCCATAAAACACGAAGCAAGGGAGGCATTGACCTTCCCGCTGTTTGAAATGAATGGAGACATCAATATCTATTGTTTTGTGGCATTGACCTCTGACGCTCTTGTTTTGCCCTCCTCCCCCCACCCCCCTTTTTTTAAATTTCCCCCTGACACTGGAGGAAGGGGGTCTGTTTGTACCACCTATCGATCCCCATCTGACTTGGTGATAGGGAAATAATTAGAATTTTAAAGCTCTCTGCTGGCAAAATACACACACAGACACCCCTGCTTCCTGCGTGGCCGTTCCCCCCCTTCACTTGTGGAGATTCAAAGCTCTGAGATCTGAAGGAAGACAGATCAATACAGGTTTAATCATGATGGGGGGGGGGGTTTATTTCAATTTTTTAAATGGTAAAGTGTAACGCTTTATGTTTAATGTTGTCGGAGCCTGGCTGCCTGGTGCCTTGTTTTATTTATTGTTTTAAGTAGCCCCTTCTTTTGTGAACTTCATCTGTGTACAGAGAATGTGAAATCAGGCATTGCTAATTAGCTGTATGACAATTAAGTAATGTAGCACAAAACCATTAGGACACTGGATTTGGTTTTGAAGTTGGTCCTTTGAAGTGGAAGCTGCAGCTCCCTGCCCAAGGCTGCTGGGGGAAAATTGTTTTTCTAGCAAAACTTTCTTTGAAAATAAAATGTCAGTGTAAGAGTCCCTATTTCTCCTGTTTCTGCCTATAAACAGTGGGTGGAAATGGTTTCTCATTGTAAAAACAGCTGGCATGGGTAGAAAGGGGGGTCAGGAAAGCATGAAACGCAGTTGGTCTCCCAACACCCTCATTTCTGGTAGAGGTGTTACCAAACCTTGTGTGGCTTGTTGAGAGATCGGTGCTGCCTCAGGAGAGAAGGCCCAATGTCCTGGAGAGGGCCAGGAGAGGCAGCCCTCAAAACTGGGGGTTCTGTGGCGTCCACAGTGCCGTCGGGATGCGGCACAGCCCTGCCACACGTACTGACAGCAGCTCCTCTGTCTGGGCTTCTCCATCTCTGCGCTCATCTGACACTTGTGTTTGCATCTGGCCCTTTGTTCTAGTAGTGAGTCGAATTCTGAATGTGCAACTTTCATATATGCTGGTGGCATGTGAAACTTCCAATAAAGAGTGAAACTGAGTCGGAACCAGGCCTCTCTCCTTGCCTCCTGCCTCTCTTTTCCTCTTAAAAGCCCAAAGCCTGGAGCCATCCTCCTTGGAGCCACGCTTTGCTGCTACATCCTAACTATGAGTAATGTGAGGTTTGCTGCTGCAGCCAGCTGTGGATGGGCAGGGATGTGCCTGGGAGGGTCCCTAGTCTGGACTGGGGGCTGTGGAAGTGCAGGGGTGTGCAGTGCTAATGGGATGTACAGACCTATCCCTGCTCTGTCTGCCCTTCACAGATGCCACTCTGTGCACCTTGGTGCTTGCAGGCTCAGCTGCACGTTAAGGGAGGAGCTACTTTGTCCTTAGGAAATGCTTTTCCCCTGGATTCCCGAGCACTCAGCAGCCAAGCCATTGTGCTGTGGGATGACACCACCGCTCTCCCAGGGTTGCAGGTAAGTGGCCCAAAGTGATGTGCAGAATTGCTGTCACTCTGAGGAACTGCAGGCTGCAGCCTCAGCCTCGCTCCGACCTCTCTGCCCCTCAGGCAGCGGCCTGGACCTGCACTGCTTGGGCCTGCTCAGCTGCTCCACGTGAAGGAATCGAGGGTCTGGTTAAACATGAGCTGGGGTGACCAAAACCTTCGTACCAGAATCGCAGAATCACAGGGGTTGGAAGGGACCTCAAGAGATCATCGGGTCCAACCCCCCTGCCAAAGCAGCTCCCAGCTCATATTGCACAGGGCGGCGTCCAGACGGGGCTGGAATCTCTCCAGAGAAGGAGACTCCACACCCCCTGGGCAGCCTGTCCCAGGGCTCCCTCACCCTCACTGGGGAAAAGTTCTGCCCCAGGTTGGTGCAGAACTTCCTGGGCTCCAATTTGCAGCCATTGCCCCTTGTCCTGTCCCCACAGACACTGAAAAGGGGCTGGCCAATTCCCCCTGCATCCCATGCCTAAGATATTGATAAACACTAATTAGGTCCCCCCTAAGTCTTCTTCTCTCCAGGCTGAACAGTCCCAGCTCACTCAGCCTTTCCTCATAGGGGAGATGCTCCAGGCCCCTAATCATCTTCGTAGCCCTTCCCTGGACTCTCTCCAGGAGATCCCTGTCTTTTTTATCCCAGGGAGCCCAGCACTGGACACAACACTCCAGGTGGGGCCTGACCAGGGCAGAGTAGAGGGGGAGGATCACTTCCTTCGACCTGCTGGCCACACTCCTCCTGATGCATCCCAGAATCCCATTGGCCCTCTTGGCCACCAGTGCACACTGCTGGCTCATGGCCAACCTGTCATCAACCAGGACCCCCAGGTCCTTCTCCACAGAGCTCCTCTCCAGCAGGTCACCCCCAGCCTGTACTGATACAGACAGTTATTCCTCCCCAGGAAGGATGAGCGTAGCTCACCACCATGAGTGTAGCTGAGCAGGGGTGGCTGGGGGAAGGGGGAGCTGCTGTGGTGGAGGCAAATGTGGTGTAGGCCACTGCACAGGCACCAACCCACCCTTGCAGCTGTGGGGTCCCTGGATCTGGGGCTCTGCTCCGGTGGCTGAAAGTGCACTGCCACCAAATACAGAAGGGGTGGAGGGGAGTGGGATGGATGTGCTGGACCACAGCCCTGTGCACAGCTCAGCTGGGGCTGTGCTGGCCCTGGGGCTTGCTCATGTGCAAAGGGTGGTCAGTGCTGGGCAAAACACGTGTCCTGTTGAGCTGTCCCTTGTGTCGCTGTTTCGAAGGTGCAGGATAGTGATATGGAGGTGAGGGGGGGAAGCTGGGCTTTGGGAACAGGTGGATGGAAAACAGCACAGCTGAGGTACCTGTGTGCTTAAATCAGCTCAGCCCAGGTAAGCAAAGCACTAGGAGATCGCTCAAAACTGTTGTGCAATCGGTTTTGAACAGGTGAGTCCGTGTGTGGTTGTGGTGGGACTGCAGCAGAGCCATGTGTGCTGCAGCCTCTCCCCACAGTGACCCAAGGTTCTATTTCAGAGGGGATTATGGGCACTCTGATTTTTTTTTTCCCCTGTTCTGGCAGGTCTGCTCAACAGGGCCCACAGAGCACAGACCCTCCCTGTGTCTCTTGCTCTTGTGTTTAAGTTATGGATTTTATTGTTCCAATAACTTTTATCTAAACGTGCTTTTGGGGATGGGAGGAAAGAGATAAGCAGGGAGGAGGCTGAGGAAAGAATGTGCTTTTGAACTCTGCAAAGCCTCTGACTTATCACTGGGGCTTGCCATGGGGTTTTGGCATTAACCATCCCAAAGGGAGAAAGGGCTGAAAGGGCTGCAGTCGATAGGGTACCGGTGGGAGGAAACCTTGGGAAGGCCCAGGCAGAGCAACCCCCTTCCCATTTGGTACTGATCTGATGCCCTCTGCAGCTTATCTGTTGGGAAGGAGGAATGTGACGTGGTTTCTAGGAGGGGGGAACTGGAGCAGAGGTCCAGAAAGGGTTGAGATCTGTGACTGCTTGGCTGGCTGGGTGCGTTCTTGGATCTGCCCTCACCTGTACAGCCATTGTGTGGGCAAATGGAGTATTGATCTCTGTGAGGAGAGGGTCAGGGAGAGGAGGCAAGAGGCACTTCTGGGCAAGTTCCTCAGATGAGATCATGGCAACCCAGAGTGTGCTTACAGGGAAGAAGAAAGGAAACTGGGAAGGCTGCTGGCCTGCCTGTGGGTGTGCTCTCTCCTGCCCACCTCCTGATGGGGCTGTGGGGCTGGAGCCCCACACCGCCGGGGCTGCCTCACAGTCCCTGGGCTGTCAGAGGGCTCTGGGCTCACGGCAGTGTGTGGGTGTGCAGAAAACAGTCCCCAGATCCTTGCTGCCCTCCAGACCCCCCTGTGTGAAGGGGAGAGGGTGGGACCTGCTGCTGGAGAACAGGGCTGTGCCCGCCTCTGCCTGCTGAGTAAGCGGGACAGGAGCAGCTCTGGGGCATTAATGCTCCCCCCTGCTGTGAAGTCCCGCAGTGCAGGGCGGTGGCTGTCCCCTGTCCCCTGCTCCCTTCCCCACCTCCCTGCCTCCATTTTCTTCCCAACTGGCTTTTTGCTGCCTGGTTTAACCGGGCTCACTGGGCCACATGTACCAGCCTGCTGGGAAGGCAGCAGGTCACCACTAACTGCAGCTCTAGCAGGGAGGAACATCATCATGGGGGGCTGATGTGCTTGGGGTGTGAAGAAGCCCTGGAGATTAGTCAGGGAGGTGTAGGGGTGAAGGGTCTTTAACAACATCTCTAGCTGTGGAAGGGGCTGGGGAATAACTGTCATACAGGGTTTGGGGAGGACACTTAAACGGGGCAGACGATCCAGTTCTCTCCTGCCTGGAGAGCTGGTCCTCTCCTTGCTGGGTACTGGAGCACTGCAGGTCAAAGTGGGAAGCACAGATGGGTGCTGCTGGTCCAGCTGATCAGTTTTCCATAGCTCTTCTCTCCCACCAGCTGCTCTTCAGCATTTGATGTGTCTTGATGGAGAGCATCTCAGAGGGGTTAGGTCTGCAGAGCTGCTGTCTCTAACACCCCCCAGACCCTTGCTCTGAGCCTACAGCTGTGAATGCTTGTTCTTCCACCTGTTGGGACCTCATCTGGGATGTCTCTAGGCCTGGGATAGCAGGAGGAGAGATCCTCCAGGTCTGTTTCTCACTCCCTGGATGCATTTGGCAGCAGTTTGTGCATCATTGGTTCCAAGGTGGAGGCAGGGGAGAAGGCCAAATTCCTTCATCTCCCAGAGGCTTCATCTCTGACCACAGCCAACAATTTCCAAGGTGATAATTTTGTGCTTGGTGCTTCCAAGACCCCAGAGATGGCCTCTCCCTGGGGGCTGACAGGCAAGACAGAGGTGGAGGATGGATGCAGGAGTGAGAGCCTGGGTGTGAGCAAGATTCTGACCACAGGGTAGGTGGGAAGTCTTGGGGGGATGAGAAGGAGAGGAGGAATGGTGTCGTCAGGGCATAGACAAGCTGTAGCCCTGGTTTGATCCCTGTGGCCCAGCCCTTTTTTGTGCTGTCCCTGTGGGACACAGGCTGGTTCTTGTGGTGATGTGACCTGTCCCACCCAGCAGAGCTTGGGAGTGGGGTGGTCCTGTAGTGTCACCCTTTGGGGCTGGGGCCAGAGTGGCTCTCTGGTTGGCATCAGGGTAGACTCCAGTATCCCGTTCCCATTCCAACAAGCTTGAATTTGCTTCCTGCTGTGTCACTGAGGGTTTGCATGGAGTGGGAGAGCCACACAGGTGAAGAAGAGTTTTCTTTCCCCTATGAAGCACGGCTGGATGGAGAAGTCTTTCAGAACAAATCCCTCATCCCTGGAAGCTGCATTATCCAAGTCCCATCGCCCTCCTCTCCTCTCCTTTCCCCTGATGAGCAGGAATTAAAAATACAACTAATAAACCCTTTTACTTTCTCCAGGAGGAGGGGAGGGAAGGAGAAAAAACCCACCCAAAAAAGCCTTGGACACACCAAAGGACACAAAGGGTGTTCCTGCCAGGCTGGGCTGGCGGTTGTAGCAGCAGGGGGAACAACCACCTCCTTTCCCTGTGCAGATAAAAGGAAGTGGAAGCGTGGTGTGTTTATAGCTGGGGAGCCTGGGCTCCTTGTTAAGCTGCTATTATCAAATTAATGTCAAAATGCATCAAACAGGCACGAGTGTTCTGGGCCCCTTATGCAAAGTGCTTGCAAATTGGTTACAAATACATTTGTTTACAGGGGCCAAGGCAGGAGCAGCTAATTACTCGTTGTGGCAGGCTTGGTTTGGGGCTTTTTTCTTCTTTTTTTGAATTTTTTTTTTTTGGTAATTACACAAACAAGCTGTTCTGGAGCCCAAACAGCCCCTTCAGAAGGGAATCGAATCGAAATCCCTGGATGCAGAGGGCTCGGTGTGGAGCATCGTGAGCTCTCCTAGCCAGGTCTGCTTGTGGACACAGCAGCTCTGCTGGGAGCTCAGCTCTGGGGAGTGGGGTGAAAACCTTCCCCAGAGCATCAGGAGGGTGATAACGTGGGTGGAAATGGGGTGGCTGGTGGGTTTGGGCCCTCTGGGTGGGCTGATGGCTGCCCCTCTGTGGGGCGCGGTGCTGGGGTGGGGATGCTTGCTGAGTACTGAGTGCCAGGAGGTTGCAGCCCCATCCCGTGCTGTGGGCTCACCCTTCCCATTCAGGACCTGTTGAGGCTTCAGCTTCCCACCCATATTACTTTGGGCCTGGGATATTTTGAGGTGCTCTGTCTGTCAGCAGCTGACTCCAGCAACAAAGCAGCTTGTGCCTGGCTCGTGGGTACCAGCAGGGTTTTGGGGGATGCTTGGACTTCGAGAGCACCCCCTGGATGGGTGATGGCATCCACCTTGCAATGAAAAGGAAGGTGAGCGTGTCTTCAGGCTGCTTTAACCAAGCCCCAGGCTGTGCTCCCAAACCTGTTAATGAGGAAGTGAGGTGGGAAAGTGGAGGGGAGGGGAATTTCCTGCTGCCCCCCACCTTAATGCATCCCATCCTGGGAGTAAATCCCACCTCTGCCACCCAGGGAAGCTGCTAACTGAATGTGCTCTGGTGGGGGAGGATAAAGCTGAGGGGACCTTGCTTACTGTTATGATTACTCTTCATTTACTAGGGAAAAGGAAGGAGAGAGGAAGAAACAAGTTGTTGCCCCTCTGGTGCTGGAGGCCCCAAGGTTTCCTGGCAGAAGGTGCAAACAGCCTCGTGGCTGCTGCTCCATTTGGATTTGTCTCTGGTAAATCTGGCTGGAACAACCCTTCTGAGTAGGTCCTGGGCTACCAGGGGTGCTGGGAACACCCAGTTTAATGCTGTGGTTTCCATTCCCTCATGGCAGGAGGGGTGGGGGGCAGTGGCCACACAGGAAGGCTCTGCTCAGCGTGGCTCTCATACCAGCGCTTCCTGGCTGGCAAAGCCTGGGGAGCATCAGGCCCTGCCATGGTGTGGATGGAACTGGGTGGCTTCCTCAGGTTCTTTCTGGGACAGGAGCTTTTTTTTCCTCCTTGGTGCAGCCTGGTTGAGTTCCTCAAGCCACATCCATGATGGTAGTCGATAGTCCCAAGCATGACAAAGGGGCTTTTTCTGTCTCCAGCCTCCCAGCTCTTCCATGGTTTGCAGATGTTGGGAGCAGCACATCACTAAGCTGGTCTGGGTGGGAAGTGAGGACCATGGAGAGGGGTGGGAGCAGGAAGGGCTTTCACCAGCCTCCTGCAGAAGCTCTGATGTTTGCACCAGGTTCTATCCTTTTGAAACCCAGGGTAGCATTTCTTCCCACCTAGGACGTGCTTTGCAGTGGTTCCTCCAAACCTCTTGTTACCATTTTCTTTCTGGTCCTGTTGGCTTCTGCAGGCTCGTTTTCCATGGGGAGGGTGACCAACTCCCTCAGGATGAGGGAGTATGATTTTGAGGAATGCTCCCATTTCCAGTGTAACCCTACCCCTGCCCTACAAGCTCTGCAGGAGCACGGCTCAGCTGGCCAACAAATGTGTGAGCAGCCTATTGCAATCAGGCTTTAACTAGGTGCCCAGTTCTTTTAATCAGGACGTGTCTCTCTTCATTTACAGCAGGGTTACAGCTCTGGTTTGACTGTCATCTCCTGTTATTGCTGGTGACTATGTCAGGGAATGGAGCCTGCTCTGGTCTGGGCAGCTGGGTGTTTCACCTGTGTTTCCTACGCAGGGTTGTGCCAGCGTCTCCTCACGCCGCTGGTTGGGAGCAGACTTCAAACTCCCACCCTTAAGTTACACCAGTTTGTACCCTCCTCCTTGGACCAGCACTGACCTGGATGAGGTCCTCTGTCCTTCTCAAGGTATTGCTCCCCTTGGATTAGTTACCTTTTGGGTGAAGCTCCCCCATTGCCTGGCCTGCCAGTGCTCGTGTTCCTCTGCCTCTACAGAAACCACTTCTCAACCTTAAAATTCCAGTTCCCTTTTCACCCACCAGTGGCTCTCAGCTCCTGGTGTCCCCACACATGCAGGTCCACCTCTGCCTCACTGTTTTCCATGCAGCCTGCCACCTTAGACCCAACATTTGTCCCCACCAAACATGTTGCCTTCCCCATCGTGCTGCTGGTGGCCAGTTCCATCGTGCTGCTCCTCAGGGCCACAGTTCCCAGGGAAAGCCATCTCCCCTCCTGCAGCTGCTGCCACAGACATTTCTTTGGTGTCAGGGCTAGCTGTGATCCCAGGGCTGATCTTCCTTCTTCAAGAAATCCAGGTGATGCTGGAGGAATCCAACGTGGTCTCACTCTCCTTGGGTGCAGGTGACAAAGTGAGGGGCCCGTGTATAGTTTTGCTTTAGACTGTGTCTCTCTAAATGGGTTTTAGAGCTTCAGTTTACTACTGGCATTGGCCCAACAGCCTTTCATATCTCCCTTGAGTTGCTGTCCCCTCTCCCAGAGATGGGGATGCCATTTGCCCTCCTGTGCTGTCACACCACCCATGTCTTGCCAACCCAAATCCTTCAGGTCCTTCAGGTGTCATCTCTGACACTCTGGGCTGGAGGTGGTTGGATCTTCTGCACACCTCCCTCACCAAGGGGGGGTCTGTATGGACCTTCTGGGTCTGTACCACCTTCCCATGGCTGCTGGATGCGTGCAGTAAGAGCCAGCTGCTCCTGATGGCCAATACACAGCGTGCAGTCCATCCCCATGAGTGATGGGAGGTGCTGGTTCCTGGATCACTCAGTGGAGCTGCATTGGCAGGTGGGCTTATGGCATGGACCCTGCACTGGGTGAAGCACAGGAGTCCAGCTCTGTCTGCAGGCTGGAGTGGCAGGAGGGGTATGTAGGTATGGGGACAGACACGACACCGGGTCTGGGGGGCAGCACGGGCGTGCAGAGGGCTTGGGGCCGTGCCGAGGGCTGGCTCAGCTCTGTCCATATCCTGGAGCTGTCATCATCCCTGGCATCCCCCTGTCTCTCCCCAGAGCTCAGCTCTGGGACACAGCTCTGTGGAACTGGTGGTGTCCCTGGGCGTGGGAGCTGGTGTGAAGCTCAGCACACGCAGCGTGTCCGCTGTGGGGCCCATGAGGCTGCGAGTGCTGCTGCTGTTCCTATTAACCAGGCATCCTCTCTGCTTCCTGGCTGGGGCATCCACCAGAGAGCAACAGGCAATTCGATAGGAATTTGAGGTGAAGCCATTTATTAGGTGAAATCACCCAGATTCTATACTTTTATTACTGCAAACATGGCAAGCTAAACAACTGCTAATTGGTTCCACACACTGTTCACACCATATTGATTGGTTAGTGATTATAACGAGCTCTGATAAACCTAGCTTATAGCAAAATGTTGTTAGTTTACCTTTAATACCTAAAAGCATCCCCACACCTGCTGGTTTGGACCATCTTATTATGGTTGGTTCTTAACATGTTCCCTTACTCCCAAATCCCTTCCCATAACTGCTTCTTGGGTTAGGGCAGCCTGTACCCCTGGCAACAAGGCCACTGTGTTTTGAGAATGGGATTAGCAGGACCCTCTCAGCATGAGGAACTTCTCCTCTCTCATGGGAACAGAAGAATATGGTCAGGGCCTAACTCTTGGGAGAAGAGAGCTAGGCCGCGGGCAGGCCTGCTGTCTGCCCCGACACCTGGGGAGGTGTTGGAGGGGAAGGGGGGTGCAGGGGGGGACCCATGTAGCCAGCACAAGGGCTGAGCTGGGCTGGGGCGGCGATGTGGCCTCTGCTGATAAGCTGCTTTGGTTTCTGGTGGGGCAGATTTACAGCCAGGGAGCCAGGGGTGGATGCGGCGCGGTGATTTATAGCGGCTCAGGCGGCAGCTCCTTTCCTCTGGCAAGGTCCTGGCCACCATGCTGGGTCTCACAGCTGCTGTGACTAAGCCGTGGGGGAGCCAAAGGATCAGCCAAGGTCACCGTGTGGTGGGACACAGGTAGGAGCAGATCTCTCAGCTGTGGCCTGGAGAACGTCCCTGTGGCAGCACGGGGCGAGCTGGGGCTGTCACAGCCTCTGCGAAGGGACGTGGGAGCCCAACAAAGGTGCAAGCGGGGAGATGTTTGGGGTGCTGGGCTCTCCGGTCCATCTGGTAGGCAAGGTCCGTCCTTGCCTGGTTGAGGACTCCATCCAGCCTTGCCCAGTTGCTGTTCTGTGCACCCCTTTGATGCAGAGTGGGTGATGCTGGGAGGCATGGGCTGCAGCAGGCAAGCAGGGGAGGATGATGATGGGGAAGGAAAGGCCAGATGCCATCCCTGCGCTCCCTCCCACGCCCCAGCTCCTGCCTGGGTGACATCCCAGCTCTTCTGTTTTGTTCCAGAGGCAGCGTGGGGCCCCCTGAGCCCTGTGAACTCTCTGCACTCGGGGTTTTATTGGCATGTGGAAATAGTTTGCCTGGTTTCAGAGCTGGCTGATCACTAACCTCCCTGCTGCCCACCCCCCAAAATGGGCTGACAACCATGAGCAGCTCAGCCATGCTCATCTTCCTCCCCCTTTTCTGTTTTCCTCTCTCTCCGAAATCCCAGCTCCTGCTTTTCCCCTGCCTCCCACTCCCACCCTTGCCCATCACCTGGGGTGGAAGTATCTTGGGGTTGGTATAAAAACTCTTCTCCCTTCCCCTGTCCTGGTGGTCTCCATCTTTCCTGGTCACCCCGGGGTGCCCTGCTGAGCACCCAGCTCCTCGGGGCTGCGCAGGGACAGGGGTGAAGAGGCAGCTCTGGGCACCCTCGCTGTCCCACCCCAGGCTGGTGGTGGAGCCTTGGCAGGGGTGAGTGCACCAGCAGCTCCAGAGGCCTCGTTTTTCCTCCCTGCTGGAGAAGCCCCTCAGGTCCTGGGGCCAGAGCTGCTGCATTCCTCCCTTATTTATGGCTGGTGAAGTGCTGACAGGGGCATTCCTGGCGAGCCGCTCCCACGGGATGGGAGGCAATCATCACATAGTTTAGGCTGGAAGAGCTTTAAGATGACCAAATCCACTGCCAAGACCACCAGGTCTCCTCATGGGTCTCTGATACACTGTGGGCTCCCTCCAGGATGGTGTGTTTAAGTGCCAGACACCTTGCTGCAGCTCCTGCACTCAGCAGAAGAGCAGCTGGGTGCCAGCCCCCCATCCCAGATGCATCCAGGGATCCCTGGGATCAGTGAGAACCTCCAGCCTGGAGGGATCTGCAGGGGAAACCCTGGCCCCAGAGTGGGCTGAGCTGGGCTGCCCCTGGCTTGGGTAGTGAGACAGTGGGGTGGATGCTGAAGGTGCTTCTGTGGTTGGTTTGGGTCTTGTCCCCTGACCCTCTCCCCAGGAGACATCCCCATTGCCACAGCTTGTGACACTGCTCCCTGGCAGCCAGCAGCCTTCATGGAGCCAGTGCTGGAGCCAACCAACCAACACACTGGTGGGGCTCAGGTGAGGATGTTCAGGCTCAGGCTCCCTGGATGATGTGGCAGCCCTGGTGTGTGCCACTGGGAGCCTTGCAGAGAGAAAGAGGAGGGACAGTAGTTTTGGAGGTGTTTGGGTAGTGGAGGAAGGAGGAGTTGGTGAGTGGGAAGGACCATGAGCAAGCATGATCTGTGTGGGACTGAGGCAGGAAGAGTCTTTGGAAATGGTTAGCCACCATCCTGCTGTTAGGAAAGCCTCCTGCCATCTGCCTGGAAGGTCCAGCTGGGTGCACAGGGTGACCATGTGCTTTGGGAGCTCTGGACACCCCCTTGGTTTGGTAGGACGTGATCTCAGGAGCTGGTGGCTGTTGTATGGGATGTCCAGGACAGATGGAGGCCTCTGCTCCACCTGCAGTGGGCTCCAGTGAGGAAGACTAGTGAGATAAATCCATGCTGGGGATGCCTTTGTCCTTCAAAGAGCACCCTGGGGCAGGGGGATACAGTGATCAGTGAGGCCAAGCAATACCAGGGAGGTAAGACCCAATGACCCACCTGATACCTGAAGAGATGCTTGGTGTGAGCTGGTCAGGGGGTCCTCAAGGCCCCCACCCACCCTTCCTGGCTGCTGGCTCCCTTTCCCAGTGCTCAATGGCTTTGTCTACCTCCAGTCTTCCCCCCCAGCCCCACAAAGGTGCCTGGGCAGCCTCAGCAGGGAGGAGGGAACTTCTCTGGGCATCCCAACATGAGCCCTGGGGTCTCTCCCTGTGCCCAGACCTCTGCCTGTGCCTCTCCTCCTGGACAGGGATGTTGGCTGCCACTCCTGCCAGTGTACTCTCCCCCCAGGATGCTTCTCAGCATGGGATAAATCACTCCCTCATCAAATTTGGGCAAAACCTCCTGGATTAACTCCCTGAGACCCTCTGTCTGGGCTGGCCCAGCCAAGATGGAGATGGCTGCAGGCTGAGGATCACTTGGCTGAACATCCTGGGCACTGGCAGGAGCCAGGCAAGGAGCAAGAAGTGGGGGGAAGGCAGCATGACACCTGCCAGCAAGTCCCTTCTAGGCAGTGGGAAGCCCCTCCTGTGGGCTCCATCCTCCTTTGGGTGGGCTCCAGCATTGGTCTGGTACCTCACCCTTCCCTGTGCTCCTCTCCAGGGGACCATGCCTCCACATGAGCATCTCCCCAGGTGAGAATTTTTAATTTAAATTAATTTTTTTGATAAATAATGTGAAATGTGTGACTGGCAAGTGGAGAGAAACGAGGAGAAACACTTCTTGTTGCTGAGGATCTCATCCCAGCCAGAGGAGATCTGTTCCTGCTGTGTCACCAACCATCCTCCAGGGAGGAGTCATGGAGAGTCCTTCCCCTTTTCTTCTTCTTCTTCCCTGTTCCATCAATCTGGAGCACCCAGGAGCTGGCTCAGGGAGAAGGAGGTTGGTTAATGCAGGAGGTTTGCACAGCCTTGGTGTGTGGAGGACTGGAGTTTGCTGGAGCTCCTGGCTCAGGGTGATGCACTGTGCTGTGAGCAGGGACCAGGGCAGCATGGGCTGGGACACTACCCCCCCTGAGGGAGCTGAGAGAGCTCCCTGAGCACTGTGTGAAGGCCCTTAGGAAGGCAAGAAGCTGTCACCATCTCTGTTAAAGCTGCTCTGCCATGTGAAGGGACACAAGGACCCTTGGTCACACTGCTGGGACAGCCACCACCAGCCCCAGGGCGAGGACCTGGCAAACCTGAGTTAAACTGAATCACAAGCTGGGCTGAGAGAGTTGGGGTGGTTCAGCCTGGAGAAGAGAAGGCTCCAGGGGGACCTTAAAGCCCCTTCCAGTCCCTGAAAGGTGCCTGTAGGGAAGCTGGGGAAGAACTGTTCCCAAGGGCAGGGAGCAATTGGGTGAGGGGTGATGGTTTGAAACCCAGAAAGGGGAGATTTAGGGTGGGTGTTAGGAAAAAGTCCTTCACTCTGAGGGTGGTGGATCACTGAACAAGTTGCCTAGAGAGGTGGTGGAGGCCCCATCCCTGGAGACATTCAAGGTCAGGCTTGATTAAAGCAATTTTGGTGACATTAATCCAATCAGAACCACAGATTTCTCCTGCTCATGCTGCCTTTCCATCAGCACCCCCCTCTGTGAGCCCCCCAGCAGCTGGATTCGCTGGTGGCAAACAGAGAGCCTGGGGATGGCCAGGGGCTCCTGGCTGGAACTGGAGCTGGGTGGTGGAAACCCAACGATCCAATGCCTCCCCATCCTCCCCATCCATCCCCACCCTTCTCCATCCCCCCCTGGCCACGGGGCAGTGGCAGCTCTGGGTATTTCCTGCTCTCCAGATGCTGAACAAGCACAGCAGCACCGTGGCTTCCAGAGCAGAGGACTCCTCCTGACCATGATTTTCCCTGTGGTTTCAGGTGTCCCCTCCTTTCCTCAGGCTTTTCCTCAGCCCTCACCTGAAGAATTCAGCTACAACCTCTGGGGCAGCTGCTGGTGGCTCACAGGCACTGCACTGCCAGGGGATTGCTGCTGCTAAACTCCTGGTGAGTTAGTTATCCACCAGGAATTATTCACTCCTGCCCAACCTTTGCCTGATAAACTCTGGGGCTGGGGGTGACTCGTGTGATCAGGGGAGCAGAATCTGACTGGAGGCCTGTGACCAGTGGTGTCCCCAGGGCTGGTGTTGGGTCCAGTCCTGTTTAATATCTTCATTGACGACCTTGCTGAGGGAACAGCATCCACCCTCAGCAAGTGCTGATGATCCAGATCTGGGAGGGGTGGCTGACAGGCAGGACACTGCGCTGCCATCCAGGGAGACCTGGACAGGCTGGAGAGCTGGGCAGGGAGAAACCTAATGAAATTCAACAAGAGCAAGTGTAGAGTCTGGCACCTGGGGAGGAATAACTGTGTGTATCAGTACAGGCTGGGGGTGACCTGCTGGAGAGGAGCTCTGTGGAGAAGGACCTGGGGGTCCTGGTTGATGACAGGTTGGCTATGAGCCAGCAGTGTGCACTGG
>VZTU01026963.1:0-20036 GCA_013400835.1 Zapornia atra | reverse complement strand
ACATTTTGTTATTGCTTTGCTCTTTGAGTCATGTGATGATTTTTATAGACCAATTTACTTTTATTTATGTACATAACTTGTGAATTCTGATTATCCGAGAAAAATCAGAGCGACGTCAGCTTCTAGAGATATGTATCTGAGGTTGCAACCTTGCCTTTCGTATTCCTGCCCTTTTGAATATTTTAATGTTCTGCAGTCTAGTTTTTATTATCACTGGAAAACAGTAAATTCACGAGATTGAGCTATGTTAAGCATGCATGGTAGAGAAGAATAGAAACATTTTGTTAAATGTTAGAGCATGTTCTCCATTTTCAATATGCAGTTTTTATAACAAAGGGAATCTATTCCTACATGTCTCACCTGTAAGACATGCTTTTGAGTTGTGAACTCATTGTGACCTTTCTGCTCTAAGGTTGTAAGTGAACTGAATTTGCATAGTCACACCAGATATGATGACTTAGAAAGTTTGTTTTAGTGAATACTAGAAACCCAACATTTAATAAACAGGTATTTTATATTGGAAACTGTAGAGTGATTATTTAGAAAGTGGTCAATCTAGAAATATACTGTAAGATATTGTTACATTTTTACAAGATAACTGTCTCTTCTTTTGATCCCTCAAGGTTACTTGAAGGAAGAGGGCTGTTGCTTCTCACTGGCTAATTATTCCTTTTTCTCTCTTCAGATGGAACAAAAGTAGACTCCCTTAAATATACAGACATGTTTTTATTTACATAGATAATAAAAAACATATTATATATGTGGAGGTGAAGGGGAGGTTGTTGAAATACCCAATATAGTGAAGTTGTCCAAGAGAAAATTCCTCTTCTAAAGAAGGGCATTTATTTTTTAATTTTGACATTGTACAAACTGCCAAAGTTTTATGGAATTTCTCATATACATGCTTCACACATGCTTTATTTTAGATAGGTTATGATCTCATCTATAGGGTGTGAGATCAGATTTAATTAAAGAATGACTCACCACAAAACATCTACCACTAAAGAGTTCTAAGAACAGTTTAGGCAGCCATTTTTCAAGTTGCTATTGTGTTTGTGCATCAGTATTTCTTATTTCAGTTGCATCTCTGACAAACTAAAAGTTCTCTATACTGGGACTCTATTTTGTTTGGGATTGTTTCGTGATTGCACTTGCAAATAGTCCATTTTAACAGGTTTCAGAAGTGGTTGATTTTCCTTATGGCCTTTTGACAGTTCCAGGTTCCAGACACTTGAAACAAGATCTGAGAATCACATTTTGATGACATATCTGCCAATCAGAGAAAACTGTTTTTCATTCTTCAAAAGGAGACAAAAGAGGAGGGTGTCTGTAGTATACATTTCAGCATCAGTAAGGCTTCTGTCTGCAACAAACCACCTTACTACAGCATTTGTCATATAAATATTAGGCCTTGGGAAATTGACCAATGAGCCTAGGATATCAAGTAGTCATGATACAAGTCTCAAACTATCATAGAAGTTGCAGACTAAAAAGGACAATATTTTTAATCTTATGTCTCGTCTTTTTTACAGGTAACTGGACTGTATGACACTGCAGCTCCTTTAACACACATTTTCAAGCCAGCAAGGAAAATATTGATAGAGATACCATTTTCCAGAGTTTCTTTGTACACATTTTGTTGAGAGAGAGATTGATAAGACATCAGCCTCTAGAGGGTAAGAACAATCAACTACTTTTCTTATGACTAATAAGTCTCTAGAGCATGAACAAAGAAAATAGTAGATCAACCATTTCTTACTGTCCTTTTAGTCTGCTGAAGTTTCTAGAGTAAGAAACTCAATGTTTTTCTGTGAATGGGAGGCTGTGGCCCAAGGTAAATCTCTGTCTCTATCTGATCAACACCACAGCCCCAGTTTAGGCTTCAAATGCTGCATATGCAGGGCATGAGTAGCACCATTGGCCTTGATGTATATCTATAAAGGTTTACCTGTGCATTTAAACTGCTAAATTATGAGCTGCAGAACTTTAAGTAGTGTCATCTTAGTTCCCAATGCCAGCCACTCTGAGATGATAAGAGATGGTATGTTTTCCAAGCAATTAAGTTTATTCATAATTGGAAAACAATTCTGAATCATTTCCTCGGTGCAATGATGTGCAATGTTTGAGATTATAAATGAGCAATTATCATATCACATCCAATGAATTATAGATTTTAAATGACAAAGAAATAGATTTCTAATTAGCTATTAAGTATTTCAACAAATAACGACAAAGAGTGACAAATGTTTAGAGAAAAAGTAAGTTTTATTCATAAAACATTGCACATGCAGGTAACACTTGTGTGCTTTAAAGTAACTATGTAGACAGGAATTAGAAACAAGCATGTATTCTGGTTAATTTTTTTTTTTTCTAAATAAATCAGTTTGCTAAAAAAAAAGTAAGCTACATTAATTTGTGAATGTGGTTAAACAGGAAAATAAATCAGCCTTGAGCCCTTAATAGTCCTGATGTGCACAATCAAGATTCAGATGGAGAAATTTACCTTTTAAATATTTCTCGTTTTCCTCTGGTGACAATCCCAGTGAAAGCAACGTGTGTGTGTGTGTGTGCGTTTATAAGATAGAAGGAGAAACTTCAGAGTATTTTGTTCAGAGGTGTTTTATTTTTTTAAAAGGTGAAGAGTAATGTGCACTTTTTACACCTTTCTAGTGATACATATTTGTATTATATATAAAAACAACTAATGCTATTGTCACTCCAAAATAAGTTTCCCTGTAGTTTTCAATGGAAAGCTGATTCCATATTCACAAACCTGTTCAGAAAGCCCTGTAAAAGGGTACAATGAACTGACATGGTTAGACACTAGGGTAATAGATGCTTTTTAGGTATGCACATATCACAGAATCACAGAATCATAGGGATTGGAAGGGATCTCGAGAGATCATTGAGTCTGACCCCCCTGCCAAAGCAGGTTCTTAGAACAGATTGCACAGATAAACATCCAGACAGGTCTTGAATATCTCCAGAGGAGACTCCACAACCCCCCTGGGCAGCTTGTTCCAATGTTGTTACCCTTACTGTGAAAAAGTTCTTCCACATATTGGTACAGAACTTCCTGTGAGCCAACTTGAAACCATTGCCACTTGTTCTGTCTCCATAGACAATTGAAAAGAGGGTGGCTATTCCCCCCTGTGTCCCACACTTCAGATATTTATAAACATTAATATGATTCCCACTTAGTATTCTTTTCTCAAGGCTGAACAACCCCATTTCATTCATCCTGTCCTCGTAGGGTAAATGTTCCAGATATTTAATCATAGCCCTTCACTGGACCCTTTCCAGGAGANGCGAGCAGGGTAGAGGGGGTGCAGTGCCTCCTGTGAAATTTTCCATAAATATATATATATATAAATATATTTCTGTTTATATATATATTTAAGTTCATCTAATATTTTATATTAGTTGGAAGCCTCTCTGCTCATGTCCTGACCAGTCCTGCAGCACTCATGGACCATCTATTAAATAGACAATATAGTGAACCGAAAGGCAAAACACATGATACTTAGCTACTGAGCAATTCTCATTGGGATTTTCAGGCCATTTCTTTAGATTACATTGATACATGAAGGCCAAGACTATATTGTCACATACAAAAGGTATTTTAGGGTCAAAAATATTTTTAGTATCTACTGAACTCAATCAATTCTTCTATGACATTAGGAAAGCTCACCTGTATGTTAGAGATTACTTCAGAGAATTGTCATGACCTATCCAGAAATTCCCAGAAGACAGGGAAAATGGTTGAAAGCATTGGAATGTATTATTTAACTGACCAGAAGGAATACACCTGATATTTGTTATATAGATTCAGTCTCTTAAATCCCAGTTGGCTCCTTAATGTGTGAAGCAACTACAACTGAATTGTTTTTTTCTTCTTAAAAAAAAAAAAAAATCTGGCAAGCTTTTTTTTTTTTTATTTGACCCCCTCTTCAGTGGAAAATATATCTTTTAGGTCCAGATTATAATGGTTTCCATATGGGATTGCAGCATTAGGTAACTTGAGAGAGATGCTAGTGCAGTATACAGACAACTGCTATCAGCAGAATTTCACAATAAAAGTGCATGCCTATATAAGAATTTCCTAGGCAAGATTTTAGCAGCCCTCCCATTTACTTCAATTGAAAATATATTCTTTCAATAGAAGATAGTTATTTTCTTTAAGCACAAAAAAATTTCAACTATTTACAAATAAATACCCCAAACACCCTTGTCACTCATGTGTGAGCTTGTAATACTTAAAAGCAAAAAGCTTTCTTTCCACAGTCACCTCCTCTGTCTGGTGGGAAAGACCTATTCTGAGGTCAATAAATATCTTCATAATGAAACCAATGTCCTTTTTAATGGAAAGAAGATTGATTCAAACACTGAAGTTCCTTAAGCTTGTTCATTGACTGAAGATTATATTGTCTAGATTGAGTATCTTACCTGACCTTAATTAAGGAGCAGAGTATAGCAAGGGAGATGGTTTCTAGTACTAAGCCTAGGCCAGTAAACCTCAAAGCAATTTTGCATTCTCAGTCTATGCATCATCTGAGTTACATGCTGGGTGACACTTAAAGTGACCTCGGTGACTGCTCCTCTTCTACCTACATCATAATTTCCATAAAAAAGCAAAAAACCAAAAAAAAAATCAAGATGAATATCCCCAACAGAAGCCAGTGCATGCTGTAGCACTACCAACTCAAGGCAACCTGGGGATCGGGTCACCATGAGTGCCCCAGTATGCCATAGATAAATGTGTGAACGTATTGCTGCATAGAAGATAGTGTCTCTCCATATTTGGAAAGCATCATTTTACATTCAGATATATTAGTGTAAAGTAATGAAGTCCCCTGTGGTAAATGTCAATCAATACCTATTCCAAGGTTAAAGTACAACCAGCCGTTCCGTGATAGGAATTCAAAGCACAGAATCAATTCACTTCCATTTTGTTTCGTGCTCTGTTTTGGGGCTTTTTTTTTTTTTTGTGTCTTCTAAAGGATGTTTATGAGTCACAATGAAACTTGGTGTGAACTTACTGTATGGCATATACCCCTATTCAGAAGTCCCCACATATGTATGTACTTGTGTGTGCACGTAGATAACCTGTAGAAATATTAAGTGTGCCATCTGGGTTAAGTAGATTTGTAAGTTTTTATTTCATCACTGGTTGATTTATTGCAAATAATTATTGAAATATTAGTACTAATTACAAAGCATGCAGCACTTCATACTTTATGCTTCTTCTGCATTCTTTCTCATAATTCATCTGTAGTTTAATTGCATGTGGAAATGTCTGATGAAAAAATCAGACAAGGTCATTCAAGCTGCTTGCTACTTTAACAGACAAGCAGCTTGGATTTATCACTCCAGCAATATTAATATCATATATGTTTACATGCATTCATACATAAATAGAAATACAGCTTTGTCTCATATACTGTAAGACAGGTCCTTACATGGATGCATATGTGTACATACTTAAAGAGAACTCATATATCACTGCTATGTTGATTAATTTAATACTAATTACTTTCACAACACTACTTTGAAATAAATAAATGCCAGGACCTAAAATTAAATTTGTCCATGTTTATGTCAGGTAACAGTTTGCCAAGTTACTGTACAAAACATGGAGCAAATTTTAATTTTGATGGTAGGAAAATGCAGCTCTGCTTCAGTGGTGAGTGAATACACCTGTAACTGCCTTTGCTGAGCAGAATCCCACATCTTCAGTATGAATAAGTGGGATCAAATTCTGACACAGACTCACTGGTATAGTTTAACCAACTCAGAACATGCTTAAAGTCATTGCTAAGTAGACAGTTTCCTTTAACACTATGTGAGTGTTTATTGCACAGCCAGGCATACCATCTTGATGCCCCACAGCACTTTACAAGGCACAGAGTCCAGAGAGATGCTATTATAATTGCACTGGGATTGCCATAGCGAACCCCAAGAAACTATCTCTCTGGGTAATAATCAATGTCAGAATTAAGCCATTACATTATACACATATATCTCAATTTATTTGCTTTTCCAAGTGTAACCACAACTAAGGAATGGGTCTTTTTTAAAATGTATTTTCAAGGTCATACCATGTACTTGTTTCCCTTGAAACCACTATAAATTTGCTGAATACACCCATATGAGCTAACAGTAGATAACAAATGGACTCTCTGAGGTAATCTATGACTGTGCACTCGGTTTCTAATTCTGTATCTTGACTTTTAAAATTACTATACTTCCTGCAGTGGTGCAGACAGGCCACGGATATCACACACACACTCAGAGACACACACACACAGAGATACAGACAACCCCACACCCCCCGAAACACACAGAAAAATAATCTCTCCACTGTGCCCTGGGTGTATGCATACACACACACATATAAAAACCCCTACAATCCAAAATCCAATTAGAAGAATGTTTGTTTACTTTGTTCATAATTAGGCAAATTACTGCTCAGTAGTAATCTAACTAAGAAATTTAGGGCCTACTGGGAACAAGAAGAAATCCTTTCATTTCTGATGAAGTCATAGAGACCATTTTAAAAAGCCCAAACCAAACAAACAGCACAACACTGTCATCAATTTCCAGGAAGCTGAAGGTGTTACATCACTCTGACACCAAGGTAAGGGAGAGTGGAGAATCACATTTTTGTTTAAATGCTTCTTTTCACCCAAGATAGACCAAGGTCTTTTTTTATCAGCTCTTATGCCCTTCTTTGAGACCAATGGGTGTTATTCTCTCTCTTCTAACCAAGTGCAAGGGGAGACATGGAAAGGTTAATTGACTCAAGACTCTCAATCCAGTAAGTGGCAGAAGAGTGAACAACCTGGGACAGATATGTTTTCTGGTTACCTGTTCTCTGGATCTCTAGCATAAAAATACCTTAATGCAGATTTAAATGAATTTGTGAGTATTTTCAACCACATTTTGTCCCTGCAATTACTTTGTGAGTGTTTGGGGGTTATTTTCCCCTTTTTTTTTAAGGGTGTTTTAGTTTTAGCAGGGTATGCCACAGTGATCCCTTCTGTATCAGTCTTCATTTCTGAAAAAAAGATGATCTCTGAAACTCTGAATGATTATACAAATGAATTAATAAATACCGTTAAAATTTAGATTTCTTACACATAGAAAAGTTTTTCATATACCTATCTGTTTTACCCTTTTACCTTAAGACTTAAAATGAAAGGGAGTCTCTTAGAATTGATATGATCTTGTAATGAATTGTCAGGCATTTCAACCCTTTTCCAGAGGGGGACTTCAGGGGTGTACAGGCTTATGCCACGTTAGGAGACATCTCCAAATAGCTAGATTTTTGGGTTTGTTTGTTTGTTTGTTTACTTAGAAGGCTGTAACAACTGTCACTGCTGGCGAATGAACTATACTGGAAAATTAATACTATACAGTATGCTGAATAATGACCCAATTTTAATTTGTACATTGTTGGCAGCAATCCGTGACAGTATTAACTTCTAACATCATTATTGACTATCTCAAACTGACAATGACTGATACTCTGCAGCAGGCTGGTAGGCAATTTTTATAGCATCCACACCAATGAGCTCTGTGTTCAGTAAAGCTAACAGGGCAATGTTTCAGGATCTTTGGGAGGTGGAAGCAATGTGTAACTACACCTGCTTTTTAATTAGATTTGTATTAGGACCCACTTTTCATCTTGTATCTCATCCCCAAGATACAGAAGAATGACTATAGGCTAGTTAATATTTCCCTTTAAGGTTTGAAATTCCTTGGTCACATAGATGTAGAAGAGCCACAAAGTCTATCTGAAGCACTGCTCAGGCAGATGCTAAACAAAGAAGTGATAGAGGAACATTGTTGTGTGGCTGTCACTGACTTCACCCATTGTGTAATACAGATAAAGTGGGAGACTGGAGGTCAATGAAAAGCCCAGTCACAGACATTAATTGACCTCAGGTATGGTGAAAGTTAAAGAGATTGTCCCCAGCTTCATGATTAACAGAGTCTTCAGTGGTTTATGATGACAATCTATACAGGAAGTAATGCAGAGTTGAAATAATACCACCTCAGGGGTGGAATGGAACATCCAGTGATGCCCACTGGTGTAGAGGAGACATCACTAGATGAAGGATCTAAGCCTCTTGAGGAGTTGGAGTGAGTGTCCCACCCTTGGGGGGAGTCTTGGGTGCTGCTACTCCACACTGGACAGGGTACCAGGAAGCTTGCTTGGTACAAGTGTAATGTGTGTGTTGCAGAATAAGAATCTCAGAATACGAACAGCTTTTCACCCATTATGCCTGTCCTGCTCATTCAGTTTGAAGCTATGTGTCACAGACTGGTACAGTTTGGTCCTTCTGGCCACATGAGCTAAATTCCTTTGTGACAAGAAATCAAAGTTTAAAGGCTTAATTTTAAAAGTGCAAGATTATGAAGCCAAAGCTAGACCACAAATGCTTTGAGAATGAAACTAAGAGCAGTAAAATAAGTAATTCTGCTATATAAGAAGATATTCTCCAGGATATCATGAGATCCTCTATTTTTCCATGAGCAGATTGTGAGATCTTTCTCTACAGCATATTGTTCTCTTGTTGATCAGTTTTCACAAAAAAAAGTAATTAAATATAAAAAAATGAAATAAACTGTCAAGCACATATATTAAAAATATAATTCTTAAGCAAGTGAAGCACTTGAAATATAAAATTATATCAAGTCACTTTTGACTATCCACATTAGGCATATTTTCCATGCAGCTGAAAAACACTTGACAGCGTTGCATCTTTTTAGTTTTAACAGGTGGTACCATGATACAATGTTTTAAAGCTCTTGGACTCTTAGTTCAAGATACATGTTTTCTCAATGACAACTACGTAGTTAAAAATTATTATCAAACATGAATAGTATGTAGGTGTTTAAGGACTTTCAATGCTTCTCCTCTATGGTGCTGATTCTGTTTGTTTTGGCTTTTTATTTAATTCTGTATAGTGTGTGTCTATCAGTGCAAAATTTCTGTGTTACCCAGTTCAGTTTCATTCTTCCAGCCTGAGTTTGGTACATGTTGATCTGAATATTAAACATAGTGGAAAACTTAAACTAACAATTTTTATCACATTTTAAGGACTTACTGCATTTTATTTTACTTATGTCTTCAAGATTTTACAGAGAATAGCACTTCTTTAAAATCTTAGCATTTTTGATGTAAAGGAAAGAGGTAGAGAAGATGAAAAGTTATATCTAGTGGCACTGAAGACAAATTGTATAACCAGAAATCCCCATGTGCCATTGCCATATTCATTTATCATTAGGAGACACATTGCAAAACAGAAAGGGCAGTAAATTCTTTCACCTCTTGTACAGAGAAGGAATAAAAGACCACAAAAATATTATTTGTTAAAGATTACAGATCCATTGGCCCTTTGTCTGATAATTTATCTATGAGAAACAGTTGAAACTACACTGAATCTTATTTTGTACAGAGCTTGTGTAGTTTATCCCTTCAGATTTTGACTTGTTACAATATTCAAATATCAGAAATGTCTACTCCTTTTTTCTAAATTACTGGGTTAGAGGAAGTGATTTTTTTCCCTATAATAAGCAGCTTAGTGTGAGGATGTAACAGTCCTGGCAATGGAAAACTACAAAGATCTCTTATAGTTGGCTGTATTTTTACATTTATCTATGAATAGAAAATATTCATGAAAAATCCCCAATAATCAGCACCAGCTCTTTAATTTTGTGTCCTGCAAATGAGGTGCTCTTGTGAGTGATAGTCTAATAATGATTGTTTTTTATTCACCTATGTTATAGTATCTGATTCTCAGGAACAATTCCAGTTCTCAGGGTGGTTTCATGGAGGAGCAGTTCAGAAAGTATATTGAAGATAGTTTATTTATGTGGCAACTCATCTTAAACACTGTGTTGCAGCAGAGAAGAAATAGCAGTTAGTTTCACACAAAATAACATCTTGGCTATAGAATGAACTCTCACAGTCTGGTAAAGTGAATTCATTACTGTTGCCTATTTATCATTTATGATGTGCTAAAGACTTAGAAATCCCATTCAGGAACAGTCCCCATATAAGCATGAGTTATATAGACACGTAAGAATAAGACAATTCCTGTCTCCATAAGATTTACAGGTAATTATTTGCAAACTCTCACCCCCTTGACAAGAACAACTCTGTTAGTTTCTCAAGAAACATTATGAATGTAAAGATTACGTTGCTGAAATCCTGAACATGAGTTTATCAGAGTATCAGGTATGTTAATATGATATTATATCATGAGGACTATGAATAGATCAACAGGTATATAGTTTTCTAGATCATAATAATCAACCCTGTAACAAAGGAGGAAAAAAAAAATAGACAAAATTTGACAGATAAAACTCAAAAACATGAAAATGTGCTTGTGTGTCTAACTGCAAGACACCACGTAATTGATGTTAAATACGATGTTAACATTTAAACTGGAGATTTTAATTCTGGCTACATGAATTTATAAAGAAAATTATCCTGCTGCTTTTAGTGAAGGCACAGTTTGAACTTTTTTGGGGGTTGATATAGAATCCAGTAAAATTATTTTAAACTGTTCTAGTGAATTCACACAGGTATGAATTATGCCTAATGTGATTATGCTGGAGCTCATATGACCTGTTCTACTATTCAGATCTGGAAGAATATTGATTTCTGGTTTTCTTATAAAGGCTAGATTAACTAATCATTTAGTGAGAGAATGAATAGATTGTGACTGCGAACTAGAGAAAAAAACAACACATTTAATCCTCTTTAATTGGTTCTTATTTGCATATGAGCACTTTAAGGCAATTTTTGGAAGTTCTTAATGCTGCCCTTGGAATCTCATTTCCAATGTTTGGACACTGTATCAAGTTGCTCAGCCTATAAAACTGCAATTATCACCTGCAAAACACACATTGTATCTTTACCCTCTCATTGATCTTTTTAGTTATCATAAAGCAGTCAGCATTTTGTGAATAGCTAGGCATAAACATTGCCATACCTGTACAGTAAAACTATAGTCTCATACCCATCTTCTTAATTGTTTGCTTATTAAAAAAACAACCAAATAAGCCCCTTATTCTTTCTAAACACTAAATTTTTCCTAATCTTCCAAATGCCTTTCTCTTTGTATATTGTCTGTCACTGAGACAAACTGTTTTACTGGCATACTATTGCAGTCAATACTATATGTGCTTGTAGAAATCTATCAACTCATAAAATAAGAAAAAGTTGTTTCCACTCAGTCAGTTAGCCCTGAAATTTCAAATGTCATTCAAAGGGTCTACATTTCCTGTTGCATTCACTTCCATCTCAGGGATTATCATTATGAAACTATGAATCTTTAGACCTTTGGACACCTGTACACATAAACACTTTTACATATCATAGCATGTATTACAGGGTCAGTTGTCATATTCCTAAGTGTTTGTAAGATTCAGTTTTAAGGGAGAAGGTAACTTTAGTTACTTCTTCCATCAGAAATGTTACCTGACACTTCTATACTTTCAACAATTTCCATACTTCTGTAGATAGATAGCAATTCTAACATCTATCTGCAGCTAACAAAGTTCTTTGGAATTATCACCAAGATCAAAAAAAGCTAGAACGCTGATTTAGCAGTCTAAACTCAGAAGCTTCAGGTTCAAGTTATTCTTTCTTTCTGGTTTAGTTTATTTGTTGAGTTTGTTGGATGGTTGTTTTTTGTTATGGTTGGGGCATTTTGTGTGGTGTGTTTGGGGTTTTTTTAACAGAAAGTGAATCCAATTTAATTTTATTTGTTTTCTTGCAGTCAAAGATTCTGAATAATTACATTGTCAAGAGAAGTTCTTAATTTAACTTTCTCATGCTCAAGTTCTCATCTATTACGACTTTTTGCATGTTCCTTTTTTTTCAAATTAAATACTCCTATGGGATCATTTGTATTTTGTATTGAGTGTTTTTATTAATGTCTCAGTTTCTTAGCATTTATTAAAAAGTAAGTAAGGCTAGATTTTGGAAACAAAAATTTTACTCATAATTTATTTTCCATTTTTAAGGTGTCTATTAAGGGCAAAAGTCATTAGTAATAACCTTTTAATGAGAACAGACAGCGTCCTAACCATATATTTTCCTGAAGAATAGTTTGCACTTTGACCTCAACACCCAGGTAATTATGTTGGGTTTTTTTTTAATATTCACTGTAAATTAAAAGTAAGATAGTTCTGGCTGTATTTATGGTCTTTTTTCACTGCATAAACTTTTAGTGATTTTTTTCTGTATGTTTTTAACTTTTGATAGTGTTTCTTTGCATAGAAGTGGTGATGGGTGTGACTGGGAAGGACATAATGAAGCTGTAATACCTGACAGGAAGTGATTTATGCTGCTGTAACTCAGTTTCTCTGTGTGTGTTAATGTGTTTGCATCTCATCAATTTTACAGAAATGTAGATCACACATTTATGTGTTACCAGGCTTAGAAGTAGCCTTCCATAATAGTAGTACAAATTTTTAAAAAAAAATGTTTCTAGATAAATAATTATCCAAAGTAATTATCATGCCTATGCTATTTTTCCTCTCATTGAAAAAAATTCCAAACCAAGAACAGCAACTGATGACACACCACTGAAACCAATGACCAGTTTATCATCAGTTTCAATAGACATACAATTGCACATACTTTCACCACAGTGGTTTCAATCAAAAAGAGCTATAGGACTTAGTCTTAATTCACTAAAAGTTATACGAAATCAGAATAAACGTATTTAAAACCCCATATAAGTCTATTTCCTAGTACATACTACTTCAGTGAGTTCTTTGGGACCTCCTGCAAGCTTTAGCAGAAATACTAGCATTGAATACGTAATTTCTCCCTCCTCCCTCCTGATCAGGAGCATAATTCAATAGTATTTCAGAGGCAGTCTATCTTCAGAAGGTTTAATGCTTCTAATTTACCTTCAGAAGAAAAGGTAAAACTTGAAAAGCGACGAGCTGCCTCTGACAAATTTGTTGTCAGTAGTGAGGTAAATGGGAGAAGAATCCACAGCATTCATCTTTTACGCATGTTGTGTATGACCTATGGATATCTGTGGGTAGCTGACCTTCAAGAGCAGACAGTCCTGGTTCTGCTTCATCTAGATGTTGCATGATGTAACAGTTCAAAATCAGCAGGACTGCTTTCAAGTCACGTTTCTTTGTATAATAAGCTTAAGTGGGATTACAAACTTGACTCCTGATATGCCTTTTTAAGCATAAGCACTACTTGAATGTATCCCTGAATTATTTGCAGTAAAACATAAAAATATTAGTAGTCTTAGGGACCTTTAGCTTTTTTCCTTAGCCAGTAGTTTAACATAAACAGAATTCCTCATATGAGTATTTTCTCGCCATATAAAATTCTGCTATCAAAGAAACTATCAAGCATATTTGATGATTTTGTCCTGAAGTGCAAAAATCAAAGTATCTACTAGAAATTTTAAAACAAGCAAAGAATTCAAACAGTCATAGTAGTGCTTTCTTAAATCATAGAATGATCTGGGTTAGAAGGGACTCCAAGGATCATAGAGTTCCAACCCTCTTGCCACAGGCGGGGCCACAAACCTCCAGGCATGATCTAGACAAGGTTTCCCGGGGCCCCATCCAACCTGGCCTTGAACACTTCCAGGGATGAGGCATCCACCACCATTCTGGGCAGCCTGTTCTAGTACTTTACCCCTCTCTCTGTAAAGAACTTCCCCCTAATACCTAACCTAAACCTTCCCTCCTTTAGCTTTAATCCATTGCCCCTTGTCCTGCCTGTCCATTATCTACCCTTTTAAAAAGTTGATTCCCCTTCTGTATATTCTCCCTTCAGGTACTGGAAATCAGCAATGAGCCTTCTCTTCTATAGGCTGAACAAGTCCAGCTCCTTCAGCTTCTCTTCATAGGGGAGGTACTCCAGCCCTCTAATCATCTTCGTGGCCCTCCTCTGAACCCTCTCCAACAGTTCCACATCTTTCTTGTATTGGGGGCCCCAGATCTGGGCACAGTACTCCAGATGGGACCTCACAAGGGCAGAGTAGAGAGGGACAATCATGTCCCTGTCCTTGCTGGCCATTCCTCTTCTGATGGAGCCCAGGATACCATTGGCGTTCCCAGCTGCAAGAGCACACTGATGGCTCATGTTGAGTTTCTTGTCTACCAGAAAAGCTTGAGTTCATTCAAATGTTTTATTATTTATTTATACGTGTATATAGTTGGAGCATCCATCACAGAAGTAAAATTTAGCTTAACATCTTACTCTTATGCTGAGGGCTCTTGTTCTTTATGTTCCTGTTCTCCAAAATACTTTTTCTTGCATTTCTTGTTAGAAATATAAGTTGACCTCAAGATGGCCTTATGGCAAAATAAAAAAAGAAGTGTCATGGCTTTGAAAGCCTGGGAAGCCATGCATAGATATTTGTCTACCTGTTCTTAGGAGTTGTAAGGTGTCCTATGTACCAAAATATGATACATACCAATCCACACTATTGCAGCTATTACTCTTTTTAACTGAGATGTAAAGTCGAATTCTCAAACTTTCAAACCTGTTTTAAACTGGACTATCTATTACTTAAAAGAGTATTTTGCTAGAAGACTGAGAAGTGATTATTTGAGTCTGCTCCATCTAGTCTTTCCATTGATTGTAATGGGAGTTCAGATAAGCCCTTAATACACAACATTTTCTGTCATAGAAGAACATCTGCAATTGGGTCATTTAATCTATTCTCATACTAATTTAGGGTTATTTCCCTGCAGTAAATGCATTGGCTAGTTTAGTTTAAAATACCACAAGAAGTTTTCACCTGTTCTGAAATTCTCCTCAGAACTGTTTCCAAGCTTAACACAATGTATCACATCAATTTTATCATTTTATTGAGTAATCTTGGGGAAAAAAAAAACCAAACCAAAACTGTAAAAATAAAATCCCCCCTGAAGCGAGTTCCCTGGGATTTGACTCATATTCTTTATAAACCTATTCTGTTTGCAATCCTGCTGTTCTCAAGTTGGTTATAATTTCTTTATATGTGTTCCATTACTTAATGGAATAGCAATTGGATTCAACAGATCCTAACTACCTGTCTTTCTTCTTTACAAATCAATATCAGATTGGCTTCTCACAGGTGTTCCTCTTTCATAATTTTCCAAAAATAGCTACCACCACTGTTTACTTAGTCACTGTGCTGTGATTTCTTTAAATATACCTGGAGGCAAAATTGGCTTTTCTCTTTCTTATTGTGAAAGAATGTGCTCCTAACTGACTGGTAACATCATACTTTTCTCCTAAAGAAGGCAGAAGTCACAAAAAGTGAGAAAATATATTTATCACATATAAAACAATATTAAACAATATAATGTGTATGTATGATCATTTAAATCTCCATTAAAATTAAAAATTATTTTTAAAACTAAGGCAAACATTCAATAAAACAGATGAAACAGCAAAGTGTAGCTAAATGTACAATTATTAGGTTCCAAGATGTTCGTTATAGTATCCTTCAGGAGTACATGTCTAAATCAAGCTTTCCTGAGTCATCAAATCATCTGTAATTGCAGTTTATCAAATTTATCAAGCTCTATCTTAAATGCATATGTCAACTTTTTTTCTATGTTTTTTTTCTGATTTACTAACAAAATCCGCTGTTTGAATGTTCCTTAGAATCTGTACCTTCACAGTGTCTTTAGTAACTTTATCCCTAAATAAAAGTTTAAACTTCACATTGTTTCCTTTCCTGCTTCTCCTGCAAAGGAGGGTACCTTCTGTAGGTACCCTGCCGCTGTATCCTGTGCTGCTGAAAGCAAAGACACTTACAGGGCTGAATTCAATGGTGCAGAATTTTCAGAGCACCCTCAAATGTCCTCGATCTTCATTACACAGGACATATTTTTTTTAAATAGTAAAATCACGCTCAGATGTTCAAGAGACTTTACAAATAGTAAATAAGCATCTTAACACTTTGGGAGGAAAAGGAATATGTGTAAAGTATGAACATGAATTAAAGGACCTTTTTATGTTGTTTGGTTTTTTTTTCCTTAATAGGAAACACAAAACACAAATTAATATGGTGGCATAGGCCAAGAGAATTCCCTTTATTTCAAGCTGAAGGAGTAGTAATCTGTAATATTTCAGACAACATTTTAAACCATGAAAATCTATTGAATGACACTTTGGAGGCAGGCAGTCTAGCATAAGAACCCAGCAGGGGGAACATTCAGATTTCATGCCATTCCATGCATGCAGGTATGGGGGAAATATATCTCACAAAACTGGTAAAAAGCTAGATATCAAGTTAAAGGTTTTCTCCATAGCAAAAAAAAAATAAAATATATATATATACACCTCTAGAGTGTGATCCACTTCAACTCAGTTTAATTGCATGTCTATCCTCTGCTGTCAAGAATAGAAGGCGTCTTTATGACAAAGACAAATTATTATTTTTCAGATGGCTAATACTACATTAAATGAGTCCTACCTCAAGTTTAATGCTCTCTAGATAGACTGCTCATCCTTTTAGTCCTACAGATGAAAATAATAGACAAATTGCATGTGTATGAAGAGAAGGTCTGAATTTGATGATCTGATCCTGCAGCTGGAAGGTGCTAAGGGCCTTCATGGTCTTAGAGGCACTGTCTCAGAATTTTATAATACTCAGTTTAAATTAAAACTTAAAAATAACTATAGATCTTAGTTCAGAGTACCTGATCCTAGCTTCCAATTTATATGTAAAGATTCAGATAAATTAAAGTAGTATTATAGATTGTATAGTTTAAATTCTAATCTAGTAATTCCATTTTATTATTTTAAACTCAGGTTGAATTGGAATATTTTATTCTTTTACCTAAACATTTAATTGTGTTTATATAGATGATGAGATTTATATATTATGTGTTTCGGGGCTGTATCAATTTATAGTCACAAATCAAGGCAGTGAAGTTGGGACCAGGCATTAGGAACAGAGTTTTCATTATGAAAAAAAATGAAGCATTGAAATGAGCTGCCCAGACAAATTGGCAAAAACTTTGAAGACTTTCAGGAACTTGCTAGATGGACCCCTGAGCAGCCTGGTCTGAATTTAATGTTACCTGTCCTGTGAGCAGGATCTAGATGACCTTGTGAGGTTCACTACCAACTTGAGTGGTATTTTGATACTACATTTTCCCCTCTGTATGCAAAGATTATTGACATAGAATCACAGACTGGTTTGGGTTGGAACGTACCTCAAAGATCATCTAATTCCACCCCCCCTGACATGGGCAGGGACTTCCTTCCCTAGACAAGGTTGCCCAAAGCGCCATCCAACTTTGCCTTGAACACTGCAGGGATGGTGCATCCACAGTTTCTCTGGGCAACCTTTTCCAGTCTCTCACTACCCTTGCAGTAAAGTATTTAATCACAATATATAATCTACCTTCTTTTAGTTTAAAAGTATTAGTCCTTGTCCTATCATTACACTCCCTGATAAACAGTCCCTCTCCAGATTCCCTGTAGGCCATGTTCAGGTACTGGAAGGCTGCAATAGCATCTCGGTGGAGCCTTCTCTTCTCCAAGCTCAACAACTGCAGCTCTCAGCCTGTCTGCATAGGAGAGGTGCTCCAGACCTCTGATCATCTTTGTGACTCTCCCCTGGACTTGGTTCAACAGCTCCATGTCTTTCTTGTACTGGAGAGCCCAGAGCTGGATGCAGTCCTTGAGGTGGGGTCATGAGACTATAGTAGAGGGTGCAGTATGATCTCCCTTCCTTACACTTCTTTGATACAGCTAAAGTTACCGTTGGCTTTCTGGGCTGCAAGCACACATTGCCAGTCCTCCTCCTCGGGGTTACTCTGAATCCATTCTCCGTCCAGCCTGTAGTTGTTCATGGGATTGCTTGACCCATGTGCAAGACATTGCACTTGGCCTTTTGAAGCTTCATGAAGCTCCTAGAAAGAGCTGGGCTAGATTTGGTATTTCCAGAATATGTAATTAGCAATGACAAGTGGATCAGATCAGGAGAGTCAGCTGTGAACTCACCTAAAGTTGAGGTCTTCATTGCATTATCTGATGTGCTCTATGTGCAATGCCAAACAGAGACAGAATTTACCCAGGTGTCTGAGACATTCATGTAAGAAAGAAGATTTTAAATTTAGTAAAAATATCAAGCAAAACTATTTGGAATAGAATTAAAGCAGGAAATGAGATCACTGGAATAAGAAAATAATTTTTATGTTCAGCAGGCCACTTACAAATAGGAAACTTGGCCAAATGCACATAGAATTTAGCTCCACCAAACATAGCACACAATCTCAGTAGCTTGTAATACCATACCTGAAGATTTTAAAATTAGGGCTATATATGATCAATGACTCAGACAGAATGTTGAAAATGGTTGTAAAACAGAAAGAAAGCATAATCATAATCATAATGGGAGATTTAAATTGTTCTCACATAGACTGGGTGAATGCTGTGCTATAAAGCGTTACATTTTTTAAACTCAAATGCTTTTTGGACCAATTTGCCTCTAACAAATCAAAGAAATAAAATCTTTTGATTTATTCTTCAAAAAGGCACAAAACTTGATCCAATAATTATATTAATAGTGACTACGATGATTTTCTACTTTAGAGAAGTAAAAAAAACACATTCATAATTCAACAGAATAATGTTTTATTTTTCTTTTAAAAAAGAAGTACCTTAAAAGTGAAAAAAAAAACCCATTAAAAGAATACTTAAAAGCAGATAAAAGGCTAAAATATTTTCAGAAGGTATGAGGAATGCCTAAGATGGTTTATTAAGGTTTTAGGATTAAAAAACAATTAAAAAATAGAGGGACTCAAGCACTATCATGTGCTGAGTACAGCTAACCAGAAGACTAAAGAAAGTCGTAAGTGGTAGAAAAGCTAGAAAAGCTTTCTCCCTAAAGTGGAAATCTTTCTGAATAAAAGAGAAAAAACAAACCAAAAAACCCCACCACTTAATAGTTAAACATAAAATCACAATGAAGCAAGCAGAAAAAAAAAAAAAGTTTGTAAAGAACAAATTAAGTAAGAAGCATTGTATAAATATGCTTTCTAAGTGTCCTGGAAATCAGACAGCTGATAATGACATCACAGATTATATCATCTCAATGAAAGATGGTGGAGCCAAAAATTGTCACATCATACAAGGAACATCCAATGCCTTTAATGCTGTAACACACATTATTAGTGAGGTGAGTCTGAGGAACTCTAACTGAACTGATATTGATGAAAATGCACAAAAACAATTTGCCAGGAAGAGACATCCAAGACTTCTAAAGGAATCTGACATTTTTATATTACTAGTTCCAGTTTATAACCTCACATTCAAAACAGCTGTAGGAATGGAACATGGAAAAGCGATATTAATTTCAAATAGGATATTCTGTATTGAATGGATCAAAAGAAAACATATTAAAAAATGGAATTAGAATATACATTGGTAAGAAAGAAATACAGAAGAAGCAGTAGCTCTTTCAGAAGAAAATAATACATTATATGTTTATTAAAATTATTTAAGAAAATCAAAGATACTAATAAATCTGTTTTCAGTGATGTGTGCTTAAGAGTTCAAAAAAGATGCTAATTGGAAAAGTTCACTAAAAATTCTTAAAAGACAGTATGGTGGGATTGAAGGAAAAGTATTATAGCAGTTTTTGTGACCTGTTAGAACTTGGAAAAATTAAAATACGAATAATTTTCACTTTTCACTGTAAGAGTGGACTACCAGTGAGGATCCTTCAGCATCTGATGCTCTTCAGTGTATTTGCTAATGGTATAGTAAAGATAATGGATACTGAGGTCACAGAGATTTCTGATTAAACAACTATAAAATAATTTAAAATATAATAAGATCAGTGTACCTAGAATGAACAGTTAAAAGACCTTATGATACCAGGACTGGAATTGGTCTAATCTTACTGTAGCTGTCTAGAAGTGTAATATAAAGACTAAACTTGGCATTTAAGATTCTAGTATAGTATGTGGAAAGAGATACGCACTTTAGGAAGATGGTCCACATATTTCACAGATTCACAGAATCA
>VZTU01026962.1:16040-72406 GCA_013400835.1 Zapornia atra | reverse complement strand
GAAAGGAACTCAAAGTGGTATCGATCAAAAGTGATAAAGAAGTTTGTCAGGGAGAAGTTAATGCTAGTTTTTTTCATGGATTATGGCAAGTATGAGATTGTGTCATTAAGTAGCGCAAAGATGCTCAGTGATGAAATGAAGAATATTCCTAAACAAGCTGTGTTATGTAAATGGGTTTGGCTAAAAAAACTGAAGAAAATTCATTCTGTCCATGTAGTAAATGCACTCCTGGGTCATCAAATAAAGGTCTTGTTTTTGAGATACTTAGAATCTTCTCATATTTGGGAAGTAGATATTTTAATTGGGGAAATTCTGCTTCAGCAGTATTTGAACCAGCTCTTCTGTCACTGTCAGACTATTGTTGGACCAGAAAAATCCAGTAATGCAGACTGTCAGGAATTTGATCCATCATTCAAGATAAATTCAGCCACATGGGCGCTGCTGCAGAGTGGCAGAAGATATCTTGGGTTTGCAACTGCAGTTAGTGATCCCTCAAATTTCTACATCCAGTTTGAAGTCTTATTTGATTGCATGAAAAACTTGTCTTTGCTGCTCTCTGACCTTCCCGACAACTTGCCAGCTTTGCCAGAAGAACTTGTAGCTCCTGGTGCTAGCTGCTTGATTAAGTTTGGACTGGAAGAACAGTGGAACAGGGCAGAAATTAGTGAAGTAACAAGTCTGTCTGTTGTTCTTAAATTTATTGATTATGGCTTTCTGAAGACCATCCCTTACTCTGATATCCATAAACTTAAAGTTATTCCAGAAAGTCTGTCGTATTTACCACGCTTGGCACACTTGTGCTCTCTACATGATACAGTTCCTGCCAAAGGGGAATACTGGAGTGATGAAGCTAAACTTCTGTTTCAGAAGCTTCTTAGTAAACCAGATCTGATATTTTATTTTAAATGCTATGGCTCTGAAATGAAATTAGAGGTGGATATACTGCTTGAGGAGAAAAATTTAGCTCATGTGTTAATTGCTGCTGGCCATGCAGTTTACTCTAGCAGTAAGTGCTGCGTTGTTCCAGTTGACAGAAATAAATCAGAAAAAACAGATGGATTTGCAGCCTAAGTGTCCAAATTGTAGTTACTGTGCTTCCCTTTTGGAACCACATTATGATGAAAACTCTTCTTTGGCTGACAAAAATAAAGCAAAGAACTGAAACAAACAAATCTATCTGAAGCATAGGGCTATCTCTGATAGTTTAAAATAAGGAAGTCTGGTGAAATGAGTTCTGGAATATCATTATATAATATGAGTTCATATTACACTGAAGGAAAAGAACTGCAAAAGATGGACAGTACTACGAGGAAGTCACCATGATGCTGATAAAACAAGAAAAGTGAACCTGACTTAACGCAGAGTAAGTCTGCCATAAGAAACACTGGTTGAGACCTGTGATTCTGTTGGTCCACAGTTGAGTAAAGCATGTGAAGATCCCCTCAGAATTATTTGAGAAAGTAGATTGCATCTGGGAAAGTACTTCTCATGGCATTAAAAAAAAGTGCATATATTGCTCTTCAGTATATTCTTTTCCCTTCAACATCTCTTAGATACTTTAGGCAACCATATTTTTGGCAAACCTTTCTGTCACACTGCTTTTACATTTGTGTGTGTATATATATAAACCCATACCCTTCTGTGTGCACTAATACCTGTTCTACATTAGTGTTGTCTGTTTGTTTTGGATGCCCAGAAAACAAAGATAGCAATAATCTTTCTCTAATTATTAAGTTCCTGTGTGAGTTCTTTGGTTAGGAGAAAGGTTACCAATACTAAGCCAAACATTTGGATCCGTGTTTATGGGAGGGACAGCATTAAGCTGTTTTCAGTTACCTCTGTGTACAGATGCAGTTGTCCTGTCTCAGGGGTCTCTTAGGTGGTGCCTGAGCTGCATCACAGTTGAGGTAATTCTGCTGAGTGTGCTTGTTTGGCTGATCTCTCTTCTCTATCCTTCTCTCCATTTTGATAGATGGGTGGGAGGAGGTTCTCTCTGTGGACTATCTGTCTGCATCTTGAAGGGAAACATTCTGAGCCTCTTCCTTCTCTGTAGGAGGAGAAAACTTCAGGAAAATTGAGAAGTGATAATATGCTATATATGTCTTAGACTTCTTTTTCTTTTTTATGAGTAACCATTCTGAAAGTACAAGGATGTGTCAGATGTTGCTCTGATTATTTTTTTTAATTGCCCTTCCCTCCAAAGTTGCTTGGACAAGGACAAATCCTGAAGACACCTAAAGTGTGAGGGTTTTGTTGTTTGGGTTTTTCTTTGTATAATCTGTAATTGTTTGGATTTAATTTTTTTTTAAAAACAGCAAACCACTAATGATAGACAGTACATCTAATACAAGTCTACATGCAAATAAGATCTCTTTCTGCTGTGCCCCCTCCCCCCAAAGATGCATGTCATGATTTATGTAATTTCTTGAACACTTGAAAGCTTTATCTGGAAAGCAATTTTTTTTTTAAAGGAGATGTGTATAAAAACTAGAATGAGACAAGAGCTGATCTTTGCAAAGTTAACTCTGGTGAACTACTCAGAAAGCATGCAAATGTTGTCAGTATCCAAGTGAAAGATACCTGTAAGTATTAAATCAGACAATGCATAAGATAAAATTCCTTCAGTAAATATTATGTAAAGTGTCAGAAGTGATGCATTAATGTATTGATTAAATGGAGGAGTTGTTTTTGTAACCATTTGTGATTAACTGTTTTCTTTACATTGCATCATTTTATTATGTTTTTGCAGAATTTGAAATTTTTCATAGTTAAAATGATAAGCTTACCTGGCACGTTCTCTGTCAATAGCTTGACATACTGCTTACTATTGTGATGAAACATAAAGGCTGTATTGTGTAACATTACTCATGTTGAGTGATAACTTTCCACTTACTTCACTGGGCTGCCTTCATTGTAGTGCCAAGTAATAGTGCTTCGGCATGAAAATTTAGGCATTAATTCTGATTCTAACTTAACAGCTCTCATTCAGTTGGAACAGCGGGTGCTTGGATATCTTTTCAAAGATCATTTGGATACCCTGAATGCCAGTTCTGTTGGTATAATATTAATACACAAATTGGATATTTTAAGTTTGATATTGTCCTTTAACTTGTGTGTAGAAGACTGCTTGCCTAATGTTACACAGTGCAGCCTAGAAATGGTGGAATATTATGAAAAAAACAAGACTGCTTTGTATTATTTTTGTTGTACAAATGATAGATTTATTTGCAAGAATGTGTATTTTAGTTTCAACTCACTCTGAGTCTAGTAATTGAGATAGTAATTTCTTGAAGATTTGAAAGCCAAAGTGCTTAAGGTAAAAACTAGAAAAGTATTTTCAGGATTATGCTACACCTGTAAATACAGAGAATGTTTTGTGGCCAGTGTTGATGCAAACTTTTAGAAGTGCATTATAAGGTTATGTTACAGTTGTTAGATGAAGCTGCTGGATTGTCTGGCTGTGGATTTCATTCCCAGTCTTTTTGGTCTGTACTGCCACTGCCCCCAACCTCAGCTGTAACAGCATTCTTCTGGATAGGAGAAGCTATATTTGTAATCTGATTCTAAGAAACTGTCATTTGTTTAGGATTTGGAAGTTTAGGTGTCTGTTCCTACTTGGCTTTGGTTAAGCATAATTCTGAGCAAAACCACTACTCTGGTAAAATGTAATGGGAAACTACTGTTTATCATTTGGTTTATTTGCTAAATGTATTTCTGTGTTTATACTGTATCATTGATTATTTTTTTTTTAGTGTGTGAAAGTGATGGAGAACTGGTTGCATTTGTTTGGAATTCAAAATGTTCCCATGAGTACTGAAGTATTTGGTATTCTGCCTTTTTGTCATGAATAATAAAATGCTTTTCTTATGGGTGTAACTTGCCTTGCCTAACTCATTCTGAATATTTTGAAGCTTTCTGTGACCTTTTTGGTTGTTGAATTCATTGGAAGAAATCTGAAGGCATATCAGAATGCTCTTTGGGGGATAGTGCCAAGGAAAAATCCTTGCCCTCTAGGCCAGCAGCTGTGGAGTAGATTATATCTGCTTGTACTGAATCAAGGTTTGCTTTTGAATGCTGTACAAATGGCACAGGCTTTCTGCCTGCTCACTTCTACAGCTTTCTAGATGGGATGTGTGCCACGCTGAGCCTTCATCTGCTTTGTGCTGGTCAGATGTACTCACTGGCACGTTGTGAAGGCAGCCAGGCCATACGTGCCAGGTAGTCACACTGATACAGTACCGTAACTTAAAATTTCTCTAGATTTGTATGCAGATACTTTGAGGAACATTATCTGTTACTTAAAGATGTGCATTGCTGAGCACTTAAGCTGCATTAAAAAGATTATTTAAATGATTTTCTAATGTTCTGTAGTTTTAGAATTTGTCATAATATAACTGTACAATAATATGCCTGCATTTTAGTAACTTACCATGCAGCATTACTCCCTAGAGGAAGAGTAGTGCTTGTTGATTTTACTGATCCTTCCTGGCTGCTTTAGAAGTACCCCTGTATTGTCTCTGGAGGGAAACGAAGCAGGTGCTAGTCCATGGGACCTGCCACTAAATCCAAAGGAGCTGAGAGAATTGGCTGATGCCCTTTTATAGAGATAGGGGAGACTCTGTTTGGAAGAAGGCAATGTTACATCCATTTTCAAAATATGCTTGCAGGAAAATTGGGGAACTACAAATTGGGTCAGCCCCACTTTGGTACCTGGGAAAAGCATGGAGCAAGTCCTCTTGGAACATGCTTCTGGGCACGTGAGAGAGAACTAGATGATTGGTAACTGCTGGCACTGTTTTACCAAGGGTAAGTCAGAGGGGAAACAGTGGGCATAATGTACCCTGACTTCTGCAAGTCTTTCAGTGTTCTAATACCTGGGATGAGATGTTACTCTCCAGATCAAGAACCACATGGGTAAAAAGCTGTTTGGAGAGTTGGGTTCAGAGCATAGTGCTTAATGGGATATGCTCTGTTTCAGGATTGTTAATGAGTACTGCAGGTGTGTCTCCTGGGTCCTGTCCTGTTGCATACCTGTGTTGATGACCTAGAGGAGGCGGTGGGGTACTTGCTTATCAATTTTGCTCATAACAATTTGTGAGGGCCAGCTAATAGACCTCAAGGGCTGCAGGCTGCAATCTAGAGAGGAAGTCTGGGAAATGGGTCAGATGAAACAAGATGAAATGTAACAGGGACAGATGGCCAATAAATTACCATGAGACATTTAGACTGGAAAGCAAAATGTTTTCAAAATAATTACAATAAAGCATTGCAGAACTGGATGCAGGACTTCAGATGTAGCCTCACTGGGGCAGAGTAGAAGGAAGGCAGGACTTTACCTGCTTGCCACGCTCTTAACGCATTATTGGTTGGACACAAGGCTACATTGCTGGCTTAGGGAGACCTTGTGGTCCACCAGGACTCTCAGGTCCTCTGCAGCACTGCTTCCCAGTATGCCAACCTTGAACCTGTACTGGTGCCATTCCTTCCTAGATGCAAGACCCTACACTTGCCCTTGTTGAACTTCATTTGGTTCCTCCCTGCCCAACTATCCAGTCTTGCTGAATGGCAGCACAGCTTTCTGGTGTTTCAGTGTCTTTTCCCAGAGGTGTCGCAGTAGGCTGAGGTACACAGAAACCCAGTCAGCTTTCCAGGTGATTTTTGTCCCTTTAGATACTTGAGAGGTAACTTTGGAAAGAGGAAACTTTAACTCCTTTGTTTTGTGTCTCTTCCATCCCCTGCCCCTCCCTGTATCTCCAGGGTATTTAAGCATCTGCATACATTCCCTTGTTGTACACTTAGCAGTGTACTTGGCTTTTACACCATCTGTAATGGTGTGCAGAGTGCTCATATGCAGCTAATTGCATAAATCTGAAGGGATAATTTTCTTGAGAAAATGTATGCTTACCTACTCCTTGTGCCAGACACTCTGTAAGAAATATTTTAATTAGAGGAGCACAAATATCCCTGTTACATAAGCTGAGTAGTGAATTTCAAAGGCACCTGCTTATATGGCTCTTAGAGAAATGCTTACAAATAAATTTGGGTCAGTGATCTCAAGTGTTTTTGCCACCTGATGTGATCATCACTGTTCTTACCTGATCTTGTGGGCTGTAAGCATCACAGGCAGGCCTGTCTGATATGTTTTTACACTGATACAAAGGTTCAGTGGAGACATGGCAGAGTGTATGTGCTGTAGAAACACATGGAGGTGTGAGAAGAGAGGAGGAAAAACTTCTTCCTCAGAAAGTCCAGGAGTTGCTTGGAAGTGGGGGAGCAATGCCATCTATGAGGGCAAAAGTATCAGGTTACCCTTTGAGTGCTCCTGGGGGAGCGGGGATTCCTGAAAAGTAACAGCTCTGCTACTGTAAAAAGTTTTACTGGCTGATTTGGGAGGGGGAATCACAGGGACTGGAAAAGCTGGGAATGCTTTTCAGCATGTGAGGGGCAGCAGGAGACGCTTGACGCGTACGGAGTTTGTGCTGTTAGCTTCACTCCTTGGATTCATCAAGGTGTTTGTACGGCAGCAGTGGCATGCATTGGGGTGTGCTCTGTGGTTGTGCAGGGTGCTGCTCAGTTCTGAGGGGTTGTGTGTGAGCGGCACTGGCACGGGATGGCTTTGGGCAAGTGTTTGCAGGATACTTATACCTGTATTAAATTTCCTTTAAGTGATGAGCTCTATGCTTTTATTCTGAGAAACGTGAATAAGCAGGGTGGGAGTAAGAGGTTGGAGATGCTCTTTTAAGGAAAGCCTGATAGAAGAAAATGTTTGGTGGCAAATTCCTGATTTCTGTAGATACATAGATATTTGTAGACTGGCTATTCAACAGCACTTCAAGATGCACATTCCCATTACTTCCCAGTAAATGTCTATTTCTTAATTATTTAGACAGACTTGAAAGTCTTAGGGTTTAATTCTTCAAGAATGCTTTTTTTCCATAATAAACATTGTGAAAACAATGAAAATACTTCTTCAGTTCTGGACTGAATTTAGCAGTAGCTTTCTTGATTCCTGCAGATTTAATAAGAAAGTTTCTAGGACTACCATGTCTAGATCTGCATAATGAAGGAATTAAAACTCTGGTTGCAGCATAATTTTTAGTGAGTAGTAAACATTAGGAATCCAACTGGGTGACCCTGAAACATAACTAGACCTAGTTCTGTGAAATTGTTTTGCTGCAACTAAAAAGAAATGGAGTAAAAGTGGGCTTTAAATAGGTTTAATTTTTTTTTTTGTACTTTAAAGGAATACCAAGGTGCTAAGAGAGAAAACACTATTTGACAGACTTTGATTCTGATTAATTCTTTAGTGTTTAATCACTCTGATTTCATAGGAGTTTGAACTTAGCACATAATATGTGATCAAGCTCTTTAATTATGTTCATTTTCTTTTAAGCCATGGAGCCATTGATCTCCTCTAATCTGACATTCCATATAATGTGGAATTTCACTTACTTTTGCATTAAGCCAGTATTCCCCCTTCTGCCTCCAAGGGTTCAAACCTTCGTCTCTCATTTCCCACCTTCAAGCTATAAACTTGCTGCTCACCCCCTTGAAGCCATTTTACTGTATAAAAAGTATTAAAGAGCTGTGATGTGTCTCTTTTTCTCTAACCACAGGAATCAAGTCTAGGAGCTAGACAGTTTCTTGGGCGGGGGAAACCTATGCTTCTATTCTCCTCAAAGGAATTCTAATGCATTTTTATATGAAAAATTCATTGATGAAACAACTCTGGGAGCAGGCACAAGGACTTTCATAATCCAGTGATGTTCCCTGCGTTTTGCACCCTTTATTTTCCCTAATTAATCTTGGATCCTTTTCTGCAGAGCCGGACACCTTGAAAAGAGAGATCAAATGACTGATAGCTCCAGGATTAGAGCACATACCTGAAAGAAATTAAAACCAAAAAGAATAAGAATAAAACCCACAAACTTTTCTCTGAACCTAGGGAATTAGCTTTGCATTTTCTTGCTTGGGTTGAATGCACCAGGCTATTTTGTAATAGAGTGTATCCTCCTTCTGTGTTTTAAAGGATAAAGAACATTAGAGACAAATTAGGCTTCTAATGTTATGAGGAGCTGCAGGGCTGTGAGTGAGTGGGTGGAAGAACTGCCTCGCAGCATAAGTTGGCTAAAGAATGTGGCATTTTGTGTGCCTGTACTCCATGGCTCTAGGTGGCTGGTTTAGGTTTCTCTCCCTTTTGACTTGTGAGTTGGTCAGAGCATATCCTGAAGCATCTACCTTGAGCTGTGGAGTCTGCTCTGATAGTGAAAGTTTCACTGAAATTTAATATGCCTTGTTTTGTGTGTGGGAAGTACTGCCTTAAAAAAAGTTTGCAGCACTAGATCCAGCAAACAGTATTTCACTGGGCAACATCTCATCTTTGGGTTTCCTGTCCCAGGCACAGCGACCTTTGGGGAATGTCAAGGCTTCCTGTAGACTGTGTAGGGAGAATCTGGCCTCTCAATGTGGGATTTAAAAAGAATCTGTGGGGATGAGAATGTGTTCTAAATTTTACACCTTTCTGGAATGAGGTCTTTATGTGGAGTTATAGTCACTTCTCTGGGCGGTGTCTCCCCCTGAGTTACATATGAATAGCTCAGTCAACACTGACCAGTTATTCATAAAACACATCTACTGGTGTAGTGGTTTTGCCCCAGCCAGCAGCTAAGCACCACGCTGCCACTCACTCGCTTCCACCCCCCACCCCGCTGGGAAAGGGGAAAGAGTGAGGGGGGAAAAAAAAGCGTAAAAGTGCGTAAAACTTACTGCTTGAGATAAAGACACTTTAATAGGTAAAGCAAAAGCCACACGCAAGTGAAGCAAAAGGAGAGATTCATTCCACACTTCCCATGGGCAGGCAGGTAGGTGTTCAGCCACCTTCAGGAAAGCAAGGCTCCATCATGCCTAATGGTGACTTGGTTAGACAAATGTCATAACTCTGCCATTTCTCCCCTCCCTGTTCTCCCCACCCCACCTCTGTATGCTGAGCATGATGTCATATGATATGAATAAGCCTTTGATCAGTTGGGGTCGGCTGTCCTGGCTGTGTTCCCTCCCACCTTGTTAACCCCTAGCTTACNCACCTTGTGAACCCCTAGCTTACTCACTGGTGGGGTGAAGAGCAGAAAAGTCCTTGGCTCTGTGTAAGCCCTACTCAGCAGTAACAAAAACATCTCTCTATCATTAGCACTGTTTCCAGCACAAATCCAAATCACAGCCCCATACTCTGAAGAAAATAAACTCTATCCCAGCACAACTAGATGAGATAATGCTACTTTTTCACATGATGGTCACTGTTTACATCACTTGTGCAGATGCTGGCAGTCCCAAGAAGTTGTTCCAAATAAACCTTTATCTGGTTCCCAGGGATGGCACTTACAGGCTGTACATATGCCATTCTGAGGGAGAATTGTGGGGGACAGAGGGAAATGGCCAGCCTCTTTTCTATGGTCTGTGTGGACAGGACAAGGGGCAATGACCTCAAGTTGGAGCACAGGAAGTTCCGCACCAATATGCGGAAGAACATTTTCACGGTGAGGGTGACAGAGCCCTGGGACAGGCTGCTCGGGGTGTTCGTGGAGTCTCCTTCTCTGGAGATATTCAAGACCTATCTGGATGCTTACCTGTGTGACCTGTCCTAGGGAACCTGCTTTGGCAGGGGGGTTGGACTCAATCTCTGGAGGTTCCTTCCAACCCCTATGATTCTGTGAAGAACAGTTTCCCCTCTTTCTGAAGGCATGCAGCACTGCAGCAAGGCACTTGGGATTCCTTGCGCAAGAGACAAAAGGGTATGATTTTGTAGCTTGGCTGCTAGGGTACAAAGCTAGGGAGTTAAGGCATGTATTCCAAAATGGTACTTCTGTGACCTATTTGCTCTTCTGTCCACAGTGGAACAATTTCAAGAGAAGGGAATGAAAAGGTGCATTATGCCATTAGAGCTTGGTGGTGGAAAGTATGTTTTTTGGACACTCTCAAGCTGAAAACATCTCTTATTTTCTATGTGAATGATATAACTGGTAAGCTGTTCATTAGTGTTTGCTACTGTCTTTTCTGGCAGCTCTTAAAACCGAACAAATCTAAGAGCACTGCCCCGTGATTTATATATACTAGGTGGTCTCTCAGAGTACCCTTTTCATAATTGGGGACCCCTAAGGGCTTGAAAGTAAGAACATCTGCTTTTTTGGATGCGTAGCCTCTAAAGGATGTAGGTTGTAAAAGGCCCACGCTTGGATTCCAACTGGGTGTATGTGGGAGATAAACACTGAGGTGCTGAGACTGAAGCAGTTCGGGGCACGCTCGGGAGCACAGTTCCCAGTGCCTGGGGAGTCAGGAAATCACGCAGGGAGGCAGCGAGTAATTGCAGGTGCCTGCAGGTACAGGCAGCTGCTCAATGATGTGTTTTAAATAACAAGTTTGAACCTGGACAGTACAATTCTGCTTAATGCTTGCTGTAATATTTCATTAAATTTAGTCCGTGCACCCTAATTCATGCTGTTTTGTTAGGAAATATTTGAATGCATTTTTAAAATTAAACTTAATTCTGATGCTTTCTTGCTACCAACAAATTGACCCTTTCTTGTATTTGCGGATGGATTAGGAAGATTGAGCTATGGCCCACTTTTGAGGAAACTGGGCACACACACAAGTCTGTGGGAGGGTCACGTGGAATGAAACAACCTCGTACAGCAGTGCAAACTGGGAACTGGCTAGAAGTCAGCTCTGCAGAAAGAAGGAGATGTATCCACTGTCATATATTTGTGCTTCTAATGGCTGAAAATGAGCAAGCAGTGCACCTCTGTGGTGAGGATGGAATACCTACTGGGGTGGATTTAATCACTGTCTTCAACTACCTGAACCAGGGACAGAGAAAACAACCAGACTGTTCTCAGGGGTGTGCAGTAGAAGATTGAAAAGGAATGGACATGACCAAGGGAAATTCCAGTCAGATACACAAAAAAAAAAAAAAGAAAAGATTCACAGTGAGAGTAGATAAGCACTGGAACAGGTTGCCTGATTCTCTTCAGGAATGGATGGCTTCCTTGTGCTAACTAAGAGCTTGGTCCCATTTGGGCAGCTGGATTAGTGTTCGTATCACATTCAAACTGGCTAGTTTAGCAACACACACACATACATGATAATATTGTGTCGATGTACTGTAGACACACCTAACTGCCTTCATCCCATCTCCAGAAATAAAGACCTTTTACTGGAACTATCAATAGTATACCATCATTACGTGATTTAACCATGACAGATAATACCCGACAGTACCAAAAAGCCCTTTCTGTAGTTTACTTCCTTTGAACTTCTGTGTCTTCTGATATAATGGCTTATTTTGTCAATGACTTTTCCACCCAGGGAGTCAGAATTTGCAGTGAGTTTTTGCCCCTTACCTTTTATTCTTGTACTCCAAGTATTTTTCAACAAGGATGTTTTTGAGGGAATGGGCACTCACCTGACATACCTCCTTGGTACAAATAACCCTAATTTTGGAATGAGTTACATTTGTAGGATACCTTAAAACATTATTATACCTGATATCTGTATCTCTCTCTATACACACATATATATATGTGTGTGTGTATATACATAAAACCAGATATTTTTACTCAGGTTTTGCTTTGTAACCTTTCCAAAAAATGAAATTAATTTGAAAAAGAAAACCTTGTAGAAATCAGTGAGCTTATAAATGATGCAAAGGGTTACTTTTTTACAAAGAAATATTGCTATTTACTGTATTTAAAAAAAGTTTTACTGTATGTAGTTTGATATATATATAACTAGAAGTAATGGGAGGAAATTAAAAATAATTTGAACTTCCTGAAAATGAGTTCTATTAGACTGCAGAATAAGTTCCCAGGGGATGCTGTAGAAGTCTCATTATGTGGCTTATTTAAAAGTAGATTAGATGAAGTGCCTGAAGGGAGCAAGCTTGGGCTGTTTCCTGTAAGGCTGAAGGAGATGACCTCAGAAGTATTTTTTTGCCTCTGAATTACTTTGTTCTGTGATGTGTGGTGCATCTGGGAAAGTCTTCTTCATTCTTATGTGAGAAGGTGTTCTCAGTGCTTCTTGTTCTACAATACCTTCCATGTGATTTTTAAAATAACTTTTTTCTTACAATAGTTTATAGGTCTTTGTACTGGTGCACATCACACTGAGAGTACAAATAACAGCTTTTTTTAATGCAGTGTCAGGAATAACTTGACAGAGGTAGAAGTGTCCCCACAAATGCCTTCATTTTTATATTTGGTTTTAGAGTTAAAATTTTACACTTAACATGATTGTCTTTACAACATTGACTCTATGTGTCTGTGGGTAGCCTGAAAGTTGCTGTGGTTTTGATGCTTTCCTCTGTCCACGGGAAGGCTGACCTTGGTGAGCTCACCTGTAGAGTGCAGACCGGTGTGTGCTGGAGGGAGATATCAGGTCATATCTGGGGCTGAGCCGTGGGTTGGATGGGTACACAAGGGAACCTGTAGGTTAATCGTGAAGCGACTCTATATAAGTCTAGGTATATTTGTCGAGACTTCATTATTCTCTGCCTCAGTGGCTGTATAGGTGTTTCTGTGGAGTGGAACAGCCTCAAAAGAGTAAGATGTAGGGGAATGGTTACAACAGCACTAGCAGTGGCGTATCTGATGTGGCGGTCTTCTGCAGTTCTGCAGAGAGCAGCATTGTGCAGTTTCACCGATGTTCTCTGCCCTATTAACATGAAAACTCTTCCAACATTTTTTTTTCTAAATCCCTAATTTAGTCTTCATTATAAACTCATAAATCATATATGAGCTGAGCTTTCCTAATTTTTAATTTTTACTTCTATGAGAAGAGACCGTTTCTTCTACAGTGGCTTTAGAAAAGATTTTTATATTAAACAAAAATAAAATTAAAAAATGCTAGTCTTTATAGCATTCTGTTTGACCTGGTTTTGCTAGTATTCAATTGGTGCAAAATCTCAAAGTGACTAGAGGACCAATGGCCAATAAATTTACAGTTTTGTAATGTAAGTCCACAGTATTTGCTCTGACAAGTTTTGATTTGATAGCTGATGCCAAAGGGAGTGTAGACATTCATTTAATTTTGGATCATTAGATCCAAATCCATCCGGGTGATTATGGCATGCTATTATTTTTGTTCCTGTCAAAACCAATGAGGAGTTGAACTAGTGATGGGCTTAGCTGACCAGCACGAAACGGAAGATTAATGATAAAGAGCTGGATCATGCACAAGAATGTTTCAAGGAAGATTTAGAGGAGAAATTAAGTTGTTGTTTGAAATATATTTACCTAGTGTTTGCATTAAATTTACAGTGTATTTGCAATGCTTTTATCAGGAAAAAAAAAGACTATAGTTTATAATACATTTAAATAATTGAAGATAATTTTTTTAAAAATTAATTTTGAGCAGATTACTATTATTTTCTGGTCAATAATTATGCAACTTTACTCCCATAATACAAAAGCACCTTCATGACCAAATGGTATATTGTCATCCACTGCAACACTGCTAAGTGACCATTCAACCATCCTGCATGGCAAATGGGAGTGCACAAACAGATTTCTTTAAAATTATGATTAAATTTTGTCACTTCCAGTAATACCGCTAGATCAATTTTCTGAGCTTTGTTCTTTGACCAACTGTCGTCTTCCTTTACCCTTTTTTTTTTTCCCTTCAGCTCAGAGGGTATCCCATTCTTTATCTCCAAAAATACTGTGAAATTTGCAATTTCTGACAGGAGGTACCAGTAGAGTTTTTCAGTTTGTATTGCATACTACCCTGTCAAACCCTTCCTCATGTTTTCCTTCACCTGCTTGGACTTCTTGGGGACAGTGTGTATCAGAACTGAGCAAGAAGATACTGACAGAAATTGTGCTAATCTGTGCAGACTTGGGATATTGTTTCCGGAATACATCTTTTCCCCCTATTTAACAATAACAATCAATTTGAAGCAATAGATTGACTAAGCAGGAGAGAGATTAAAATATTACATTGACCAGGTAAGAAAATGTTTCGATTTCACCAAAATACAATTTGCCACCAGGTGGAGACTTTGCATTAACTTTTCCTAAACCAAAGCTACACAAGACAAAAGAAGATATCAACATAAGAAGCCATTTGCACAAAAATAAAATAATCCCATTTATTTTTCAGTTCTTGTAGGTAATTCTTACAGTGAAGTTTCCCAAGTTGATCTGAGGAGGCGAAGTCTTAATTCTTTGAAAAAAGGGAAGCATATAGTATAGGATTTAGCAACATAATGCCAAATTGTTTCATGAAATGATGGAATTTGCTGAAGTTAAATGTGTTCTGTATGCCTGATTCTTCTTTTAAAGTGGCAGGGAATTGACCAATCTCAAATTATTTTCATTAAAAATTACCTAGTTATAAAAACTCTTTGGCCTTTAGAATTTGCAGCAGGTTTAAATAGCATTTATCTTTGTGTAGTATAGTTAATAGCGAAGACATAATTGCATGCTTTTCTGTAAGTGGAAGTCCCTAAATGCAAATACTAATAGGCAGTGCCATCTATAACAATCTGCAAATTTATGGAGGAAATTGGTTTTCTAGACTGGCTGCTTATTAATATGGAGGAGAATAATATTGTGGCTCCACCACCTTTCTTTCCATTTTTATGCAGTGAAGGGGACGCAGAAGGAGGTGAGGACCCATTGCCCTGTAACTAATCTGGCTGCAGAATTTCAGTAATGGGGCATGAACCAGTGTTCCTCTCTGGGTAGAAATAATACCACTTTTCAGCTACAGACCAGTTAGGAAGAAATATGTGTGTGGAGTTGTATGTGAATAAAGGGAATGAAAGGCTGGAACTGTGGACCAGACCATTTAGTTTGTGCAGAAGCTTAGCACAAACCTCAGGAGGAGTGGCTGAGGGAGCTGGGGGTGTTTAGCCTGCAGAAGAGGAGGCTGAGGGGAGACCTTATCACTGCCTAGTTACCTGAAAGGAGGTTGTAGAGAGGTGGGAGACAGTCTCTTCGCCCAAGCGACAGGTGATAGGACAAGGGCTAATGAGCTCAAGCTGTGCCAGGGCAGGTTCAGATTAGATGTTAGGAAAAAGCTCTTCACCAGAAGGGTTACTTGGTACTGGAACAGGCTGCCCAGGGAGAGGGTTTAGTCACCGACCCTGGATGTATTTAAAAGATGGGTAGACAAGTTGCTTAGGGATATGGTTTAGGAGAGGACAGGTACGGTTGGGCTGGATCTTAAAGGTCTTTTCCAACCTTGTGATTCTGTGAAAACATGAGGATGATGGGATCTTGGATAGGTAAAAAGAAATCCATATAGACATGATTTAAAAGGATGAGTATGGGCTGATGGAGCGCTGAAAGCTGCAAGCAGGTGAGGAATGAGGCTGCGGTGTGAATGGGGAGCAGAGGGCTCTCACAGAGGCTGCAGCAGCATTGTGCTGTTCTGCATTTTAGAGTTTAGTCTGTTTCCAGATTTTAATCCTGAAGGGGTTTGGGCAAAAGAAGGGATGCCACCCTGTGGCTTTTACTGGCATAGCTCATCAGCAGATATATTCAAAAACTCTTTGACAGAATAACTGGAGTTAAGGCTGAAGCCAGGGCCAGTGACATCCGCTTCGGGCCTGGGGACAAACAATACTTACCAGTAGCAGGGAGAGGGGCTGTGGAATGGAAGGGCATGCTCTTGTACAAACCCAGTAATTAGCAAGAAGGAAAATTAAAGTTAAATAAATACTAGAAAATCAGTCTTAAAGATCCCAAAGGACTTTTATGATCAATTAATTAGGTTTCTAGTGTATGGTAGCCATCCAGTTAAGGAATTTGGTCTAAATTTGGTATGAAACCTGCAGCTACTTATAAAGGTGTGAATAGGTACCCAGTGAGTTCTGCTGGGGTTACTGCTGCATCTGAGTATGATGCTAGGTCATATTCATCCCTTGTGTGCTGTTGGAAAGAGCTGGATTGCGGTAGGGCAGCTAGGTCTGGGTGGGCTTTCACTTTTCAGTACAGGACTGAAGACTTTTTTTTTCTGTTATCCACATCAATCTCTTCCATCAAATTTTTGAAAGGTATTCCATCTTAATTGGAAGGTATCATGACTAATTCACTACGGCTAATTGACAATTTGCCATTAGAAATGTGCATCTTTAGTTTTATTATGAATTTGCCTTTTTTGTTAACTTTCAACCATTGGTGGTCTTTGGTGCTGGGTAGTTTGGCTTTCTAACGTTATGAATAGATTAATAAAGTTAGTTGCGAATCATTAGGAAAATAACCAAAGAAGTTCAAAATAAAACTAGAGCCAGGTAGTTAATGATAAAACCATGTGTGTTAGTGTTCTTTGTATGTGGGTGATGTGTAACACGCTAAGGGCAGGTTCTACTTTCATTATTCTCTAGCAATATCTGAGAGTGTACCACTTGTGCAGTAAAACATAGTTCTACATAGAATCATGGGATGTTAGTCGTTGGAAGGGACCTCAAAAGATCATCTAGTCCAACCCCCCTGCCAGAGCAGGATCACCTAGATGAGGTCGCACAGGAATGTGTCTGTGAGGGTTTTGAATGCCTCCAGAGAAGGAGACTCCACAACCTTTCTGGGCAGTCTGTTCCAGTGCTCCATCACCCTCACAGTGAACTGAAAAAGTTCCCCCTTATGTTCACATAGAACTTCCTACGCTCCAGCTTGCACCTGTTACCCCTTGTCCTATCGCTGGCCATCACTGAGAAGAGTCTGGCTCCGTCCTGCTGACTCTCACCCTTTACATATTTATAGACATTGATGAGGTCATCCCTCAGTCTTACCCAATCTAAAGAGGCCCATCTCCCTCAGCATCTCCTTATAAGGAAGGTGTTCTACTCCATCATGATAGTGGCCCTGCACTGCACTCTTTCAAGTAGTTCCCTGTCCTTCCTGAACTGAGGGGCCCAGAGCTGGACACAATATTCTACATAGAAGTAGAATCTAGCCCTTAAAATCTAAAAGTTTCTGGATGTCCCTCATGCTGTTGGATGTGGAAAGCAGTTCATTTGGTGCCAGTGTTAGTGTGAAATACTCAGTGGGTGAAGGCTTGTGCTCACATCTGTAGGGTTCATCCGCATTAGCTGTAAGAGACCTTCTATGTTGATGCAAGACGCAGTTCTTCAAGGTGAGGTTTTGACTCTGTAATACTGAGATTTGATTTATTAAAAAGGGACTTACATAATCTCCAGGTTTAAATGGGTAGCTTACTCCTTTCTTTTTCAGTTTACTCTATTTTCTTCTGTGTATTTCAGAGGAAAATACTTTCAACAGATTCTTTAAAGGGCGGTGGGGTTGGCAGAGCTTATTTAACGATTGGACAGTACGCTTAAGCCAAAGAAGAGAATTAATTGCAGCAAAATATTAAACCCCTTATTAAGATTATTTTTTTAAAAAATGCAGCTTTTGAGATTTGTTGAAATAACTCAGAATAACATAGGCTGTCATGGACATTATTTGCATTTGATGAATGCATGTGCTGGCCTAAGCTGCTGAACTGTTCAGGCTGAAGGTTTCCACCATTGTCCTTGTTCCTGTAGATATCACAGAGAAGAAGATTAAGAGCATTATAACTTTAACATAAAACACAGAAATAATATAAAAGGAAAAGATAGTCTACATACAACAAAAGGCAAATTTGCATAGACTTACTTTTATCCAAACATTTGACCTCCAGCTTAGATGGCTTAAAAAGGAGGAAGAAAAACCTGTACCTATTTGTCTTGGTGTTGCAAAAAAGTTAACCTGTTGGGAAAGATTTCTCATTAAGTCTGAACAGGATAGGACAATTATTTTTTTTTTTTAAATCTGCATTTCTCATGTGACTCCTGTGATGGCCAGCTAACTGTCCTATTGGAAAGTAATAATGCTTTGCATTTATTCAGTATTCTTAATCTGAAGACCTAGAAACTGTTTTTCTGATGTATCAGTTGTTTCATCATTCAGATCTTTCACTGGCTCTTTCTTTAAGCAACACTGAGTTTGAACTGTCTTCAGAGCTCTTGACAGCTCTGTCTCTGGTTCTATCTTGAATTCTGTGTTCTGTCAAGTCCCCTTGACCTGGCTCTTTAAACCTTCCCGAGGTTCAAACACTAGTTTTGCTGGTAGCATCCTCACAGTAGTTTATGATTTTATCACGGCATCCTCAGGAGAAGAACATTTCTTTTCACCATTCACTAGACCGCTTGTCTCTCTTTATTCAAAGACTTAGAATTTCAATTTTTGACATATATACTAGAACTGACTATGGCAATATAAAGTAAACTAAAGGAAAAGGAATTTTTAAACCTAAAATCCCCCAAAAGTCTCAAAGTATAGATGTCTGCCATTTCAAGTTGATAGAATTTACCTTTCTCTTGTTGTGATGCATTTCCCAGCCCTGACTACAGAATCGGTAGCTGTGGAAATCCCTTTCAGCTGTGCAGATATTGCCACTGGCAGGTTAGAGGCACCTAAGGAGAAAGGTGGGTTGTAGGCATCATTTTTTTGTACATCTATTGTCTTCGGTATTATTAATTCAAAGAAAAGTTTCAGTTGCGAACTGATGGCTCACATTTTTATTTAAGTTTTTATGTCCTGATAATGGTAATGTTTGATTCAAGAAGAATTCTGTTAAGTAAGGGAAGTTCTGCAGGAGTCTTAACTGAAAGTACTTGGGGAACAGCTTCCCAGTCATCCTCCCTATCCACAAAATTGGATCTGCAGGGATTTGAATGTGCTCACTGAATTTCAATCTCTCTCTATTTGAATCCATTATGTATTTTATATTTCTTATTCTGACAAAACAATCAAACAGAATAGGAATGACATATTTAAGGCTGGTTATAGTAGCGTTTAAGGCAGTATAAAAACCTGAGATGGTCTGGTTACTAAATCATTCTAATAAAGGACAGCATTGCTTAGATTTATTTTACAGTCTCTTGAACAATAACAACAGCAGCCTCTCCACTATTTCCATTTTTTTTTTTAAAGCAACCGTTTTGGAGAGTAAGATGGGAAAAACATCAGAAGTCTTGAAATAATGATGCTAATAGTTGAAACAATGATTTGCAAGTCACTGTTATATAAGAAACGCTTCCTTCTTTTTCTGTTTTTTTTTTTTTAATATGAAACATCTATCAAGTAAACAGGAAAGGAAAACTGTCTTTTTCTGAGTGGTTTCATTTCCAGTGTTTCTTCAGCGTCCCCTCAAGGGTCAGACTCAATAAACAGCTGTGCACTATGTGTGAATAAAATCAATGTTGCAGAACCGCATAGCACACCAACAAAAAAGGGGTTTAATTCTTTTCTCTTTGAGTGTAACTGGGACACTTAGGAGTTTAACTTTTCCCATTCCAGTATTTACTCTCAGTGCTTGCACCAAGGAAGAATTCAAAACAAGAAACAGCTGGAGCCTTTTCTTTACACTTCACCTGCTATTCACATCAATAACCCTTCAAAACACAAATGTGCTGGCAACTCTCACACAATTTTCACTGCACCCACTTGTGTGTGGAGAACAAAAGTGACTTCATCATCTCACTTGGGATAACAAGTATTAGAAATCTGCATGACTCCATTTTCTGGGAAAGCTTTTATTTCCTCTATCACAGGAGAAACCTTGACTCACATATAAAGGATATTCTGATCTTTATTAAAAAAGATGCATGTATGTGATTCATTCCTTTGCATATTTTTCTTCTTCTTGGATCATAAAGAGTAAGATACACCTGCTGTTAGAGATGAGATGTGAACAGCATCATCTATGCGTGCAGAGGGTCTTTTCTGTATATGAGATCTTCCTCAATAGATGGAAGACTCTTCCTGACCACCCCAAAGAGTTTGGTTGGAGAGAAGTGCTTGAATGCATCATACTTAGCCCAGCAAGCAGCTTTGAGTTGATGAGAAATGCCCATTTACCTTGTTTTTTGGTAGAAGTGCCTTTGGGTAATGGAGTTGCAGAGGGGGACAGCGGTAGATGCGTATGTTGTACACGTGTCTGTTTTAGGTAGGTAACAGCATGTTACAGAGCTTTTGGTTGTGCCATCTTGTGACCACCAAGATGACCAGGGGTTCTTGCAAACCAGAGCTCTTCAGCTACCTGTTTGGGCTTCCTGAGTGATCATGGCTGTATGCTGTTCATAAGGACTCTGTGGAAATTTTGGGATAGAGCCCAGGGACCTCCAGATTTCATACAGCTTGTGATAGCGTTCAGTCTAAGTGCATCGCACATGGTTTGCTGTGAACAGTCATGGAGAAATGTGAGGAGAAGGGCTTGAATCTGTGTAAATGTTTGTTCACAGGGGTAATAAAAATTACTGGCTATAAACCTGGTTTATATAGGTCTCTACATCGCTTCCCAGGTGGTTGCCTGAGGAGGCCTTACTGATGGGGCACAGAGATAGATGGGAGATGGAGTATTGCAAATCCTCCCAGATTTACTCTGGAATATTTCAGAATTTCAGAGCAGATCCCACATTTCATTCAGTGCTAGGCTAGCCTACAAACATGGACTGAATGAGTCTTCCCTAATCATCAAATTCATCTTCCAGTTATTTCAAGTCATCCAAAGAAATGGGAGCCTTTTTGCACCGATACTGCTGATGCCCTCATACTGGCATAATCAAAGTCTTTTCTTCTTCCTGTCCCCATAATATTTAACGTAACTAGAAGCAAGACTTTTTTTTTTAAGGTCCTTGGAAGCTTTACTGGAGTTTTCTGCAAATCTAACAATGATATTTACACACCTGTCTAAGTAGTCCAGATAGAATAAAGTTTTTTTCTTTTGTCTGTCTGAGAAATGATGGGTGGGGTACTGGGGGTTTCATGGTTAAGATTTTTAAGTAGAACATATTCGGGTTTTCACATGTGTAATGATGTATAATATAATGCTTGTTACACTCATAAAATACAAAAGGTGAGTCCTGCTGTGACATAAGATAGTTTTCAAAACCGAGCTGCAAGACATTGCTCTGACTTCCTGTAGAGATCTTGATTTGGGTGAGGGGAACAGAGTCACAGCATAGCCATTCAGGTGTTGATTTAAACTTGCCACTGGGATAAGGTCATGTGGCTCACATAAGCAAGTACTTAGAAATCTCTCATGACTTGTGATCTCAGCAATATCAGGATTTCTCAAAGTGACATACTTTGAGAAATACAGAACTTGATGGACTACTAAGCAAGCCACAGAATTTTGTTTCTTTTGGTTCAATAAAATATAAATAGACACAGATAAATAAATAGACAAATAAGGAACACTATTAATACCCATAATGGTCCAGTCAGTGCAAATAAGTGATATCTTTCTCATAGTGCTGTGTGTGCACTTACATAACTTGATGGGAAATGAGTTAAGCTAGCTCTGATGACTTGTCTCTGAAATGTGCACATTCAGAAGTTACCTGTCTAAGCCTAAGTCCATGGAGACAAATAAGGCACATTAAGGGAAATACTTCATCTTACAGAACGCGTCTCCTGGAAGGCAATTTAACTACCCTACTTTTCTACTTTGGCTACAGACATAGTGCAGAGACAGAAAACTGACTTTAGATGCTTAAAATTAGGGTAAGTGTATACCCTATCTGCAGTATATAGCCCTGAGTAAGACAGGACAGCTAGTGTCCAGGTCTAGAAGGCTCCACAGTCAGTGGGCAGGCTGTGAGGGTTGCTCTTCAGCAGTAGCTCTGCACTAAAAGCCTGCGATGACTTGCAGAGATGTTGCGAATCATCACACTAAACCCCAGCATCTCATTTTTAGGTGTTAGCATTCCTTGGGTTGTTTGAGTCTCACCTCCAATCTTTATTAATGATAAACTGTTGTCCAGTTTTATTAATTTATATATTTAATCCAAATTGGTAATTAGTTTCCCCAATTGAAGCCTTGAAGCACCTTTGTGTGAACTGTCAGTGGGTCGCGATGAAGTAGTGGGACTCCCATAGCTAGATCTGTCTGCTCACTAACAGCATATGTTCAGGGACAATTTCTTCTGCACATTGACAGTTTGACAGGCGTGATTTTTTCTCCTGATCCTTAGAAGAAATGAAAAGATTTCTCAAACTCACTAAAGATGCTGATTCCTGAAGCTCTGTATTGCGAGGTTTTTATTAAAGCATTCCAGCGTCGCAGCATCCAGGCTGGTGCCCTCTTAGTTGATAGTCAAGGGGGATATTTGCAGGACTGACTGCATAGTGACCTCAGGCTTCCAGCAGCAGCAAAAATGCCTCAGGGAAACTCAAGAGATTTATCATAATGCTGTTTGTTTACAGGATCTTTCAGGTACAACAGAGACTGACAGGTACCGTACCACACAGGTTAAACAGTGAAGAGCTTAGCAGTAACAATATAGAAAGACAGGTATTCCGATATTTACATTGTATACAAAATTTCTCTCTGCTGGATGATGTTTAGAGTTCCCTAGAGCTGTTTTCCTTGATATGCTGACGTTGCTGGGCCTACAGTTCAATGTGCTATACTGAGTAGCAATGCATGGGGCATTTTTTTTTTTCTCCCCTTCCTGTTATCCTTAAGGCTGGTCAAACTCTGCTGAAGCTTAAATGATTTAAGGAGGATATGGCCTAACAGATCTGTGGGGGGGATATGGCCTAACAGATCTGCGCTGTTTTTCACAGACACCGCCATGAGCATGTGATGCAGAGGTAGAATAAGGTCATGAAAATTTGCTGGCTGCAATTTGGCTTTTCTGGTTAGCCTGTATAAAGAAAGGGTAAAGTCCTTGCTGGTGAACCGAAGAGCTGGTTGGCTGGAAGGCATCTCTCTTAGGTACTTATGTGGCCCATTGCTACAAAATCTTAATAACTCACCAAAATGCATTTCTCTTTCTAAAACTGCCATGTGAAGAAAAGGGACATACTGATATCCTTGCTAGGCAGGGCTCTGAGACTAATGTCCTGGACTACAGACCTTTGTGCAAAAGTTGAATTTTATGAGTTTGAAGTTAAACACTGAATTCCAAGTACAGTCATTAAAATCTTTGCCACAATACTCCAGGTATACAGATTTCTGCCAATGAAGTTTCCTTAACTGCTTGTTCAGGTCTTAGGGTGGGATCAATCCCTTTCTGCACGCTGACTATAAAGGGAGCATCAGCTTCCAGATTAGACTAGGCACCTGCCATTTATGCCTCCAAATGTCCATGAGATAAATTAGGTCTAAGCACCTAAGCCCCCAGGAGAGATGTTTTCAGGCACAAATCCCACCTTGGTATTTGCTGTTGGTTATACAGATAGCTCTTTGCTCAGCTTGTGGGCTGCTGTGAATACCCAGACACCCTTCTCAAAGCTACTGATGCTCTCTGGGCTATAGACCCCTGAAAGTTAAGGAAGTCAGTATATCTGTGAATAAAGATCCCATACCATAAAACTCTTGAAACCAAGAAAGCAAATTACTGGAATGTTTTTCCTTCCAGTAATTACCAGAAATGTTTATGCAGCTTGTTTCAAAATACTTTACAATCATCAGGTAATTTTTCACACTTTTAACAGTCAAGGCATCTCAGTTTTCAGCTCAGATTAATAGAATTCACCTTCACAAAAAATTCCCTCAGCTACTTTTTAAAAGTTTTGATTTATTTACTGCTTTTACCTGTTGAAACAGTTCATCATCTGTATCTGGAGATGATAGCGCTTTTTCTTTTTTTTAATTCTTAATTGAATGTTATGCCTATGCAAGTTATTACTGTTCATGAAAAATAAAATACAGCTGTATATGAACTGCAGTACTTCAGATCTGGTTTCTGCTCTCCCAAAGGAGGAAATAATTACACTTACAAGGTGTATGAGAGGAGTAGAGAGAAGAAAGACCCACAAAAATGTAATGCAAAAATGTGGTGGGTTGACCTTGGCTGAATGCCAGATACCCACCAAGCTGCTCTGTCTCTCTGCTCCTCAGCAAGACAGGGAGGGGAGAAAAAGAAGATGAAAAAAAAATCTCTTGGGTCAAGATAAAGGTAGTTTAATAAAGCAAAAGGCCAGGCATGGAAGCAAAGGAAAACAAAAACAGGGCTTCAGAATGTGTAGCAGTTGTTCCAGAAGACAGTTATAAGCAGGGAACTTCTCCCTTCCTCCTCCTTTCCCTCACAGCTCAGCAGATGTCACATGGTGTGGGATATTCCTTTGGTCAGTAGGGATCAGGTCTCCTGGCTGTGCCCCCTCCCAAGACCTTGCCCACCCTCAGCCACTGCTGAGGGCGTGTTGGAGAGACAGCCTTGATGTGTGCTAGCCCTGCTCAGCAGTAGCTAAACCCTGGTGTGTTACCAGCACCTTGCTGGGTACCAATACACAGCACAGCCCAGTGAGCGCACTGGGGAAACTCAACTCCTGCTCAGCCAGGCCCAATAAAAAAAGTTAACATTTTCTGGACTGTTTATATATGTGTATGTATATATATATATATATGTGCATTTTTGCATATAGCAATCTAATGTGCAGTCTTCTGATCAACCACCCTTGAAATAAACCATGAGCAGAAAGGACACAAAAATGACACCTACATAATAGTTTTCAAAAGCAGAAAAAACCCCAACTATTGGTCTTACAAATTGGTGGTTGCTTGAAGTCTAGACTGCAGACCACATTGGATTGTGCAGCTCTCAAACCACACAAGAATGGAGAGTATTATAGCAGCTGTTACCATGGACGTTGACAGAAATCTGAAAAGTGCAAAGGATAAACATAACAAAAAAATAAAACCTTTCCAGATGGCTGTACAGCTTCCTAAAAATATACGCTGCTACTGAAGGCTGTCTGGATTGAAAAGATATATTGTCTAAAATAAAGCAGTAGAAGTTGGTGTGTGTTAAGAAAAAAAGTAAATTAGAAGATGTTGGTAAGTGAATTTTTTCTCCAGTCTTTGTAGACCTTAACTATACAATATAAAGTTGCAGATGGGAGGTATAACTCAGATTGCCACAGAGATGATGATGTGAGCACCATTCTACAAAGCATGGATGGATGGTTAAATGATAAATGCCATTTGGCTGCCTTTTTGATAAAACAAGTATCATGTTGCTAGACTAAGACAAGGAACTAAAATGCAAACTTGATTATCAAGTCTGCCTGCTTTTTCTCTGTACAAGCCTCACCACGCATGCCCATGACTGTGTCACCTCAGAATTAGACTAACTGATTTATAGGGGTGTGGTTTTGGTATGTGGTCCCCAGCAAGCAGAAGAAATGAAGCTGGAACTCATGCATGAGAGCTTGTCAGTGTCTGCAAATTGTAGTTTCCTTGAATAACTGCCTGCTGTTTAAGATGAATGGCAATTCCATATATCATGACACATAGTGAACACCATTAACAGATATATTTCTGGATGTCAAAGTGCTCCTGATATTACCTTCTACTTTCAGAAACTTTCACCACTTCAGCTGGAAGTTTCCTGACCCATTTGTGTGGAGGAAAAAAAATAAAAATGAGATAACCATCATGACTCTTCCCATATCAAGACTTAAAGGATGTAGGGCTGCATTTCGTGTCATCTAAAATAAGAAGCCAGCCTGTGCTTCACAGTGTTAGGAGTTAAGACTATTGCAATTAGAAAGTTAAAGTTGAACAAGGTTTTTGCTGTTAGGTCTCTCATCAAGAGACTGTTGTAAGAGGACATGTCTTCCAGTCTCCAGCCTCAAAGTGTTTGTGGTGGTTTTATACAATATTCTTTTGCCAGCATTATGCTTTAGATTTAAATAGTTCTTACTTTCTTGTTGTTTTATAATCTGATATGTTTCTCATCTTCTTCCTCTTTCCGCTCAAGTTTAATTTGGCCAACAAGCCTTCCTCTCATAAAGTATGTCCTCCTTTCCCTTATCAGCCTTACAGATCTTCCTTGCATATCTCCCAGTTTGGTCATGGGCAATAACCAGAGGGGTGTGTGATATTCCAGCACTGGTAATGCACTGGGAAACAAAGAAAGGAATAAAACTGGAGCCTGACATCTTAACTTAAGAATTGTTATTTCTGAGCATTTAACTGTGATGTCTTAACATTCTCTAAACATTTTTAGTGCCATGGAGGTACATGTAGAGCAGGGAGTGATATTTTTGAAATAACTAGCTAAACTTCTACTGCCTGTCAGTATAATTCCACACTCTATTGCTAATTTCAATCTAAATTGCTTCCTTTCAGGCCTAAAACCATGCAATCTAAATAATATATTAAACATGAAGGATCCAAATGAAGCCTGGCAGTCACTCAAGGTGAGATTACAGGCTGTTTAAAATGAGCATGTGCCATTTTAGAGGCAGGTGTCTCAAAGGTAATTGTCATCATCTTCTCCTTTGGATTATTCCAGGAATCATCAGGAAGATTGTGTACTTCCATTAGCCTCGACAGCTGGTTCCGCTGACGCCAGGATGTCATAAAAAGTGTTGTTAGAGTGATATATTTCTCATGGAGAGCGCATGGGTACCTGGGAGAAATGCTGCTCTGAACCAGGTATTCATCCGAATGACTCCTTCCTCCTGCAGGAAGTAACAATCACATATTATTAAACTTGAAAGAAAAGACACCATCCAAGACATTGTCCAAGCTGTTGCAAAGTATCTTGGATGCAACCTTCATATACAGTTTCTTACTCCAAAGTCCCTTACAGGAAAATGATCCAATGGACATCTCATTTTAGATGACAGACTCTGCTTTCCTAACCACATTCCCTAGCCAATCAATGGAGTAATAATTTTGCTAAATGATTTAAACCGTATCTATGACTATATGAATGTGTGGCCACTGTACACAGCCTGCGCTCCATGTCATTCCACAGCTAAACTGGGAAGTTACATTCTGGCTCGGTAAAGTGCTTGCATAAAGAACAATTGCTTGCAGTTATTTATAGTGGTTGCTTAGGTGTTCCCTAACTGTTTGATTAATTAAGCCTCTAGAAAGGCTCCCTCCCCAACATCAGAAATCCTTGTTTATTAAACCCATTACACTCCTTTCTCGGGATCTTCCCATCAAGCTATAATTTCATTACCTCAGTGACTGGCTCCACTGGGGTGTTTCTATTTGAATGCAAGAAGATTATCATGTTAACCCTTTGTTTTGCATATTGTACACTCTCCGACATGCTTACAAATCAGTCATTGTGACTGCAGTACTTAGAGTAGCTCTAAGTGAAGGAGAAGCAGCAAAACATGGCTTTAACAAGTAAATCTTAGATTGCTCAGTGTGACAAAATCCAGGTAATTCTGGATTACTGAAGGAACTAGTGCAGGAAATACTGAGTCCAGCAGCAAGGATTTTTAATAAACATTTTTGGTACAGTAGGATTGTATGATTAGAGAGTATCAAAAATCATAACAGTCCTTTAAAGGTAATTCCTCCTCCTCCCCTACAATCTTCCACTCTTTTACTTCTTGTCAGGGCCAGCTGAGGCCTTCTTAACTATGTGAGCAAAAGTGAATTTTGCCATCACATGGATGAGCATCAGGACTATTTATTTCGTCCTCATGGTTTGTGGTGACATTTCAGTTTTGTGATGGAGCAAAGAAAGGTTTTGGGAGGACAGAGTAGGCAATAAGGGGCTTGTTCTGGTGAAACAGGAACAACTGGAATAGATGGCTTTAAGGTGTTCTCTGCTCTGTCCCTATCCTGCCAGTCAAATGTCTGTTCTCTTCCCTTCACCCCATAGAAAGGATGCTGGCCCAGGCTCAGCATGGTCCATGTGCTCAGAACATAAACTGAGGTGTGAGAAGCAAAGACTATAGCTCCCAGGTTTCTCAGCTCCCCAAAGCCTTTTTTTTTTTTTTTCCCGCAGAGCCCATTCATTAAAAAAATATTCCTGTGTCTCTTCCCTTTCATGTATCCCTCATGTATTCTTTTACCTTCCTCCAGGATAAGATTATTTCTGTTGGGTGCCCTTCTTCTGGCTCAGCTCCTTATCCTCCAGTCTAGAACTGCACAGGACAGTCTCCTACTTCCTCCAAGACAATCTGCTTGTTCTTTCCGTCATGATGAGGAGGATCCGCTCCCATCTCCACGCTAGGCACCCAGCAGCCCCCACAGGTTTCACCCTGCTCCCAGCCTTCCCATTCTTCTCTCCTTTCTTCTGCCTCCAAACTTCAGGTGGCACTGAGAGGAGCCAGATGGTGAAGGAAGGTGCTGGAGGTGACACATATTTCTTCTCTCGCCTCTCAGCCCCTGCTTCCAGTGTTGTCAGGGAAGCAGACACAAGACGCAGAGGAAGTGAGGGCCAAGTAAGCAGGCATCAAAAAAGTGGCTACCCTTAGCAGTGGCCTCCCACATCTATATCTCAAAAAAATCCCTGTTACTAGGCAAAATATTAGAAGATATTTGAAGGAAAATATAATTAAGGAATGAAGGCAAATGGAAAATTGGATAAATTACTGGAGAGCTTTATCAGAGGTAATTTTTTTTTCTCAGATTAGCATTTTTTTTTATGTGTAAGGTAATGCAGTGGGTTTATCTCTTTAGATTTTAGAAAGCACTTTCTACAACACTGCATAGGAAATTGGTACTGTAGGTGGAGATGATGGGAATTAATAGGGACTGTGGGGTGGATTAAAGAGCTTTTGAAAGGGGAGGATGTGCAGAAGGGGATACTGGGATGGAGGAAGACTGCTGCTCGTATCCTCAAGGGATCAATCTGTGACGGATCCTGTTTAATGTATTCATTAATGACCCAATTGTAGATAACTAAATGTGTGATTCTGACATTCATAACTGGGCATAAAGCTGGGAGGTAATGCTGAAATGGGGGAGGGTGTGTGTGGGAGGGAGTCATCCATTAAGAAAGGCAGAGGGGAATCAGACGAGTCAGACCACTGAAAAGTATGAGGTATAACTTGAGAGTTTCAAGTTACAAGAATGGGCACTCAGAAACAAATAATAAAAAATTATGTTATGAACAGAAGAATTCTGCATTTGAAGATGAAAAAGATCATTCCTTAGGTGGAAGATGGCTATGAACTGCCAAGGAGTTTACTTGGCATCATATATTTCCCATTTTAGAATGTATTGGTTAAACTTTATTTGTCAGATGAAAACATTTTGCCTTTTAAACCTAACTAACTGAGTGTCAAAAGGGATAACTTTCTGCAAATGCTTTTGGAGAACAAATACCAAACAAGAAAAAAGTTCTAAGTTAAAGTATCAAAATTGGTCTTCAGTATGTTTAGGGGAAAAACCGCCACCCAACAAACCAAAACAAAAGAAACCCAACCAAAAAACCCCAAACACCAGAAGGGTGAATTACTGTCATTATCTTCCAAATAACAGACTGAAGAAGGAACGAAAATTGTTTTAAGGTGATGCTTGGTAAGCTAATGAAAGGGATTGCATGTCAAAATTGGGGAATTTAAGGACACTGGAAATTAAATTTGTGATATAAATCCTTGGACATTTGATGTCTTTGAAATAAGAGTAAGTCACTTGATCACTCTCTATATTAATGACCCATCTTTTGGGGTTGCTTGAGGGAGGGAGGGTGGATTTTTCCTTACATATCCATAAGATGTCTTCTGGAGATTGTGTGAGGAAGGTTGCTTTCTCCTGGCCTTTCTGCAGGGGAAGAAATAGTCCCTCCCAGGTTTCCTGAAGCTGTTGCGTGTTCAAGAGAGTACACCATGAATCTACAGTTCAGATTGGCAGGTACTAGTTTTCACCTTCTCTTACACATTGTGAAAGATGTGATCTGCTCTCTTGATTTATATGTTTCGTCTGTGCTTAGGCAAGATGAGTTAATATGAGAGTAGGTGGACAGCAGGGATTGAGTTTGAGTCACAGTAGGTCTTTATTTAACAAATGCTAAGTAACAAAAATGCTGTAGGACATTGGTAACACCCTCAGTATCTTCAGATTCCCTTCAGAGGAATTCCCTGCACTGTAGTTGTAGCTTTCGTTTTTTCTACTGCAGGTCATGAGTTTCTTTTAGGTTATAGGAAAGGAATTGGTGACCCTTTGTCTGGGGACAACTGAAGTAAATGTGGAATGAATCTTTCATCTCGTGCCCCATTGCAGAAGCTGTGTTCAGCAGCGCAGGTGATCCCTCCCAGTCCTATGTTCCTGTAAAAGGTGGTTGAAACACAGTCTCTAAGCAGGCAAAAGTTTTCATAGAACTATACAGAAATCTTCGTTCCCTTTAATATTTCTTCTTCTGTGAAGGCTGCCTGCTCTCTCAAATATTTCTTTTCCCTAAATAGCAATCCATCCCCATAAAAAATATCATAGTGTGCCAATACTCTAGGTAGTCTCTAAAATTTTTCTCAGCAGGACTCAAACAATGGTAAAGAAACCTAATGATAGAGGAAGGCATTAAGAGATGAACTGAAAATTTCCCATTCTTTTATCAGTTATGAATAAAATTCTTTATTTTTATTATATTCACCAAAATGTATTTAGTTAATATATGTGGTTTATCAAAAGGATTGAATTTTTTTCTTAAAAAAGTAGAAATGATAACAAGGACAGAATGAAATGTTCCTGTTCAAAATAAAAGGAAACATTTCAGTTTTGATTAAAAAGCAATATTTTGAAAGACTTGAAAATTTACTATTAAAAAATGTTTCTAAAGAAACATATTTTTCACTGGGATTTTTTTTTTTTTACAACCTATAATTATCTTTACTCAGTATTAAAAAAACACCCCAAATTTTGTTTGATGCAGGCACATACTGGACATGGAAATGGATAATGAGAGCACTCAGTATATCAGTGATGAATGTGATCTAGAAGATGTATTTCAAAGCAAAGCCATGAAGGTTACACTGTTTCAGAGAGAAAATACATCATGATTGCCTTCCATTTTTTCTTATATATTTTCAAGCTGTTTTGTGCATCTGTTTATTGAAGCACACAGACCATTCCCTTCATTGAATTTAGGACTCTTATGATCATAGCCAAGTGTTTTTGAAAGACTTTTTAAGTATAGAAATAACAAGTTTATGTGGTCTGAAGGACAGAGGTGATTTAAATTGTTTACTTTTAGACGAGGTAGGTGGAGTTTAGTGCCACATTGTGTTCCAAATTTTTCTAAATAACATTGTTTCCAGGCCCTGGATGTGAGCCTCTCTGATTCTGCATGAAGAAAACCAGTGTCAGTACTATAATTCCCGTGGTCACTATACCTTGTTCAGGTACGTTTTGTGTGAATAAATATTTCCTAATATAGTTTTAATGAAAACCTATCATTTTTGAGACCCCTGAAAGCAGAACAGAGAAGACACCTTTTCACTCGGAAGAAATAATTTTGAACTATGGAATTTGTGGTAGGTCTATCCAAGTATTTGACCAAGTCAAAGTCAAGGGCCCAGATACTGTAACACGGCTGGCTGTACTGTTGAGTGGATACAGGGATTCTTGGCAAGGAGAGTTTCTAGTGTGGGCATGGGGAAGATTGCTGTGGGTTAGTTTATTGATCTAGGAAGAGCTGTAGTATCTGTACTAGAAAGGTGTGATGACAGGGAGTTTGCCTCAGGTAAATCATCATGTGCCTACCCATAGAAACAAGTAGGTGTAAAATGACTGGATAGCTAAGGGTGATGTAGAGAACATGACCGGGTCAGGTAGAATGACAAGCTCATGCTCACAAAGGATATCACAGGAGAAAGTATTTCTGTCAAAAGTACAAAGTATTTGTGGGGCTACAAGAAGTGTGATTGTGGATAAAAGTGCCTACTACATAAAGTTTTGATTCTGTGGGAGTAGGAGTGATAGACTGATGGATGGAAAGGCATCAAGGCTTTTAAACAGACTTTTTTCCAAAGACAACAGAATTACTAAAAGAAAAATACAGCAAAGAAAAGCTTCCTTACTCTGAGTTTGAATAGACCATGAAATAGTTTCTCAGGAAAAGTGAAGAAAACCATGCCAACTACGGATTGTACAGCTGTACTGATTTTGGCTGGGACTGAGTTAATATCCTTTGTGTGGTTCATGTGGTACTAGGTTTTCGATCTTTGACGAAAACAGCTCAGATAACCCGGGAATGATTTAGTTGTTAGTGAACAGCACTCACACAGCGTCAAGACCTTTTCTGCTTCTCACTGTGTATATAGACAGGGACAGCACAAGAATCAGGGAGGGAACGCAGCTGGGATAGCTGACCCCAGCTGACCAATGGGATATTCCTTAATATGTGATGTCATGCTCAGGAGTAACAGCAGAGGGAAGGGGGTGGTTTTGTCAGGGTTGCCATTGCTTGGGAGCTGGCTGACATTTGGGCAGATGGTGGCAAGTGAGTGGGGTTTTTGCATCCCTTGTTTTTCTTGGCTTTTTCTTTGCTTTTTTTGGTCTTTCTTTTTCCTTATTAGACTGTCTTTATCTCAATCCATGAGTTTTCTCACTTTCACTTTTTAGATTCCCTCCCCCATGCCACTGCGGGGAAGTAATGAAGCAGCTGTGTGGTGTTTAACTGCCGGCCAGGGTTAGCCCACAACAACTATACTGAAAAAGGATGGAAAACTATTTTGCCTGGATAATTCTGCGTGAAGAATCCTGTATAGAAGTGCCAGAGACAGTTAACATGGTACATGCTATGAGATGTGAGAAATACAGAGGTGAATAAGGTGAGCCTCAGAAGGTAACAAACCCTGGGGGAGTAGTACTCCCAAGCGTGGCTGTATGTAAAGAGACATTTGATATTGAGGGATAAATTTAAGCTGAAGAAGGGTTGATTAAGCTGAAGTAGGATAGATTTAGATTAGATATTAGGAAAAAATTGTTCCCTGTGAGGGTGGTGAGGCCCTGGCACAGGTTGCCCAGAGAAGCTGCCCCTAGATCCTGGCAGGGTTCAAGGCTTTGGACACCCTGGTCTAGTGGAGGATGTCCCTGCCCATGGCAGGGCATTCAAACTAGATGGTCTTTGAGGTCTCTTCCAACTGAAATTATTCTGTGATTCTATGATTTTAAACTACTGTGGATTGCATAGAAAGATTAGGAGTCTATTCATCATTAAGTCACAGAACATTAAAAGAAAATTAATAGTATATTATCAGAAGGTAATTATATTCCTTCTACAGATGTTCTCACTTGATGTGAATCAGCATGTTCTTGTGCAGTGAGAATTCTGGTGATTTATAAAGAGGAGATCTTGGCTTACTGCTTGAATTCCCATGTTGTCCTTGTAACTCTGGTCCAGAAGCATTCATACTCAAGTTTTCCTGAATTTTAAGATAGTATGGATTCTTAAATAGTTGGCAGCCTGGGAAGTGCCATCTATCACTCCTGTTAGCTTAATGGAAAAATTATTTGACCACACAGAATGCTTCACAAAGAAACAATAAAATAGAAACTGATTTAAAATTCTGATGAACAGGGAATGATGAACCCAATCTTGAGAAGTTCAAAACATTCATGGTTTTCACTGGAATAGAATAGGGCAGATTTTGAAAGAAAGAAAGAAACAGTTTCTCTAAGGTTTATTCCTAAAAGGAGTTGAAAATCTCCTAGGAAGTGTTGGGAGCTCCAGATTCCCACTGAATTCTTTCAATTCTGCCCTTCCTTCTCTTACATATTTAAAACAAGTAAACAGCATTGTGCTTCTAAATCTGGAGGCTTTTGGGTTTTTTTGTCATAATGAAGTATAGTTTTATTTTAATTTCAAAATACTTGCTTTTAAAAAACATTTTTAAAAATGTGCTTTGCAAGTTATCTGACAAAATGAAACTAATAATTTTGTTTGCTGCTAGTATCCTCCAAGCAGTAATGTGAACTGAGGTATCAATTATTTAGTACTATGCAACACTAATATGGATATGGTGATTTCTCATTAATACTAACAACTTCGAAACTAATTCTCATTAGCTTGAAATAATTATTTAGCTGCTTAGTAAGTGATTAAATTCAAACAGAAGTATATAATGTGTTTACAAAAAAAGCACTGGTTGACGTTACAAAATGTTAATGGCTTTATTTCTTAAAACTTATTGTTGGATTGGCCCATACATTTAAGGAATGTTCTTAAAACTGTGGACTGCCTTTTTATTTAGCGTAGAAATTGCATCCAATTTGGAAAAGCATTTTGGATCTATCAGATACAAATTAAGCAACAATCACAAAAATAATAAAACCCAAAATAAATCCTCGACGAATGTAATTCAGATTTTAATGGAAAAACAAAATTATTTGCCCATAATTGTTTGGCTAAGACTGTTTCTATTTTCCCTTTGTATGTATAATTTTGGCCTTTAAATGTTGGAGGTAGAATAGCTGAAAGAAATCATTTCACACATACTGAGTTCAGAAACTCAGTGGTAGGAAAGCGCTAAAGCAGATGTGAAGTTTGGGTGGGACAGCCTCCGACTGCCTGGCTTCATCTTGTTCTTTGAAAGCATGGGGCTTTTTGCTGGGGGATAAACTTTCTTTTGTGTGTCTTCACTTATCTTTCAGGTTTTAGGACTAGGTCCTCAGCAGTAATGGAAAGTGCTGAGAAACAAGTGTGAAAATGGAGTGATGAGAAGTGTTCTCTCTGCATTATAGCTTCCGTCTTGGATGATGCACGGGCAGCTTAAGTGAGGAGCTCAGGAGCAGATGCGTGGATGCTATTAAAGCTTATGTGCCAAAGCATTAAAACTGGAACTGTTCTTCTCCATAAAGGATGGAAAAAAGAGGGCCCTCTAGCCATAAATTCGCCAGTAAAATGCATGTGCACTGTATCATTTGGCTCAATAAAAAATGCGGCATGTGGCAAAATTTTAGACAGATAAATGTAATTAACACTGAAAGGCAGATGGCAAGGAAAAGGGACAGGGAAAGAAGAAAATACATACTCTTTAACATTAAAACTACATTAAAAATTCCATCCTCACAGAGAACAATACTGAGAAGCTTTTTTAAACAGAAGAATATGCCACACAGTTTTTTCCTGAATTAGAGCCTAAATTTTAAAATGAAGGTCAGTGTATATTGGTTTATGCATTCACTGTTGCACATTGTTGTTATCCAAAGTATAAATTTCAAGCATCCTGTTGTTAAGAAATGTGTTTAAGAGTGGCAGTTATACCATTTCTTAGAGGTATGATAAGAAGTGTCAGGGCCCTGCATAACAAATCATGTTTATGTTACAGTAGAAAGTAAACATTTGCATTTCAAACCCACACAAACTGTGGGTAATATATTAAGGTTGCTCTAAGTCAGCCTTGCAAAAAGTTCTGGAGTCTGCATTCTGGGCAAGGTGGCTGTTTTCGAACAACTAACATGCACTTCATTTCAACCTGAGCAACCTATGGTTAAGAGTGTCAAACAGTGGGGGGTTTTCAGTACGTGGATTTAATGGAGAGATAATGGCAAGGAGTGCATTAGAAAAAAGGGAGGAGTGAGGTGGAATTAAACTGGGATTTTAAAAAATGGAAAATCAAAGTATGAGGTTTCAGGCCTGTCAAAATGTTTAATTCTTCTTGTTCAAGCTGCAGATGGTTTGAGTCATCTTGTGCCAGAATTAACTTGGTGACACAGTAAAATAACCTTTCAGAAATACGTTTCCCATATTTTATTCATTGTTGCACTTTAGCTGAACCTATTCTTTGCATGAATAAGGTATTTGAGATCAGATGCCCTCTTCATACTTGCTTGGTGGGAATTAGAATGTGACTTGTTAAGAGCTAAGCCTAATTAGGACATGAAGGCATGAAATGTTGCTTTTGCTTACAGTGTGTTGTGCATCTTCATCTGTCTATGCAAAAAATGTGCTAAAAATGAAACCTTTGTGTCTACATCATGCAAACAATCTGGAATGCCACCTTCTGTTATATAATAAATGCAGGCTCATCTATAGAGAAGAAAAATAAACCACATGTAAAGTTCATACGATATACCTGGCTGTTTAATTTAAAGACAGAAGGGTCTGTTCTACCATTTGGGTGGCTCTTCAGATCCCAAAGCATTGGACACCAGTAAAAGTTGTGGTATGGTCGCAGGAACATTCCCAGAGGGTTAGCAGGTTGAGGTACTGACTAAGAAATTGGGAGTGACTAAAAAGCTGTGAGTGAACACCAAAAGTTTCAGAAGTAGCATGTCTTGTTCCTTCTACCAGGAGTGTTTTTCACCTTCTCTGCAGTCAGTTCATACTGCTGACAGGGACTGTAGAGGGTTCTAAGTAGAACAGGGACCAGTAGAGCAGAACTCTGTGCCAGGTCTGAAAGCTACTCTGTATATCTGTGACAGATTTTGAACATGTTTTTGACATTGCTTGAATCAGTTTTGTTTAGCATAACATCTCTCTTTAAAGCAGAATCTGGGCTTCTCATAAGAATGCACGTAAAGAGCAGAATCTGCTCTGAACCCCAAGTATTACCGGTTCAAATGGCTGTTAATGAAATCGTATGTGCATATATGTTTTCACAATGCACACATCTCATTATGAAGTTAATTAAAAATACAATGTTTATCCAATGCAAGCTGCATACATATTCAAGTGGTTTCAGTAAAAAGATTATTCTGAATTTTAAAGTAATTTGGGATTTTTTTTATCCTGTCACATAAAGATTCTCTGTGCTTCAAGTGAAGGATTTTATTCAAGCAGATGACATCTTTCAAAGCAGAAGCAGCATTTTAAGTTCAAGTGCTACATTTTGGTCTGAGGCAGGTGATTACTTTTATAAATCAGCTGTAAAAGGTAATCCTAAAAGCTCTCCATAAATAATAACCAAGACTGAAAATTTCTGTGTAGTGTGTGTGTATAATGGGAGGACAATAGAGTTGAGGGAAATGGAGTTGAGGTTAAATGACTTTCTTCATGTAGCTAAATGGGCGTTTCTGCCATGGAAATCAAATGAGGGGTATACATATGGAAAGAGGGCAAGATCTGGTACCAGCTTTGCAAATGCTTCAAAAAATTATGCTGAGGAGCCCAGTCTGTTACAGCTTTTGAACAAAATCTGGAGGAGTGTTCATAACAAGTACAGAGCAATTTACATATTTTTCAGTTGTCAGACACTGTGCGCCACAAACTAACAGGGATGACTGGGTAGTATGGAAATCTGCGGCTGAAAAATTGTCCAAATAGATTTCAGTTCAGCATGTACTCCCATTATTGTCTGTGAGCGTTGTGTACAAGTAAAACTTTCTTTGGAGCTGGCGAATTGTAAACCTTCACAAAAGCTTTATTTAATCAATGCTGTATTTGTGCCAGTATGGGAAGCAGTGTAGCACAATTAGGTTACATAGTCAGGATACAGTAATGCTATTTATTGCATGATTTGGGTAACTATTCATGAAGCTGCGGTAGTGATGTCTTACCTTTCGGATTGATATAGCAAACAATTGCAAATAGATACAGCTCAAAAATCTTTCAGAAGTAATTTCTCTACATTTTCAGGTAAATTACTCTCAAATTCTGGAGAATACTTTCAATTGTTCCTATAACAAAGTGTTACCAAATTATACATAAAGTAATTGAAATAGAGTTATTAGGGTGTGGTCTCATTCAGCTGTTCTATTGAGTAAAAATAAGTAATCTTTCATCCTTCATCTTTCTGACTACTTTGTAAGTGGCATAAAGGCAAAATTTATTGAATTAATAATTTGTTGAGCAAATATTTCAGTTATTGCTTCTTCAACATGAATGTAATGTTTCTCTCTAAATTTCAATGGGAAATATGAAAGTGTTGTGTTACTTGTCATGTATATCTGGATGTAGTTCAGATTTCATGTAGGTCGAATCTTGACATAGCTGTGTAAGTGTAGCCTTGTAAAGGACACTCAGCAAATAGTTCCAATAAACCCAGGAGAAACTTCTGCCGCTATTACATAAAATGGTGTTTTCACACCAAACACAGTGGTTTCTCCTTAACTTGAGCACTCATATTTTCAGTATTCCCATTTCTCTCTGGATTTATATAAGTAGATAGTTCTAAACATTATTGAAAATTCTCATTTTCATGTTGTGCAGATTAATAAGCAACAAAAACATTTTTTAAGCAACAAGATGCTTGTTATTAAGACTGATGAGAAAATGGAAGTTATTTCCCTTGAAAAAGATGTTTAAAAAATCACCCTTTAACAAGATGAGAAAGCAAGTCCCCAAAAGTTTTGTGGTTAAGAACAGATGAAAATTCCATCTGAGAACACTGCAGTGGAATTTTTCAGCTTTCAAGCTGTGGCCATGGAAGCGTTTTGTCAGTTGGAAGAAAGGGAGATGGACGTGAACCTTCTAGAGAAGCATCTGGGGAGCCATCATTTCAATTTTTCCTAAAGGAAAGGTATTAGAAATTTTTCCAGTGACAAGTTCCAAACCTGCTTTATGTGTTATTCTTGCAATCACAGCTGTCCACTCTCAGATTCCTCATTCACACTAAAGGATGGATGCAGATTTGTTTTCCTAATAACAATTTGATTTTTCTTGCTGTATTAAGTTCTTTACTGTGCCAGGCCTTCAGGAACATGCGATTTTCTTTGTGTTCTCTTCTTTTTTAGCCCTCTAACGATCTGTGTTTCTGGTACTGCTTTTGATGACACCATTTTTGTAGATATTTCAATTCTTGTGTGTTCCTGTTGAAGCTTTTCTTACCTTGCAAGGGTAACAGCTTCACAGCAGCAGCCCAAAAATATTTCAAAAGATCATGAAGAATTTTCACTCTCATGAACCATCAAGAATTTCACAGCATTTAAAATAATGGCCAATCTTAGAACTGCTTGTCTACACAATGTAAGTTAACTCTCCCAAAATGTAAAAGCATTTTTGTAAAATTTCAAAATTATATATATATATAAAAAAACCCAAAACAGTCATAGCTATGCCTGATGAAAGGTGGTATTGTTTAATTAGCAGTTTTTAAACCCTCTGAGACAAACTGCTTGTAGATACAAAATGCTTAAGGTTAATCTCTATATTAAGATATTTAAACATGTGAGTTAATGAATACAATGTAGCATGCAAATATCTTAGCAAAATTGCATTTAAAGTATTTTTCATCCCTGGAAGAACATCTCTTAGTGCATATTGATCAGAGGACTCGTTCTACCTTCATAACAATGTCATTTTCTTGTTTTAATGTCAGAAATGAAGTTCTAATGGTCTGAATTTATAGTTTCACTGTCAAATCAATGCCTTGTATCTATCAGATGTCGAAATGATGACTAAAATTATAGTATAATGCAATTATTTTGACCAGCAGCTTACTCTCGCTTTTTAATAGCAGCCACTGGTCATATATGTGGTAATTAAGGGCCTACAAAATTGGATGTCTTGTTGAAACACTCATTTAGGAGCCTGGTGTTTTTCATTCTTGTCTGTATCTGAGAAAATAGTAGATTTGAGAAGTTTATATACTTGTGGAGATACAATTCTTTCAGCTATTTTGGAGTTATATGTTTATGTTCAAAGGACACTTTTTCTATTGTTTAGAACTATATAAAATCTGGTTTTTATTTTGAACAGAACTGCAGCAACATCTTTTAAATCTCGAAACTCAGATCTTCACACAGATTCTTATATATAAGAAATCATTGCTTTTCTTGGTTTCAGGGAAAAATAAAAATAGAGAGTCATACACGACTGAAAACGCATTTTTTACTTGTCTAGCTTAACACAAAGCTCACAGAAAATAGAAATTTACTCACATTCAATTCAGTGAATGAAAAACTTCAGAGTCTAACTGAAACCTTTAAGAATCAACTTGTTACGCTCTTCCCCTTCTTTTTCTTAGCAGAGGAACAAAATACTGGGTAATCTGTTGCTATTAACTTTTAAATTCCTCACCACTGAAATGTTCAAATATGATTCAAAAAAATTTTCCTAAATACTACATTTTTTAAAATTCCAACTTCTGGGTTTTTGTGTTTGATTTTTTTTCCCCCACTAGTGAAGCATGTAGATGATTACTGATTTAAGTTGCAAAACAGCAATGTTTTTTGGCAATCAATTTATTTTTTGAAATTTTTATTCATCTTCTATTGGAAACTGGGTTTTTAAGCTCAGAAGGGAGTCTCACGTCAAAAGGAGAGACTGACGGCATAGGAACACTGTGCTGCCATTCAGTGAGGCCTCGACAGGCTGGAGAGCTGGGCAGGGAGAAACCAAATGAGGTTTAATAAGAGCAAGTGTAGAGTCTTGCACCTGGGAAGCAATAACCGCTGGAATCAGTACAGGCTGGGGGATGACCTGCTGGAAAGGAGCTCTGTGGAGAAGGACCTGGGGGTCCTGGTAGATGACAGGTTGGCTATGAGCCAGCAGTGTGTCCTGCTGGCTAAGAGAGCCAATGGGATCCTGGGGTGCATCAGGAGGAGTGTGGCCAGCAGGTTGAAGGAGGTGATCCTCTCCCTCTACCCTGCCCTGGTCGTGCCCCACCTGGAGTATTCTGTCCAGTTCTGGGCTCCCTGGTATAAAAAAGACAGGGATCTCCTGGAAAGAGTCCAGAGGAGGGCTGCAAAGATGATTAAGGGCCTGGAGCATCTCCCCTATGAGGAAAGGCTGGGTGAGCTGGGACTGTTCATCCTAGAGAAAAGAAGACTGAGAGGGGATCTTATTAACGTTTATAAATATCTTAAGTATGAGATGCAAGGGGACATGGCCAGCCCTTTTTCAGTGATCTGTGTAGACAGGACAAGGGGCAATGGCTGCAAGTTAAAGTATAGGAAGTTCTGCAACAACATGCGGAAGAACTTTTTCGTAGTGAGGGTGACAGAGCCCTGGGACAGGCTGCCCAGGGAGGTGGTGGAGTCTCCTTCTCTGGAGATATTCAAGACCCATCTGGACGCCTATCTGTGCAATATGAGCTAGGGAGCCTGCTTTGGCAGGGAGGTTGGACCCAATGATCTCTCGAGGTCCCTTCCAACCCCTACGACTCTGATTCTCTGATAGCCAGTAGCCGGACAACTGAAGGATATGCACGTTCAGATCTTGGTTCAAACATGTGGATGGGAACATGTTCATCTAAGGTAAAGGCTTAATATTGGTCTCAGTGTCTTGCTTGAGTGGGTGTCTGCCACTTTCATTTCTCTTCCTCACATAATTTTACTCATCCTCCAATTGATTTGGGGTATTTAGAATGTGGAAATATTCTGTGGGGCAGGAAAACAGTTTCCAGCCCAACACTTTGAAGAAATATTGTCAAATATGCATGGTTTCTGCATTAATGTTACTTTTGGCTTCTCAACATCATATTAACACTATATTTTTTGGGTTTTCTTCCCCACTCTCCATGGTCATAGTAAAGTTTCAGGCACCTTGGCATTATAGATCTCATAAATTTTAAGTAGAAATTAATCACCACTGGAGAAAATATTGTTATAGTGTTGAGAATAGGTTTACATTTGGGAGAAGATGGGAATACTTGAGAATAGGACTAATGTGACAAGATCTATAGAGCATTGACCCATTAGAGAGGAGTGCTTTAGGATCAGATCAATCACTTCCTGTATTATTTAGAATAGATGAGAATCAGAGAATCATAGTATAGTTCATATCTATGAAATAGAATAATTTTGAAAGGATCTACAAAGGTCATCTAGTCCAGCTGCCTGGCCTCTTTAGGGCTGACCAAAGTTATAGCATGTTGTTCAGGTCGTTGTTCAAATAACTCAAAACAGGCTTGGTGCATTGACCATCTCTCTAGGAAATCTGTTCCAGTGGGTGATCACCCTTCTTGGTAAAGAAATGCTCCCTAATGCCCAGTCTAAACTTCCCTGGTGCAGCTTTGAACTATTGCCATTCATCCTAGGGAGAAGAGCTCAACACTGTCTCTAAATGTCACCTCCTCAGAACACTGTAGAGAGCAATGAAGTCACCTCTCTGCCTACTTTTCTCCAAAGTATACATACCCAGAGTCCTCAGCTGCTCCTCAAAGGACATTCCTTCCAGCCCTTTACCAGCTTTGTTGCCCTTCTCCTGATGCATTCGAGGACGTTTGCTTCCTTCTGAAAATGTGGGGCCCAGCACTGCTTGAAGAGTGTATTTATAAGGAATGCTAGAAGGCTTTTAACTTTCATCAGCTCCTGTTACCCAACTACCATGCTGACGTCTGATTCCTGCGTCAGCAGTGTTGTTTTATGTAATCTGTACATTGGCAAAGCAAACAACATGGGGCCGAGATGTAGGAGGTGGAGAAAAGTGGGGGATATGGAAACTTTCTTCTGCTGTGGCAGGGGGATGATTCTGTGAGGGGACCACATGATAATATTCTCAATAGGCATGGTCCATCCTGGTCTTAGAATCATTTATAGTATTTGTGCAAAACCTGAAAGACTATGAGTCTCCTCAACTTTGACTATGAGTCTCCTCAACTTTGACAATGAGTCTCCTGAACTTTTCCATGACATTTTCTGGAAAATTTGCAACATGTAAGGACAGAGTAATTGAATATATGAATGCAGGCTTCATAATTTATCGTTCTGTGGAGTGAGTTCTACTGAAGTTGTGTATGTAAAGTGCAATCTGTATGTACATCTTTGCATCCTGTCCAGTGAGTATGGGTTGAACAAATATAATCAGAGTCCAATGTCTACTAAACCTTGACAATGTCCAGTAGCCATCTCTCTGCTTTTGATGAGTCTTGCCTCAAACATGCTGTGGTAAGAAATTTTCCATAGCTATTCATACAAGGAATCTGCTGCATTTTGTGCCAGTAGCCCAAAGATAAATATACACTTTGCTGGAGTGTGCACAAGACACACAGCCTTTCCTCAGATTGTACATACATATTGTTGTTAGGATAGATACCCCCTGGAAAATAATGGGAAAACAATTAATCTATTGCGCTAGGGACTTAAGGCAGGAGCCAGCCAACTGTTGCATATCCATAGAATCACCCAGCCCTAAGAAAGTATGTCTTAATGATTTAATTACTTTTCTCTTCTAAGTGGATATTGTAATTCTGATTACAGAAGCTGAGGATGAACATGCTTAAAACTAATAAATACAAAGTGCATTCATCTGAAATGAGCATCATCAGCAATCACAATGAAATTTCATTTATGGGCATTGTTTCATTAAATGTAACCTCTAGCTTATTACAGGCACATTATTTTTCATTTTTTATGCATGATGTCATTCCTTTATTTAAACAGACCATGGTAAATATTTTATGAAACCATTAAAGGAACAAATAATAAATTTCTGCATTAAAAATGGATCTGTGAAAGTGTCTGGCAACTAAAATACAAACAAACAAATAAACAAATAAACAAAAAGGGTGGAATTATGTTGCAATCTGTCAGAAATTCTCCTAGAGTTTTATCTGTGATTTGGCCGCTGTTACTCTATTTCTCACTCAGTTGGCCTATTAATATGAGATGTGTAAAATGGTAGAAATATGTGAGCTACCTTGGGGCAGAATATGATGATCTTGTTCTACCTCAGACTTTTAGAGGATGCTAATTGTATGCTAGGCTTTCTGTTTCTCCCAAAACCTTGTTTCATGTATTTAATTAGAGATTTTTAACTTTTAAAGCATTTGCTGTGCGCACTGGCAAGTGCTTTTAAGAACCGTGTCCTATGGACTGAGGCAGTTGTGCAGATAGCTAAAAGAGTCATTAAGCATATCTGCTTGCACAAGACTCTCATAATCCAGTCTCCTAGCACAATTTCATGGCTGCTGCAAAAGGCAGGGTACAGATGGGGTGTTGAATTTGTAGCTTAGCACCTTCTGTGAATCCCATTGATTTCAGCAAGAGCTGAGAGAATTCTTCAATTTGCAAAATCTGGCCCCTCAAAAGATAGCAGGTAATCTAATGGCAAAGCCTGCAGTATTCACGCAGAGGAAGCTCACACTGAACTTACTGAGAGCTCAGTACAGTTCTGCTGAAGTCAAGAGAAAGATTCCTGTTGACTTGATGGAGATCTGGATCAAGTAATTAGTTGCTGAAGACGTGATCCTGCAGGAAGCCGGGCCACTGCTTCTTTATCTCCCAAAGGAGATGGTTGCAGTGATGGTTGGAAAAATTAAACGTACTCAGCATCTTCCAGCACTGCTCTGTACCTGAGAGGTTTGAAACTTAAAAATGAACGAAATTCAAGAGACATTTTCTTCCTGCTCCAAAAAAAAGAAAAAACAATGACAGGAATCCAAATACACAGATTTGAGTTTCAGCGCTAATGTGTCATCGCCAGCTATTATTTTTCAGTTTTGTCCTTGCAGAAGGGAGTTGCTTTGTCAAGGTCATGCCACAAACAAATCGTTTCTCTGTTTTAGCAAGGTCTTGGTAAAGCAACAGTAATCGGGACCTTCTGTAAATTAGGGTTTCTTCCTAAGGAATAGATTCATATTTCAAATGACCCCTTGCCTCTTCTTTTTCTTCTTCCGTTTTTAACATCTAAGTGATTTGCAAACTTCTCGCATTTCAAGGACATAATTAAGAATGCTGATTACACTGACATCATTCTCAACACTGAAGAATGTGAACAGGAGTGCACTCACTGTTTTTTAAATACTTTTGTCCCATCCTCTAGAAATAAACATAATTAATAGAACTTGAGAAATAAAACAGGTCATGGTGTCTCCTCAAAAGGTGCCAGGGTGATAGTATAGATGTTACTGTGTCAAGAAGAGAACGGAGCTGGAAATATGTTGTCTTCAAAAGAGAATAACCCGTGTTTATGATAAGGCTTGGGCTTGATGAGAGTAAACGGATGCTGTTCTGATACCATTATTTCTTCAAAGTACACATTAATATCTTTTAAATGCAAGTCATGGCTCTCATTAATGCCATTATTATGAATTACCAAGACCTCCATACATTAGTTTGGTCACAATATTCTTAATTAATAGGTGACCTATCTTTAACCAGACACCATATTTTACAGAGATTGTCTGCTGATAACCCAAGACAAATACCAATGCATAATTAATTTTATTTTTTAATTAATTCTCAATATTGAAAGGTAGTAATTAGAATTTTGTTTTAATTAGCCTTGCATATGCAGAGTGTATTCTGCAGTGCTCAGTGCCACAGAATTGGCTGATAGGATCCTGGTTGGATCGGGTTGGATGCTGGTAATAAAAAGTGCATTAGTAACAATCTATCCAAGGCCTTCTTTGAAAGTTACGTACATTCAGCCTATTAATCATAGAATGGCTTGGATTGGAAGGGACCTCTAAAGATCATCTAGTTCCAATGCCCTGCCATAGGTAGGGACACCCTCCACCCAAAAACCCCATCCAACCTGGCCTTGAACACTGCCAGGGATCCAGGGGCAGCCACAGCTTCTCTGGGAAACCTGTGCCAGGGCCTCACCACCCTCAGAGTGAAGAATTTTTTTCCTAAAATCTAAATCTACACTCTTATACTTAAAACTTACTACCCCTTGTCCTATCACTCCATACTCTGTTAAACAGTCCCTCTCCAGCTTTCCTGTAGCCCCTTCAGGTACTGGAAGGCTGCAATAAGGTCTCCCCAGAGCCTTCTCTTCTCCAGGTGGAACAAACCCAACTCTCTCTCATCCTGACATAATAGAATAGGTGTTTCAGCCCTTTCACCACTTTCATGGCCCTGCTCTGGACTTGCTCTCACAGCTCCATGTTTGTCTTGTACTGGTGATCCCAGAACTGGACACAGTACTTGAGGTGGGTTCTCACCACAGCAGAGTAGAGGGACAGAATCCCCTCCCTTGGCCTTCTGGTCACAGTCCTTTATATTCTGCCCAGGATGTGGTTAGGGCCATTCTCTTTCCAGACTGCATTTATGCTTGGGATTTCCTGGACCCATGTGCAGGACCTTCCACGTAGTGGTGTTGGAATTCATGTGTTTCACACAGTCCCATCTCAAGCATGTCAAGGTCCCTCTGGATGGCATCTCTTCCCTCCTGCATGTTGACCGCGCCACACAGCTTAGTGGTATTGTCAGACTCACTGAGGGTGCATTCAATCCCTATCTCTGACAAAGATGTTAGACAGCACTAGTTCAATACCAACCCCTAAGGAGCGCCACTTGTAACTGATTTCCACTTGAACATCAAACCGTTGACACCAATCCTTTGAGAGTAACCAGGCGGACAATTCCTTATCCACTGAATGGTCCATCCATCAAATCCATGTCTCTTGTGCATGACATTATCAAATGCTTTGCACAAGTCCAGGCAGATGATGTCAGTTGCTCTTCTCTTATCCATCAATGCTGTAACCACATCATAGAATGCCATCAAATCTGTCAGGCAGAATTTGCCCTTAGTGAAGCCACGTTGGCTGTCACCGAACACCTCCTTATTTTCCATGTGCCTGAGCATAATTTCCAGGAAGATCTGCTTCATGCTCTTGCTGGGCAGAAAGATGAGACAGACCAACCTGTAGTTCCCCAGGTTTTCTTTTTTTCCCCTTTTTAAAAATTAGGGTTATGTTTCCCCTTTTCGTGTCAGTGGGGACTTCACCAGACTGCTATGACTTCTCAGTCCTAATGGAGAGTGCCTTAGCAACTTCATCTGCCAGTTCCTTCAGGATCTGTGGATGCATCTCTTCAGATCCCATGGACTTATGCTAAAGGGACTGTAGAGGGAAACATCTATTCATGCAGCCATTCAAAAAATTTGGAGTATGGGAGTGTAATGGCTTACTTTTAGAGAATAAGAACTTGCTGGGAGACTTTCTGGTTGTTTAGATTTTTTTAGAAGTTTTACTTTTTCCTTCTATAGAGCTTCTCCAAGAAATAGAATTCTTTGTAATTATTCCAGGCAAGTGCTCCAAGCATTGGGCTAAATGTCCTCAGTAGAAAACAAGAAAATGCCATATTAGCAATTTGACAATCATGAAGAGCTACGTTATCTGAAATTAAAGTTACACACTGCAGCATTCCAATTGAAGACTTCCATACAGTGCTAACCAAGCTTATATTATGGATGAGAAAGGGAATTTTTGTACAGTTAGCCAAATGGCAGTATTCTTGTAAGCTTTTACTTTTTTATTTCCTTTCAGAAGGAAAATTAGTATTTTTCCTAATTTTCTAAGGAACAATTTGGTAACAACTGAGAGTTGGAAATATGAAGTTTTACTTTGGGTGACAGCATAAATTGTTCAAGCTAAAAAAATTCATTTCATCAGATTAATACCTATCTTTTGGAATGCATATTTAAGAAAATAAATAATGATTTTCCTATTTACTGTCCAGCAGATTCACCTGTTTTTCTGCTAAATGATATTGCAGATAACTGAGGTTAGCATAATCTAAGTCTTTCTGTGTACATTAAAATTGCATCAGATCAGAGCCAATGGAGGAAAGAAAGATTATGTTTATTATAATAGCTTTTTTGTAAAAAACCCAAACTATTGTCAGATCCAATTCATGTGCATTCATTTTAAAAATAATCTTACAGTATCTGTTTGACCTTAAACCAATTGAATGTAATGATATACCATAGACCACAGCAATACTAAATACCCTATTTATTTGTGGATTGGAAGTATCATTTCTCATTGTCTGGCACCATTTTTGCTTGCAATGTGCAATAACAACTTCCAAGGAAAGCAGCATATCAATTCTGATCCAGAAGGGCATTTCTCTGCTCTCATTTATGTCACAGAAACCCCCATGAAATCAGTAGACTTGAACTGCATTACAGGTAGGAAAGTATGTTTCTGCAATCATGTTGCTGCTTCCTGTGAGATATCTTCCATATGTAGTTCATCTATAATCTGCAGAGAGAGTAAGAGGGAAGATAGCCTCTTACCTCTCTATTTTATGTTCTGCACTGAACTCCAACCTTTGGCTCAGCAAAGCTTGAAGGACTTGTTTCTTCACTGTTGGCCAAGGTGGCTGCAGATTTCCTCCCCTCCTGGTTCAAAAGCATGGACATTTTCTCACCACGCATCTTCCTGCCAGCTTGTGAAGGGGGCAGCCACCTCTGCAGGCAGGCCAGATGATCAAGTCTTTGACTTTATGGGTTCTTCTTCTTCTCTCTACAGTACTCTGCTTATGTATGTGTAGGAAGGGAGAAGAGGAAGTTCATAACCTGAAATTTGTCTCACCTGTGGCTTTTTAGAGGCTAGTATATGGCAATGTAATGGCCAACTCATGTAAAAAACATATTAGGACGTTAGATATAGTAGACCAGATCTGATCTCAGTTACATTGCTATGAATGTAAAGATACGTAACTTTTCAGAGGAATATAACTAACATACCTTGCACAGATTAACAGCTCAACTTTTGAGTTATTAGACATAATTGCCCTAGATAAAATGATCTAGTGATGCTGTAAAGTCCAAAGGGGTTTTTTTGTTGATTACGGCAATAAAAGCTCATTTTTAACCCATCCATTATAGGTAAAAGTAATAGAAATTATTTACAATTATGAATGATTCACTATTGGGAAATAAAATTCAAAAATGAGGGTTAGTTTTTGGCTATTTGTTAAGCAGAGGAAACTCTCTTGTAGTATGAAATAGCTGTCCTGTTCAGATGTCACAATAAATTTATCACCTCCAATAAAATGTAGAAAGTATTGTTTTTCTAATATTAGTGAAAGATGATGTCCATTTAAATTAGATTTTTCATTCATTTCTAATTGGCTTAAAATCCGGTTTAGCTACAGCTCTTTCACTCATAACTTGCTTAAAGGATTCTAATTCTCATAGATAAATAGGCATCCTGACGTTTTTCATTTTCATCCATCATTAAGTTTCTTATGGCTGAGGTTGCTGGTTGCGCATTGCCTTTCCATTATGCTATCAACTTCTGAAGTAACTGGGTTCAGATTGGATCCATTTATTTCATTCAGTGCCTTATCTGCCTCTTTCCCCCACTTTTTTAAGCACTGCCGAGGGTGATATTGAAAAACTATCTCCAATTCCAACTGAAATCAACCAGGAAATGGCTTTATTTTACTTTTAACTGCGATTGAAATCAAACAGGACTGCATCATTTTATAAAATGGTCATTTACAATACAGCAGCTTGTATGCTATGTTGAAAGCACCCTAAATTTCCTATATATGCCTGTTTTTCATTTCAGCCATTTAGAATTGCTTCAGAAATAGAAAATATTATGAAGAGTAAGGTGTCATTAAAAAAAAGTCATATTTTTTTTGAAACAAGATACATTTCTGTACACTGGAAAGAAGGTCACATGCACTTTAGGCGGATAAGAGTAATAGGCTCTGAAGGGCAAAATAAATCAAGAGACTGTTCCCTGCCAGTAGCACCCAGAGACTGAAAGAGAACATCAGGTTGCAGAGGCAGTTTGCTTGTTTTGATACAATGTTTTCAATAAAGGGAAAAGCTGAATGGGAGTTCGGAATTACAATTTCTTCATACTTTGCTTTTATTTAGAAATGAACTTCCTTGAGGATTGCTTTCTGAGGCAATCTGTAATATATTTTCATCCTGCTTTAATCCTTCCCTCTGTTTGCAGTGATCCAGGACAGTCATCAGGGTGACTGTTAAAGACTGGGACCAGGTTTTGAAGAAACAGGGCTAATTCCAGATTTGTAAATACATAAATTCATGATTCGTTTTACAAGTGTGAAAAGAATGGACTGAGGACAGCAGGATAGATTTTCCTGTGGGACTACTGGAGGTTGGGAGGTTTTATTCTAGACTTCACCTGTTTCTTGTGCTTTTCTTAAAACTCCCCATGGTGGCTATTGTGATAAGGACACCCTGTAATATGTGTGTGGAAAAACCATTGTCATTCTTGAAATTTCTGATTTATAAAAATGGGCTATCCTTCAGCAATGCATTTTTTTTAAAAAAAGTCAAATGAGTCTGAAATTAGACATAGACATATTAGACACATTAGATCAGTCTATTAAAGAGACTATAAATCAATCAGTTATGTTTTATAGCAGTTTCTATATCTTTCTCTGTTCCCCCATCTTTATCTTCACTTTTTAATGGAACTAATTTTGCTAAAAGGCGATATTAGGAAATTACCTCAATTATCTTGCATGAGCCATTCAAGAATGTGGATACTAGAGTAAAAAGCCTTATGTGTAGAACTGATAAATCGATGGAAGAAGTTTTAGTATCTGTGGTACAGATCAGACTCCTTTTATGAAATTTAGAGAGCATTGTCTCAGGTTGTTTTCTTGTTAGCGGTGTGCTAAGGACTATGGCATTTCCCATCTGCTCATGAAATTGTCACCAGGTCTACCTCAGAAATGTCAGCTGGCTCAGTTCTAGACATGTGTCCTGGACGCAAACTGGCTCAGGACTCTCCAATGCTTTCACTGTTGACTTTTTGAAAGGTTTTGCATCCTATACTTGCTCTGCTCCTTATACTCTTTCAATAAGTATATGGGGCTGTAAGGACAGAAGGAATATTGACCTGAATCACTATCGCAATTCAGTGCATCCCTCCAGAGTTTTGGGCATTTTCTGTGTGTGCCAGCAGGCCACAAGCATTGTTTTGTTGACAGGGTGTCTTTGGCAAGGGCTACTGTCAGCACCATTGTAGCCCCTTCTTTAGGGTCTCCAATGTGCAGGGCAAACCTAGCAGAGAGGATGCAGTTGATGCCATCATATCAAATATCCCCAGGAACAGAATGGAGGACCTCCAGGGCTGAATGCAGGAGGTCCGACAGCATGTGCTATATCTCAAATAATTACAAGATGTTCATATTGGCTCCCACCTCTCTGTGTGAAACGTGTTTAACTGTGTGTTGGTGGTGATAAAGGAGAGGAGGTTGGGGGGGAGGGTAATATATTTGTCTTTTGTGCATGATTTTCTTTCACTCATCCAATCCTGCCCTTCATAAGCTATGAATTCGCAGACATCTGGCATGAGCTCCTTGACGTCTGGCAAGGGGGTAGCGCAGGAAAAGGAAAGATGAACAGAACAAAGCTTGGTATTTCGTAAGCGGTTTACAGAACATTACGGGGAATATTTTGTTCCAGTAGATTTTACAATTCCTTGCAAATAAAGCTGGAACGCAGAAGCAGTGCATTTTAGGTTTTGGAGACTTTTATCCCTTAACTCTTTTCTACTGATTTATTTGAGTGAATTTCAGATTTTAAATTGCACCTCCTATAATGATTGAATGCACTTTCCGTATACGCAGTATTTATGGTGCAGCTGTTGGCAATGTTAATGTGAAAAGCACATCTCCTGAACATTGTCAGGCTCTTATTGTCACCTTTAGTTCCCTGGGAGATGGGGACAGAATTTTATTTCAGATTAAAAGGAAGAAAACTGTTACCTTTCAGGGAAAACATATATTTATGTTTCTGGATGTCTCTAAAGTGACTCAGACAAGGAGACACATATTTGAGTTATTGTTGCTAGATTTTATTATGCTTGGTGCCTGGGTGGCTATACTATATTTTATGCTGCAAGGTTTAGAGTTGTTTTGGAAGGGAAAAGAAGGGAAGCATTTTTTGGATCTTGATGAGGATGATAAAATGTAAATTCTAAGAGCAAAATTCAGAGGTGATGCCATTGGGAATGTAAGTTCGATTTTTCATACACGACAGTCATTTAAATTCAGGCCTCATCTTATCTCTTCTCTCTTTTCTACCTATTTACGCCTGTTTTTTCAATGAGTAAATATGTCAGAATTGGTGAAATGTATATGATGGTAGCCTATAGGAGATATGAATTAAAACATGATGATAACAAAACTCGGCTCAAGCCCACCACACATAGGCACCTGACTTGCTAATATTTTTTATATGTCTTATCAAGTAAGTCTTCCTCAGGTAAATGTTAAAATTGCCTGTGTGGTCAGTAGACAAAGCAGATGCTTCTGAAGGACTCGAGGGAGAATCTGTCAGTCTTGTGTTAGGTACCAAATTGCACAGATGACTTCTCTCTCTGAAAAGCCTTTACAATCACCTACCTCTCCTCACTGATAGTATGAAACTTATTTTTGAAGGTCTGCCTCATTAGGCCTTTGAAATTTAGGACTGAGTTTGGTGCAAGAAAGATAATCTTGATCCTACCCTAATTGAGTCTCCCAGGGAGTTGTAGTGAGTACAAGGAGAACATGTATCTGCAAGCCAAGGGTTCCCAAAGAACCGTTTCTCCTAGCTGAGGCTGTGACACTGCAAATAGGGTCACCAGCCCAACAGAAATTCAATTGCTAATTCAGGCTCCCAGCTGAAAGCAGGGTCAAAAGCCCAAATACGAAACCTAATTAGACATTGAGTATATGCAAAATAGAGCTCCTCCTTACTTTCCTATCCAACATAATGTTATATACACAGTTAATGATGCAGTGGTGCTATGTATAAATACAGCATCTCTAATTAGTTAGTGATAGTCTAAAAAATTTGTAATCCACAGTATTTAAAATTGATAATTTTTGATGGAAAAATATGACCCTATTTCAATGTAATTATTTGATATCATTTAAAAATAAAAAATTATGGAGAAGGTTAACTTGCACCTCTTAACTGCTGCATATACAATGATTTAGAATAATATTCCTCTTTTGCTGGTGGGAAGCAAAGATACAGCAACACAGCACATTATACAAGAAGATTTATATGACTTGGTTTTGACTGTGGTTTTGCTCTGCAAGTCAACGCATGGACACGTATATGTGGACATACCCACACCATCTTCTAGCTTGAAATGAGAGAAGGTGACCATCAAATAAATATTGCCTGTTAGTAAATTTTATCATTATATTTTAATTAACTGAAATTATTTAGTAATGATAGTACCATGAGAAGGGAGAAGTAGCCTGTGGATTGCTAGGTATATGCAGTAAAGATGCTCAGATGGAATAGTATGTGCACTGCAGGAAAAAAACTATATACAAACCTATTTGAAACACTGTGGTACAGTTGCTCCACAGTGGGTTCCTGGTTCTGGATTCATGCCCAGGGAAGATCCATTTGTGCAAAGCTCTTGTGTGTGAGCACAGTCTCTGGCTGGTATGGGCTTGTAGATCATCAAGGAAGTCTTCTTGTTGACACATATTCAGTTTTCTTCTTGGCTGCAAGTCTTCCAATGTTTTCTCCGCCTTCTGACCCATCTTTTTAAAATGTGCTGGGCCATTTGCCCACCAGTGTGTTTTTAGTAATGTTCTGAAAAAAATCCTAGAAATATGCTATTAAAAACTGATGTGGGTGTGGTTACTGTGAACTTCTCATTCAGCAGCCACACAGGTATATTATCCTGCAGGAGGAGCCCTTATCTATTAATTTAAGAGCTAGAGTGTATCTTCCTGTTGCAGTACAGTGCTTTGTGGTGATACACAAGCTCTGAATTAGCTGTGCGATTAGCTGAGGTGTACTAAACTATTAAAGAACTCTTTTTTAAGTGGATTTACATGGTTTCTGACTCCTGAGCTGGCTTTCTCAGGGCTCGCAGAGTACTACTGTAGCACTGCTGTGGAATGCATCTAGTATTTGGATTTAGATTCTCTTTTGTGTGGAAAGAAAGACATGCCTGAAACAAAAACAAAAACCAAAACAAAACCAAACCAAAACAAAACCCCCAACCAACAACAAAAAATTCTCATAGAAATTAAAAAAATAAAATATCTCCAGTAATCTTGGGACTCAGGTTCACTCTTTGAAGAAACAGGTCTGTCCCAGTAAAACTGAGGTGTACACGGTGGAAGCTAATCTAGTTGTATAGGCTCCCTCATAATCAATAGAGAAGATGATTCATTTTGAGATAAATTTCAAAGGTAGATCTGGGTGCCCTTAATTCATATGAAATTATTTTTTACTTGCTATGAACATAACTAGAAATCCTAAAAAAATTGAAGAATATGGACTATGGAAGGAAAAACAGTGGAACGATACCAGCAATGCTGTTTCTCAGAACTTTCATTTTAGAAGACCTGTGATCACATTTTGAATTGACTAAACTGAACATCATCATGAAGAAGCTATCTAGACTTTTGAATGCCTTCCTTTTTTTTTTTTTCTGGTGGATTTAAACTCACTTGTATCCAAACCCAGATATTTAATTTAGATAAACTTCAAACTGGTACAAGTGAATTGAACTTTATATGGAATAGCTAAGGAATTCATTTGACATTTCTAAAAATAAAAAAAGAAATAATATAATACACTATAGATATTTTTTTCCCTTATAACAAAATTCCACGCTGGCAAAACTGGCAAGAGCTTTCTTTCATTATTTTTTTTTTTAATTTTTCTTTCATGTGTTATTGAAGTTCTCAGTTTCCTACAAAAATGTGCATGCCCTGGGATTTCATGTATTTATTTATTTCAGCCTCTCTCAAGTTTCAGTTTAGATGAGAAATAATGGAAGTAGCATATGTCAGATATTCCTATAAGTCTCAGAGGAGCTTATATATTGCTCAGTTTCATTTATGGTGAAGAGGGAAAAAATTAAAAATAAAATGTAATGTAATAAGCCAAAATCTAAGTTTCGTGCAGGGCCAGAAATTATTTATGAATATTTAGCACTAGAAAGCGTCCTTTAGCAACCCTTCCCCAAGGTGATATTTAATTTCTCTGGGCTAGATGGCGCTGCAGTATATAAAATATACATCCCTGTGCTCAACCCCGGGAGGGGGGGGGCTGTCTGCAGTCTTCCCTCCTGCTTGGGAAAGGAACAAGCCTCTCCTACGTGCAGTTGTTTAGTTCTTTGTTTCTGTACGGACAAACAAAATGATAAATCTTCTTGCTTTATTTTTAAGGTTATTGTAAGGTCCTTTCACTTCCCTTTTAGGGAAGCATGGTGTAGCTGTATTTTATACGTGCAGTATTATATAGATGGACGTGAAACCCACATACATTTTCTGTGAACATGAGGCTGTTTTTCAGTCTGGAGAAGGAAAAGGCAGCAGAGAGGAAGAATCCGTGGTATTCCCTGGGACAGCTGTGTTTCTAGTGCAGGAGGTGAGGACTTTCAGTCTAAAGATCTGGAGGTATTGAGATCTACCTGGGCTAAGCATTGAATGCCACTCTTGTTCTGATCATGCTATGTTATGTATCATCCTACATGCAAATCCTCCCCACCTCTTTCTCTACCTTCTGCTTTATCCCTGTCTCTGTGAAGTTCGAGCTGTGGCACAGTACTGGGTAGAAGAACTGTCTGTAGATGAGCTCAATCCCCATCTTTATCCTCTGCCCCAGTGATGGAAGAGATGAGATCTTCATGTCACCCTGTGGTGAAACTTGAGCAGTCTAGTGCTGTCCTCCAGAAACAGGGAATAGTTCCCCTAACAAGACCAAAATGGGTCTCCATTAGGCTAGAGGTAATTATTGAGGAGGAGAGCCATCACAAGGCATCATCTCCGAAAAACCAGTCACCCCAGGACAGAGCTGTGTTACCATGCCTGCTGACACAGTAACTTTCTGTGCTTTTGGTACCATGAAAGATTCAATTCTTCACCAGGCTTTGGAGCAAAGGTCCAAATATAGGAGTTAGAAGGAGGTTGTCCCATGGCCTGAAATGGCCACAGAAAGTTTTCTGTAAGTTAAATGCCAAGCTTTTAACACCGACCAGAGGTGCTGTTCAAACGTGACTAGGCAGAGGGAAGAGGTGCACTACAGTGATTGTGCTGTCCTTCATTTGAGGATAGCTATGTAGTAGCAATAAATGTGGAATGAACAGCATCTTTAAATTTGTCTGCTAATAGTTTCATTCTAAATACTGTATGCAGTCCTTTGTTTTGGGAATAGAAATGAGTTTCACTCAGAGACTATAGCTACTTTATTTGAAAGCTTGCTGGAGTTACTGATAACTGCTTATGAGATTTTACTCATGTGTGGTCTAAGATTAATAATGTTTTGTGAAAACACAGATCAGGTCTTGATCTTCAGAAAAGTTAAAGTAAATTTAAGCAGAAAAAGAGTAGTGATGTTGTTACTTACTACATTACGCTACCAATGCATCCCTTTACAGTGCTTCAGTTGACATTGGCATTACTGTTCTGCAGCACAGGAAGACCTGAAGGGCAGTAGCTGGAAGGTGGGATGCAGGTTGGGGTTGCTCTGGCACTCTTGCCTAGCTTGCATCCCATATTTCTTCAATGACAATGCCAGGGTGACCACTCCTAACCCTTTTTTTCTGACTCATGCCTGCGTCTGTGCTGTGCTCCTTGCAGTGTGGATTCAACTTGATCAGTGTTTATCACTGTTTTGGATAGATGTTGTCCTCCCTCACCCACCCAGTCACAGGCAGTTCTGTTAGCAGCTCATTCTGCCATTGGCTTGGCAGTGGGGCTTAAATTAACCATGAAGTTGAATTAACAGCAATTGGGACCAACTGAGGTGATGTTAGTAGCACTAAACTTATATATCCTGCCATGCTGCTTGGTGTAAGACTGCAGGCAGATTTAGAAACTGTGCTCATTTGTTTGTTTGTTTCATAGAATCATAGAATGGTCTGGATTGAAAGGGACCCCAAGGATCATAGAGTTCCAACTCCCCTGCCACAGGCAGGGCCACTAACCTCCAAGCATGATCCAGACAAGATTGCACTGGGCCCCACCCAACCTGGCCTTGAACAGCTCCAGGGATGGGGCAGCTACCACCTGTCTGGGCAGCCTGTTCCAGCACCTCACCACTCTCTCTGTAAAAAACTTCCCCCTAACATCTAATCTAAACCTTCCTTCCTTTATCTTCA
>VZTU01026962.1:0-16001 GCA_013400835.1 Zapornia atra | reverse complement strand
AGTTCCACATCTTTCTTGTATTGGGGGCCCCAGATCTGGACACAGTACTGGAGATGGGGCCTCTACGAGGGCAGAGTAGAGAGGGACAATCACCTCCCTGTCCCTGCTGGCCACCCCTCTTCTCATGGAGCCCAGGATACTATTGGCCTTCCAAGCTGCAAGAGCACACTGCTGGCTCATGTTAAGTTTCTCATGCACCATGACACCCAGGTCCTTCTCAGCAAGGCTACTCTCAAGAAGCTCTTCTCCCAGTCTGTATTTATGTCTGGGATTCCTCCAGTCCAGGTGCAAGATCTTACACTTCACTGTATTAATTTTTGGGAGGTCTTTAAGGCAGTATTAAATTGATTTGGCATTTTAGCATAAAATTGATATTTAAATTGGCTTTGCTGTTGAAAAAATGCAATATTGCTTACATCTCTGACCTTGCATACTTTGCTCATGTTACTTTTCTCCTGCACTTTGCTCGTGCTCAAAGAGTGTAGGGTCTGCATCTAACTAAATGCATGATGCAAAAAATAACCTATTTTGAGTCTTGAGCACTGAAACTTCCCTAGGTGTCTGAATTCTCTTGATTCCAATATGAATCGAGGACACCTAGACCAAGTTGAGTTACTGCAAACTCTTCAGGGAAAATCAACCATTTCAAAAGGTCTTATTAAAATCAAAGACAAAACTGATGAGACTGAAATAAGCAATGCGATCTACTTCTCTAGGCTAACAGAATTACCTTGATTCTCTAGCTGTTGTTATAGATGCTCTTAAAAAGAATATTAAAAGCAGCTGTCACCTATTTTCTTCCATCAAAATGTATGAATTTTGAATAGCTCTTGCTATGAAAGCTAGGTAAATATTCTAGACTGGAATGAGGAAATAAGTCTTTGTATGTGTTAAGCAAAAGACAATAAGGGTAATTTAAATGTCTGTTTCAAATAGACAAAGAAGTATTTTTATATGCATTTTGTTTGGCTGCTAATAAGAAATGGGAGGTGGTGGAGTCTGGCAGAAAGGAGTATCCATGATGTATTGCATCCAGTGAGCAGTCTATTTATCAAAACATATCAATAACAACGCGTTTGTTTGTGATGAGTTGCAGTGTTGTTCAAGACACACATCTCCTTTCACCAGGAAACTCCACCTCCAGAAAAACTGATTAGTCCTAGATTTTATGTCTCAGTATGTCAGTGTTCAAGCAAACCTTCCCAAGCACAGGCACCAGGTTGGTTGTCCTTTTAATCTGGAGCATTGTCAGGCTCTGACTTTTATACTTACTATTTCAAGCTAGCTGTTTACCAGGTTCTCTGTGTGTGTTTAGCTTTTGCTCCCATTCCCCTCAATCCTGCTTCACCTGATCACCATAATTTCTGACCACCTTCCACTTGGGTGTTAAAAGATGAGTAATATCTATCACGTATAGTTTGGTTGTTTTTCTTCTTGGTCTTCCATTGGGTTGTTGCAGGTGGCAAGTCCTTATCATTTCATCAAATCCCATTGCTTTCAGGAAGCCTCACTTTTTATGTGTTCTTCTGGATGTCTTATATCTTAAATGAGGTGTCATGTCTACACATAGGGACAACAGTATTTAGCTTGCAAGATGATTGCAGTAAATTTTGGAGGCAGATTAACTAGTACAAAAATCTAAAATTCATGTGATCTACCAAGTGTCTCAAAATCTGTTTCTGGAAGTGGAATTCTCTCCAGATACTGTTAGAAGTGCCTTTTGTCATGTCAGAGGCAAACCATCTTTAGCATTGTACAGCTACTGGAGAAAGTACATTGAAAACAGGCCTGGGCACAGGGAGCTAATAAGTTCACATTCATTTTTAGATCTCCTAAGTTCCTGTTGTGGTACAACTTTCAGAACAAGAGCAAAAACCTAAATGGTGCAGTGAGGAACTTGTCTATTAACCCAGGAACTTGTCTGTTTGCCACACATGGTGCAATGAGAGAGGGGGTTGGAGCAGGTGACCCCTGGAAGTTATTTCCAAGATAAATTATCTATGAGCCTGTAATTTTTCAGTGTCAGTGGGTTGGCAGAATACTTGTTTTTCTGTATACTTTCCTTAAAATTAAGGAAAAGGATTTTCTGACCTCTGTGAGGTGTCTGGGTCCCTTTGTGGACACTCTTGTATTTCAGAACCGTTACGATCACTGCAGCAGCACCATCTCTTATTTTTGTTAAAAGATAATGCTGGCTCCAAATGACTTCAGTATAATAAGCAGGTCAAGGGTGATGGGGAGAACAACCCTACCAAACTATGAATAATTTGTTCACATCCATAGAAATGGTCTATGGCCGAGGTGGAAACATTTTTTTCTAATGCCTGGATGCTGTTCTGTAGTCTGTGTGCACTTCTGACTATTTTGCCTCCAAATGAATTTAGCCCTAAAAATATTTTTGAAGCCAAATGACTGATTTCACAGCCAAAATCATATGCCAAACAGTAGACTGTGAGCTACCTGATACTGTTGCAGACCGAGGCACATTTTAAGAGGAAAGTTTTTTTGTTTGGCAAAAGAAATGAATTGCAGTTGCACTTAAGGGAAGCCTATACCTCTTCTTTCACTCATGTGTGATACAACTGCTGAAGGCAAATTGGCAAGATTTTTAGATTCTTGCACATAGTTAGGTTAAGAAAAGAGCAGTCAGACCTCTTAAACCCATCTCCTTCCTGACAGAGTCTATATATATACAAATGGAAGTCCGGCACCTGGGGCAGAAGCAGCAGTACAGGCAGGAGACTGATTGGCAGGTGTTTCAGCACTGACCTGTAATGGTCCCACCTGGCATCCCCTGCTTCTGTGTGGTGTCAGATGTCCTCGTAAAAATGCTTCACCATAATCTCTGTTACCTGGAAGGGGGTGTCTGTGTGTGTACATCCATAGCCAGATGTTGCCACAGGCTGCCAATCAAGTCAGCCCATGTTGCTATCATGGTATACCTTTCCAGCAGTTTCACATCCTGTTCTCCTGACACTTGCTGATCCATGCACATGTTAAGCCTCATCACGCTCAGCTCTTGTTTGTGCTATCCCTGCTGTCTGTAGCTTGCTTACTATATACAGACACTCAGCTCTTGATCAAGGCAAGGTAGTAATGCTCCCATGACACGTTCCCTTGCAGCAATGAAGGCAAGCTGTGTCCTGTGATTATCCCATTTGGCACTTGTTAGGCCATACCTAAACTATCATGTCTAAGTTGAGTTGCTGCAGTTTCAAGAGAGACTCCAAAAATTTAAAGCAGATCTGCCAAAGGGCCAGCAATTGGATTAGAATTCTGGTAAAGTTGACATGTGAAGAAAGACTGAAGAAGAGGGTTCAGTCCAGAGAAGAGGAGGCTCTGAGGGAATCTCATCACTGTCTTCCAATACCTGAAAGGCAGTTATGTGGAAGATGGAGTCACCGACTTCACAAGAATGCATGGTGACAGGACAAGAAACAATAGGCACCAGGAGAAGTACAGTAAGGCGATAAGAAGCACATTCATCATGGGAACAAATCAATATTGGATCGGTTTGCCCAGAGAAGTAGCGGAATCTCTCTTGCTGGAAATATCCAAGACTTAGCTCCACAGGTCCCTCTATAAACCAGGCTAAGGCCTGCTTTCAATAGGAAGTTGGACCAGATCCAAAGGTTCCTTTCCACTCAGACACTTTTACTACTTTATGGTGTTTTTATTCTCAGCATATTTAACTCAGTAAAACCTAAATTTGCTCGTTAAAGAGAGAAGTATCTTGTAGGGAATCACAATTTTCTACTGCCATTAGCTTGATGACACTAGCAACTGGCAAAAACTTGTTTTCATTTTGTGGCTTGTATTAATTATTCAGTAACCTTGCAAAATTTCCCATCATCCCTTTTACTTAATGAAATTGCTTACATGATCTGGGTGGATTTCACAGCTTTTTTTTACCTGGTACCTTACTATCCAATTAGAAAGATAAATAGATAGTGGAAAATCAATTAAAGCAGAAAAGTTTTAATGTGTTAAACTAGAATTGGTTCTGACCTGGAAGAATTGGGTCATTATCTAAATATTCCCAAGTCTTGGAATTGCTTTCATCCTGTGGTTGAGCTCTGGTTCCTCAGTACTTCTTACAAAAATTAATCTAAATTTTATTCTAAAGTAGGAGTTGTGAAGAGTTTGAAGATTGCTATATTTACCACATCAAACAATTTAGAGTCAAAATGAATGACTTTATGCTTCTATTCAGACTTGTGAAATTATGAGGTCATGGAAAGAGAGGGGTTCTCTTGTTAACTCAACTATTTCCATAATTAACATTCATTTGGCTACTTGAGTTTTAGCATGCCATTTCATTAAAATAATGCAATTGCAGATAGAGAAAAAAAAAGTTTTGAAAGTATAATTGGTTTTCATTGTCAATATAACTTAAAATCCCATTAGCCACAAAATTTCAGCATTGTTTTCCTAATGACTTGCATAATTGGATCATCAGATTTCTTTCCTTAAAAAAAAAAAAAAAGACTCACTTGGTGGTTTTAAAGGTTATTATTTGCATGAATTTTTCCCCCTCAGTGTTACATTTCCACTTCTATTTCCACCAACGCTGAAAGGTCAGAGACCTACTGAGTTAAATGAAATCATGTCAAGAGCAGCTAGAGCTGTTACTTCCCCCTCCGTTTCTTTTTTTTTTTTTATTTGGATATACTGACAGCTACTGGCAAATGCACACATGCTACCAGTTTGATTTGAGGTACATGTCTACCTCAATACATTAAGGCAATTTTGAGCACTCTTGTGGGTCTTCCATGCTGCTATTCTCTCTTTCACATGTGCCTATGGCAAATTTTGTCACTTCATTTCAGGAATTCCTGCGCACTCTTTCTTTACTTAAATGGAGACCGTTTGGAGACATTGTAAAAGACAAAGTGTGGCAAAGAGGTGCAGGCAGTCACATCAATAATTATTTTCTGGAGATACGACATTCATATAAGTAAACTAGATCTGCCATATATATTACTAGAAAAGTTCCCTTCTCGTGTTCCACGTGTCAGTTATCACAGGCGTCAAATACATTAAAAATCATAGAGAAATCACATTTCTGGAAGAGACCTTGAGAGGTTATCCTGTACATACTTTGGCCCCAAGGCATGTTCAACTGTTCCTAAACCATCCCTGACAGATGTTCAGCCTAACGATTCTTAAAAATCTCCAGTGTTGAGAAGTCCATATTTTCTCTAGGCAATTTACCATTCCTTCCCCTAATATCTAACTTGGATTTCCATTGCTGTATTTTAGTCTAGTTGATTTTTTCCTTTCCTATTTGCCTCTATTCTCCATACAGTAATCTTTTAAAATACTTGAAGACCATCAAAATGTTCTTCAAATGCCACTTCTCTACACTAAACAAACCAACTCATTTTGGTTTTGTCCCCAAAGGTCATGTTTTGTAACCCTCTGATTTAGTTGATCAGCATCTTTCCTGAACATATCCTAAATCTAGACAAAGCACTTGAGTGAAATAAACAGAAACTTTATTTCCTTTGTCTTCTATATGATTCTCTTGTTTATGCCTTCCAGGATGAAACTTCCCTCTTGTCTTTGAAATAGCCTAGCATCGCTGACTCATGCCCAATTTATGATCCACTATAGCCCATGCATCTGTTTTCAGCAGAACTGTTATTCCTCATCCCATAATTGTGCAGACAGTTACTCTTATCTAAGTGGAGAAATTTTGATTTTTTTTTTTTGCTGTTACTAAATTTCATATCATTCACTTCAGACCATTTCTCCAATTTGTAATAAGCAGTTTGAATTCTAACCTCATCATCCGCGTGCTTTTTCAGCCTCTCCCAGCTTTGAATCATCTGCACATATAGCAAGTATATTCCCTGCTCCATCATGCAGTTTTTATTATTGGAAGTGTTCCATAGACCTAGGTTTCAAATCAGTCCTCAGTGGACCTCACCGTTACATCCTTCCAGTTGAAAAGTTCCTCTTTATGCGTAGTATCCCAATCAGTTGTGTCCCTGCCTTATGGCAGTTTCAGGAAGACCCTGGATTGCATAGAAAAATGTCATAAAAACCACTGTCAAAATCTTTACTAAAGTAAAGGTATTTTTCTTTTCAATACACAGGCCTGTCACCATGTCATAGGAAAAAACTCAGTTGCTTTGACGTGATTTGTTCTTGACAAATCCACGTAGGCCGATTCTTATCCCCTTGTTACTGTCCTTATGTTTGAATATTTGAATCAGGGGGTTTTTTGTTTGGTTTGTTTTTGTGGGGTTTTTTAATTGAAATTAGATTGACTGATCTACAATTCTTTTAACATTTTAAAGATACCACCTATGATGTCCTTTTTTCTGTTTTCTGAAATTTTACCTATCCTCACTCCGATCTCAAAACAATTGCTAAGGGGGCTATGAGATTGCTTCAGCCAGATCTCTAAGTACTCTCAGGAGAATTTCATCAGAACCAGCCAGCTTTAAAAAAATCCAGCTTCTCAAAGTAGAATTAAACCTGTACTTTGCCTTTTCCATCCTGAGTTCTTACCCTTTTGTCGTTGATGCTAATTGTGTTAGACATCTAATCACAGCCACTGTATCAAGTGAAGACTGAAAGATAAAAACCTCCAACTTCTACTCTTTGGCCATCTGTGCACCATTGAGCTCTTTTGTACTTGGGAAACTATGAAATGTTTTCATAATGTCTACTTTGTATAGTGGTAGAATCAGGAAAGAGGAAAACAGCAGTGTTAATTTTTAAACTAATTTTTTACCACAGAAGAAAGTGAAGAGTCTAATTTTGGGTCAGACACATTCATCCCATTCATTTTGATCAATAAAGAATTTGATATCTAGTGTCCTTCTGTAGTCAACAGAGATAGCAAAGAGATAACTCTTTTTTTTTTATAATACCAGTGTGGACAAACAGTGCGTACTTGCTCCCTCAGTTTCCCCACTTTGACAGTCTTGTTTATTCCAGCATTCATTCCATCTCTATCCCCTTAAAGACTGTATCTTCCCCTGCATGTCCCTAGAGGCATGATGTACACAGAACTGTGAATCGTTGTCATGTATCTGCTTCATGGGGGATGTCAAGAAAACCAATCATATTGCATGTTGGTCAAGGCACATAGTAACACTTCATTCATCTTTAAAAGTTTAATATTACTTGAGTTTCCTTCAGGTCATTTTTGATATGACATCATGAACTTTTTTTTTATCTGCAGAATCTACATCTTCCTTTCCTTTCTTTTCCTGCACCTGACTGGAATTTGATATGTGCGCTGTGCATTATGCAAGTCTCTGCTCAGCTTGGCTACAAAATAGTATGACTCTTCTTGTGTGTGTGTCAGCGTGTGTGTGTGTGTGTGTGTATGCATGTGCAGTGACACACACACGTGCAATAGGTTCCTGAAAAAATAAAAACAGAGGAGGTTTTTCCTTCTATGCTAATTTGAATGATTACCCTTCACTTGATAAAGTCTGGCACATACCTTGGTGTTTCATATGAACTGTCACAATAACCTGACTATAATGCGGATTCCTGCACCAGCTTCCTGAGGTTTCTGATATGTCTCCTTATTCCATTAGCACTTTGTCATCTGCTCCCCTGATGCCACTGTTATGTGGAGAAGGGGTTTAGGGTGAGGTTCTTGATAGTGTCGAAAACTCTCTTTGTATTGCACTTGCTCTGTCTCTCCCCACTCTCAATTTGCACAATACCTATTTATATGTTTCTGCTTATCTCATCTCACCAACTGATGTATCTCACATGCAACTTGTGCAGCCTTATTGTGGAGACTTACGAATTTAAATATTTGGGACTTATTTTGAACATGATACAGTATAATAACAAGGCTGTTATCTGCTCACTTCTGTGTAGTTCCTTATCAGTGTTTCAGAGGAGGACTCTTTTCCTCTGACATGACAGACTGAACTAGTTTCTGTAATATCTGTAAGGGAGGGATCTTAGCCACAGATTTCCTTCTGGTCTGATGAGCTCATTTCTGTGGGTCTTGTGTGATTCCTAATAAATTCCATCAATTTCAGCATGTCCCCACAAAGGCAGCAGTGGAATAGTAGTGACTGGACAGATAAATAAACAAAGGAATTGCACATTATTTCCTTCTTTTGGTTCACATAATTTGAAAGATACTAAAAAATTTTTTGTAGTCAACTTATATACCTTTATTAAACAGCAATACGTAATCACAGTTTATTATAACCTTTTATATTATTGATATAATACAAATATCATGTATATTATGGATACAAAATCACTTTAAGTATATAGCTCTTACTCTATATGCCAATAATAAGGTACTGCATGTAAGTATGATGTAATATTTTTATATTTAGAATGTAGATGAAGTAGATTAGAAAGATTTTGACAAAGCAAGGGGATAGCAGCCAGAAACATTGCTTGAAATTTCTTTTCTTTACACCTTAGTGCAAATAGCTGCTCTGTAGCAATTTCCTGATCTCTGAAATGGGGACAGTAGCTAAGTGTTAGTCCTTGGCGAATGACTTAAACAAGACTACATTTCTATGACTGAAAAATAGGGTATCTTTGGAAATGTTTTTTCTATTGAGTTCTATTGAGTTCCATCTTTCATTTTTCACGTATTACTTGCTAAATAACTACTTAGTGTCAGCTTTCAAAGTTGTATTGAATTATATTTATTTTTCTGATTGTATTTGAACTGAAATCCTTATTTCAGGAAACACAGGAAAAAAGTTCTCCCTTCAGATTGTAATTTGACATAGTTGCGAATTTGCATGCAGCATTGTTATTGCAGTATGTCTTAATATCTTTACCTTGGGAGGTTTGAAGAGCCAGTTGGAAGAAGCACCGTGTAGGACACATGTAAGTTTAGTTTTGTGGCAACTACAGGGATGTAGCTAAAAAATTAAATGCTGTGCTTTCTACCCCATATTCTGTTACTTAAAAGCTTCCTTCAAGCATGATGAAGGGTAGTTATGTAGGCAGTCTGAGTAAGATAAGTCTGTTTACAAAAGGAATGTATTTTCTGGTGCCTCTAACAGTCATCGAGGCTACCTTTAAACACAGATTGCTTTTTGGTTCTATTTTGTAGGGTTAGAGGGTTTCCTTTCAGATTAGGTCACTAATTTGCTACATTTACTGGACAAAACATAGATAAACAGCAAAGCCCTGGATCTTGCTATGTGTTTTATACCAGTGTGCACTTGCTTTAATTCCTCAGTTCTCTGATAAAACCCATCACTTTGTTTAGATACATGCTGTACAACAGAATCAACAGATCAAACTGATCCTTTTCCAGTGCTGGGGAAAGACACATTCATCTGAATCAAAAGAAATGTGACCAGTCAGTCAAGAGAGGTGATTCTGCCCCTCCGCTGTGGTGAGACACTATCTGGAGTTCTGTGGGGCCCTAACATAAGTGAAACCAGAGGAGGCCACAAAGTCAGAGTTCTGGATCCCCTCTCCTATGAAGACAGGCTGAGAGAGTTGGGCTTGTTCAGCCTGGAGAAGAGAAGGCTCTGGGGAGAACTTACTGCAGCCTTTCGGTACCTGAAGGGGCTACAGGAAAGCTGGGGAAGGACTGTTTATCAGGGCATGTAGTGATAGGGCAAGGAATAATGGCATTAAACTGATAGAGAGGAGATTTTGATTAGATGCAAGGGATAAATTCTTCCCTGTGAGGGTGGGGAGGACCTGGCACAAGTTTCCCAGAGAAGCTGTGGCTGCCCCTGTGTCCCCAGCAGGGTTCAAGGCCAGGCTGAATGGGGCCTTGGGTAACCTGTTCTAGTGGAGATTGTCCCTGCCCATGCCAGGAGACTGGAACTAGATGGTCTTTAAGGTCCTTTCCAACCCAAACCATTCTATGATTCTGTAAGGTGGACTCTGTGTCAGCGGAGGCTCAGTGTGGTCTAATCATGTTGTGCTTCCCAACTGTTAGTGCAGGAATCACTGCCTCAGATTCTGCTGGCATGGTAACAAGGTGACAGCTGCCATTTTAGTTGTCATTTGAGATTTAGCCCAGGAACGTTTTGAACTTAAAACCAGAAGTCTCTGCAGCTTGAGCTGAAAAGAAGGTGTCTGTAGCCAAAAGAGACATAATTTTATATCACTTCTGTACACTGGGCAGCTGAGACAGTTTCATGTTGTTGCCAAGAATAGTTGTAGCACCAGTCTAAGTGGAATGGATACATGGTGGTGTCAGGCAGCCTGGCAGCGGTTGTCCCCATGTTTATCGTCATGGTATTGTGGGAATTGGGAAGGTAGATGCGAATTTGGCGGATTACACCTTTCTAGTAAACCCAGAGTGAACATATATTGGGAGTAGATTGCAGAACATCGAGCTGCCAGTTCAGCTCTATTAATCAACATACAAACACACAAATCTTTCAATAATTAGAAAACTCGCAGAAAGTAATGCTACTAGTGGTGTCTGTAACTCAAGAGCAAATAAACAATCATTAAAATTCTTGCACAGTAACAGAATCTGGTAGTGACTCTAGGTACTCTAGCTCCAGCCCTAATGGAGAAGGATTTGTGCCAGCTAATAATTTTCTGTTTCTTTTAGTAAAAATAAATGCAAGTATCCTGGGTTGCAGGCTGGATAATTACTGCAAGCTGAATCACCTATGTTCTGAAATGTATGCACAGTCAAATGACAATTTCTTTACGTACTGTCATAGGCACCCCCGCATATGTTTTTGTAATACTCATCGAAATTAATGGCAAATATACTGCCATGTAGATGTGTAAGGTAGACACAGGGGCAAAAAACTTTTTTTCATCTTTCCATCCTTATTAGGCAGAGGTAGAAACAGCTCATATTGCTAGATACTCACGCAGATTAAGAAAATATACTTCTGTTTCTCCCTGACTGAATACAGGACCTTGGTTATGATGAGTTGTATAAATATTTCTGCTCTATCTAGGTAAAAGTGGAATGGCTCATTCGTATAATTTCATAGTAATATCATATTATTCTGTACCAACATGATTTGGTTTTTTTCAACAGGAAAGCTGATGTATACAAAACGTAAGTTAGGTAATTTTTCCTCAGCTGGATTTATCTGGTCACACTGAAGTGTTTTGAAAGGGCTGTCTGGATCTCTCTCTGGACCACTTCTGATTGTTTTCCACCAGTCTTGGAAACTTTAGCCTGAGAAAAAACCAAAAGAGGTTTGGAAGAAAATCACTGCGGTAATTCTGGGAAAGTTACAGAGAACAACTGTGATCTTTATGAGCCTGTTCGCCTAACATTGATCTCAGGAACAATAGTGAAATGGTTGATGCAGTTCAAATTAATAAATAGTTAAAAGAGGTTATTTTACTTATTGCAAATCAAGAGTGATTTAGGATTTGTTGATGTAGTTTGCTACATTTTTATGAGATTACAAGTTTGATTGAGAAATCTATTTATAGTTAGGTATCTCCAAAGCAGTTGGTTTGGTAGAGAAAAAAAAATCACTAAGTAGGAAGAATAGTGCAAAATCTTTCAGTGGATTAATAAGTGCAGAAAACAAGTAATCCATGGGCTTCAAAATACAGTTGTGTATTGCATCTGGCTGGAATGGAGTTTTCTTTTCCCATAGCAGCCTTCATAGTCCTGTAGCCAGAAGGGTCTTGATAAGACACTAATGTTTTGGCTAATGTTGAACAACTCTCACAACATCAAGGCTCTGTTTCAATCCTACCTCACTGAAGGCCACTAGGCCAGGGTTGGCGGAGGGGGAGAGGTTGGAGGGGATACATATGGGACAGGCTGATCCAAAATGAACAAAGAGATGTTCCATACCATAGGATGTTGTGCATAGCAATGAAAGCTAAGAGGAAGGAGGACGGGGGCATTCATTATTAAGGCTTTTGTTTTCTCAAGCAACCACTGTGTGTACCAAAGTCCTGTTTCCCAGGAAGTGGCTAACGACACCTGCTGATGGGAAATAGATTGTAAACTTTTTTTTTTGTGCCTTTCTTCCACATGAAGTCTTTGCTTTCTTTCATAAAACAGCCTTTATCTTAAAACGCAATTTTTTAATCTTGTTTTCTCCGCCTGTCCTTCCGAGAAGAGAGAGTGAGAGAGTGGCTTGGTGAGCAACTGTCACCAGTCAAGGTCAACCCACCACCAGTTTTAAATAGGAATTATTAGGAAGCAGCCATCCTCTGAGGTAAGCCCCAGTAGAATGTATTCTTCACTACATGTGATTTGGAAAAGAAAGAATTGTACTGCTAAGGCTTGTAATTGAAAAAAATGTTTAGTGAAGAGTTAAATTATGAAGACAAGAGAATATTAAAATGTAGGTACCTTGATTGCTTGGAATGGTGGCACAGGAAAATTATTTCCCAGTATTGTCCAATACATAGTCATAGGGGCAGAAAAAAAATGTTGGTTATACATACAGGCTTGGAAATATGTTATTGGGAGCAGGGAGTGTGAAGAGGATTTAGAGGTCATGGAGGTTAATCTGATGAAAATGAGCTGCTAAAGATAACACTGTGGCAAAAAGGTTAATGAGACCACTACATTAATGCACAAGAGGATATGAGAAGTTATAGAGAGATGAAATTACTGTATTGTTGGATCCTGTACTGACCCATCTATATTAGGATCATTTCTGATATCCAGTGAAGAGTGTTATAAAATGGGAGAACATTTGGAGAAGATCTATGAGAATGATTAATGAACTGGAAAACATGTTATACTGAAGGACTAAATTAGTTCCATGTACTTAGTTTGTCACAGAGATTATTAGAGTCAATGCCTGTTTGGTGAACAAGATGCAGTTGTGCATTCTTCAGTCTAACCAGCAAAACATAATTTAAATCTTCATCTAGGACCTGAAGTTAGACAGACTAAGACTGGAAATGTGAAAATGTCTTTTAAACAAGAATTATTTGGTTTTAATGCAGCTTACTAAGGGATTCTTCATCAGAGATACATTTTAAATTTACTCCCAGGATTCAGTGTTGTTTTCTAAAAAGCTATCTTCCTGTTGAGATATATCTTTTGATCTGAATCAAGAATTCACACAGGAATAAAGTCTGACTTAGAATCATAGAATGGTTTTGGTTGGAAAAGACCTTCAAGATCACCGAGTCCAACCATCTATCCAGCCCTGCTAGGTCCATCACTAGACCATGTCACCAAATACATCTGTTTTTCTTTTAAACACCTCCAGGGATGGTGACTCAACCACCTCCCTGGACAGCCTGTTCCAATATCTTACAACCCTTTCAGTAAAGAATTTTTTTCTGATATCCAACCTAAATTTCCCCTGATGCAACTTCAGGCCATTTCCCCTTGTCCTGTCACTAGCTATCAGGGAGAAAAGACCAATCCCCACCTCACTACAACCACCTTTTAGTTAGTTGTAGAGAGCAAACAGTTCTAGATGATCAAAAAAGTATCTTTTGGCCTCATCATCTACACATCTGACTCTGAAATGAGGGATTCCTTTAAAAGACACTATAATTAATTAGTGCCTGTTATAGAAGACTGTAATCAGAGTTGTCAGGACAAAATACTGATCTTAAGCCAAAAAAAGAATTATTTCCTTCCACAGTTGATTATTTTTCTGTATTTCTATGCTTTCCATTTGTAATTCCGTAGCATCACTGTTGAATGCTAATGAACCACCACCCTTGAAAATGCTCTTCATTGAGATAATCTATACTTGTTTCACAGTATCCAGCAAAACAAACAGAATAGGAATCTTTGTTAATAATGTCTTGTATACTCTCAGCTTATCAAAACAGAAGTGAATTTTTAAGTTGCACGAAAATGTGGTAGATTTACCAATAAGAAGAATGCTGCATTGGTGAGGTGTATGCACAAGCTGGGATACATTTTTTCTGGTTTCAGTTGTCTGTTGGCTAGGCATCTGTACAGCCTACTCATTTGAGCCATTGCTGCCATCAGGGATGAGAAATAAGCAGCCCTGGTATCAGTAATGGTGGCTTGTGCATCCAGGCAGACCTACCTGGGTACCTTTTCTCTGCAATACGAAGAGTATACATACAATCATATCCTCTGCTGCTACATTTCATTATGTTTTTAAAATACTTAGCAGGACTCAGAAAAATTATTACTTACTTTCTTCTTTTTTCTCTCTAAATGGAATGGAACTGGGAAAAAAAAACCAGCAGCCAGTACCTGTATCCTCCACAGCAGATAAAAGCAACCTTCATAAAGGTGTAGGAATGTGAATCGATGTCTCTGCTCTTTGATTCTTCTGCCTCAACCAATACTCCTCCTATCTGAGAATGTTTTCATGATTTAATTTTAAAATAATATGAGAGAGCCGTCTACACCACAGAGACCATTCTAGTTTTTACAAATGCTGTGCAGAATTTCCTTGTGAGTAATCTGTAACAACAAAATTAGCCTTGTTATTTTTTTTACAGTGTTCTTAATTGGAAAATATACTGATTATTTCCAATAAGCAGTCAGCTTTCTTGCTTAATTTTCATGACTGTAAGCACACTAGTATAAAAAAATGGTTTTAAAGCAAATTATTCATTTTCAACTAATTTGGTGACAGGGGTTTTGAGGGATTCCCATGTTTTCATGGGGTTTTTTAATTAAAACCAACACAACTGAGACAAAATCTCTTTGAACCTCACCTCTTGATTCCGAAAGCTTTTCTTTACTGATTTCCTTTTCGTGATGATTCCTCTCTCATATTGCAGGTTGGAGTAGTTTACTAAGGAGTTGTCCCTTTCAGTGAAGTCTTGGTTTTTTTAGTCAGGAGCTATGTCTGCTCTGTAAAGCATGAAATAATTTTCTGTGTCTCGCAGTGGTATAGATATTACACTAAAGCTTTAGTCCATACTAAAACTGGAAATGTTACATTTTGCTGAATTCCTTTGGTTTTAAGTTCAGTTATGTTAAAATCTCCTTTGCTTATTTATAACCATTCATTTCAGGTTTTTTTGGTATGAAAGCTTATTAAAAAGGTACTTCATACCGATATTTATGTGAGGAATTTTATTTGCAGAAGTATCCCTATCTACTAATTGCTACTTTCCTGGGGATCCTTACTATTTTCCACCATTTCTAAGATGAAGTGTAAGAAGAGAAGAACAAGGACAAATAAAGGAGGAAGATAATTTGCTGGAGCACATAGTGAACAGCAAAACAAACAATTGTAATAGACGAAAACCAACAGTATTGGGAGAGACTTAAATGTGCCTCATATAGCTCAGTCTAGTGATGATGAATAGATTTATAGGTGGGCACTTTCAAGCTGAAAAATCCTTGACTGCCTATTTTTATTGTTTGGGTTTTATCTTATTCCTTAAACTTGCTTTGACTTGAGACTTCTTTTCCAGCTATTCTAAATTATCAGAATGTGGATCAACCTGGAAAAGAGAGACAAAATTAATTGGAAAATGTTCATATACATACAACTTGGTTGTTCCCCAGTAGAATCAGGGAAAAAAACTTTTGATTTTTATAATATAACTGAATCTATGGAAAAAATGGGAAGAGTCCAAATTCTGAGATTATCAGAAACAGTTGATTAATTTCATTTTGAAGCAATGACTACTAGAATTTATTTTGGTAATTGTTCATAATAATAATTGCCTGGACTATAGGGCTAACCTTTTTCAGGTCAATAAAAGGATTCCTAATGTTTTAAGTAGGAGGTGACTGTGAGAAACATGATCTGCATTAATTTGATCTTGATGCCTTAATGGAGGTTTAAAAAATAGAGAATGTATTTTGAAATGAAAACACTGAAGTATTGAATAGCTTCTAAGTAAATTGTCATCTGTGAAGTGAATAACTGTCTATTTTATTCCACTGCTTCAAATGGCATCACCATTGAAATTCAAAGTTAACCTCATGCCTTGAGTGGCCATGCCATGGAGATCCAGGCAGACTTTGTTAGCTTTTCCCTATCAATGCAAAGAGTGTGCTCACAGTCATGCCCATTAAACTTTCATACCCTTAATCCAGAATAAATGGTACAATAGACATGCTTTAGGTTGTACTGGCTTTGCTTTTGAAAATGTGGAATTGGGTTCTTTTC
>VZTU01026958.1:28295-58158 GCA_013400835.1 Zapornia atra | reverse complement strand
CAACGGGGAGCGGCCCGGGCAGCGCCGGGCTCCCCGCACCGGCCGCGCCGCGGGGACAAGCCCTGTGTCTGTCGCTCGAGGCCGAGCGGCCGCCGATGATCTCAGGGGCTAAATATGGAGCTTGGTGTTGTCTGGGCTGGGTGGCGGGGCGGTGTGTGTGTCGTTCCCGTCTGTCCTGGGCCTCGGAGCAAGGGGCCGCTCGGCCGGGAACACCTGCGGGGCGTGGAGAAGCTGGGGGCACCTCTGGATACGGTCACTGCTGCTGCCTTGTTCTAAGTTCTGTCTTCCAGTAACTCCGGTGTCACCGGCTGCGCCGCGCCTGTCACTGCACGGTGCGAGCGCTCTGCGCCCTGTGACAGATGGGCTCACACGCTCGTCCCTAGTAGCGCTTACCAGGCTGAGGGATGCAGTGGTTAGGAATTGGGTACCTCACAATTCTTCTGTAGGAGCCGCTACCTGCGTGGATGCTCACAGAATCATATCCTTCTTTCCTGGTTTATTTTTTTTCTCCCCCTCCTTTTTTTTTTTTTTAATGGAACACATATTAAAAATAAAATGGCTTTAATAAAGAAAGAGGAACTGGGGATGGAAAGGGCTTCTTTGTTCTGTCTTCTCCAGAACGTTACAAGTCTTAAGAGCTCAGGACAAGAGCAGCAGAAATACACATGCAACATGGTGACTGGTGAGTCCAGATTGTCCACATGCTGCAAGTTGTGTGTGTGTTTTCAGTAACCTTGGTCTTAAGTTTTATGAACTAACCGTATGTGCTCATGATCTTCAAAGAGTTTCTTGAACGCATTTCCTTAGGGGGGGTGGGGTGGTAAAAAACCCCCCATGTGTGCTGAACAAAGAGGATTTGCCTCCTATTATTGAGGGAAAAAAACCCAAAACCCAACACCTTACTGCCTGGATGCTCTTTCTTTCACTTGGGAATGCAGTGTTTAAAAACACGCTGCAGGGATCTCGTGAAGATGGTGTTTGCTGTTTCTGATGCGTGTCTGCAGGATAAATGAAATGAGTAAATGGTGTTTTAATAACTGATGGTGAAAGTGACGACCTCAGCAGCGTGTGTTGCCCTGCAAAAGCCTGTGGAACGCACACTTGAGCCTTGAGGAGGCTTTCTGTCATAAATGAGGGTGGGTTTTTAATAAGCAGAATTTCTGAGTCCGGTGTTACTTCCCTGCATCTTCATCTTGACCTGGTATCCTTGCTGCTGTGTTAGGGTTTTGTGAAGTGCAGTTTTGAGGAGTCCAATAGTTTGAGTTAAATAACCCCAAGGAACCTGCAAGCTGACAGGAACAGCTCTGGGAGAAATTCAGTCCGGCCTGCACTGTTACCTGCAGTGTTTCTAGCTCCTTTCTGATTGCCAGAGTTGGGAGAGCTGTAGAGAAAGCCAGAGGAAGGATCCTGCTGCCATTCTGGAGCAGATGCTAGATGGCACGGTGGGGTTCTGATCTGTGGTTGGGACTCCAAGGGGTGTGGTGGCTCAGATGGGTGTTTCACTGTATTGGGTATGAATGGTGCTCAGTGAGGTAACTTCAAGCAAATAGAAAGGAAGATTTTTTTTTTTCTTTCCCCCCATGCTAGAAGAAAGGAGAAGAGAGCTTCCTTGTGACAGGGGAGGATTTCACTAGTACGGGTATCCTGGCCTAGTAGGTTCTTGAGTTTGATGCTTGCTAAAAAGGTCTAATTAAGATGGAGCAGTTGAGCAGGGTTAGGGAATCTTAGGAATTCATGCTGTGTTTGTTCTGTGCTGGTGGTTGGAAGAGGTAGGTGATGATCTGGTGGTGGACTATTGTTCTTTGTACCTGCTGCTATGCATCTGGGTTTCTGGTGGCTCCTGGTCTCTGCTGCACAGGAGCACAGTATACTTGTGAGCAGCTCTTGACAGGAGGGTTGGAGTTCCAGAAATACAAGTGAGGGCCAGCAGATAGCTGCTGTTAAAACAGTGGCCCTGTGACCTCCCTGTTCTCTGTGACCTCCCCGATCTCTCCCTTGACAAGACTAACAGAAGGTCGATAGCTGCTCACTGAGCCATTTCGTCATCATAAGCACCAATGCAGGAGCAGGGAAGAACCTTTGCTAAGAGGTGAGCCCATCCTGTTCAGCAGCAGCCAGCTGTCAGAGAGCACCTGTAGAGTTGACATCTGGGTTCGAAGCGTGGGATCCTTGAGGCTTAATTCTCAGAAGGCTCTTCCCTCTGGAAGCTGTGTCTGTGCCTTAAAGTGGACCTGCAAAATGGTGGTGCTCTTAAAGCCTCACTGCAGTACTGAAGTCAAACATTGGCAAGTTCCAGGTAGAAAATTGGGACAAGTTAATTGTTTAAAATCTGTTTTCCAGCTTCCAAGTAGGCGATGAGCATCTTCCATTAGATGGATGATGTGTTTGTGCCTGGTGTAGGCCCTGTCTGAGTCACTGAGGATGCATTAATAAGGTTGTTCTCCATTGTTTCCATCTTGGACCTGTGGTCACCTGGGAAAGGGTTAACAATGTGTCCTGTAGAGATGTAGAGTGTTGACTGAGCAATCAGACCTGCCGCCCCTTCAGTGGGGAAAGGTGAGTGTTGAGCGTACCAGGGGCACTTGGTTTGTGCTTGGGTGGCTTCTGGAGGAAACCTCACTAAGCAAATAGCCTTAACTGGTTCTGTCACACACGGCTTGACACATGTCAGATCAGAATCTCTGCAAGGCAGGAGAATGGTGTTGCTCTCCAGCTCTGAGTTCTGCGGGACCTCCTGTGTGCTGATTTTAAGAGCTGTATTTCCTACCTGAACACTGTTAGCTGGTGCTTTTACTGAACACTGATGCATGTCTGGAAGAACTTTTTCAACAGTAATCTCATTCAGTAACAAATGTTGCTTAATAACTCTAGAAAACTGTAGATACAGTGCAAGCTGCCTCGTGTGTTGCCCTTACCTTTGATATTGGTTCTCTCTCCTGTGAGCCTGGTTCAATGCACTAGCCATGAACCTCCTCCATGTAAACAAAAACCTCTGTGTGTTTAGACTGCTGTCACGTAACAGTAAAGAGTGGCTAGAATTTGCTATAGCTCCCACTGGTTTTGCTGGGAATTGGAATCAAAGTGGCTTGGGTTGCCACCGAGAGCTTAGGACCAGCTCCTGCTTTCACACCAGCTGTCCCTATCTTAGGTCCAGCTGTGTATTTCTGTCATGGTTCCACTTTGCAAAATGATGGTGAAAAGATACCTCTGGTTCTGCTTTTCATACCTGCTCTCTTCAGAGCTGCAGTCACAATGTACGTGTGGTGATGTTTGTCCCTTTTTCTGCCCTTCCTCAGCTGGGTCTGATAGGACTGAACCGCTGCTTCCAGGCCTAATCTTGTGCTGTTTCACATCTTTTTACAACCCTCTCAGTATCTGGTGGTGTTAATAGCTCGAATCTATTTATCCTTTATTGAGACTAATTAGCGCCTGAAAAAACAACCAATATACTGGCTGTAGAAACAATTTGTGGGTTTAAACAAGTCAGTGAGAGAAGAATGCTGTCAGAGCATACCCTAGAGCTTTCTAATGTTCTCAGGTGGAGTCATCTCTTTTGGTGGTTTTGCTTTTGGTTTTGGGTGGGTTTTGTTGTGTGTTTTTTTTCTTGCTCTCACTTCCTCCATGATCACCTGCTTTCTTTTTCTGTTTCTCTTGTCTTCATACATGGCATGTTTCATGTTAACCTTTTCCTATATTAAAAGGACATCAAGAACCGATGCTGCTGTTGCCTTTGTCGTTTCCAGAGCTGCTCTTCTCCATGTGTGCAGCTCCCCATTTGAGGAATCTCTGGATTCTAGCACTCTCCTTTTGCTTGCTGTGTTCTAATCAATAAGGCTGTCCTAGTCCACATAGCAGCCGGCTGAATGCTGCATCTGATGCTCTTCCGTTGTGCTTCCCATTAGCTGCCTAGAATAGAACTGCATGGCCTGATAAAACATACTGCTAGGCTCTCCCATCTCTGTGGCTGGAAAGCAGGGCCAGGGATATTGATTTCTGAGCTTCTCTCACTAACACTGCATGCTGCAAACTAATGAAATGTGTGACTTGGTCTTTGGTCTCTTACGGGACTCGCCTGGTCTGGGTGAAGTATAGAGCTAGAAGATTTTACAGCGAGCTCTTTGCATAGTACCCACCCTTACACCTGGTTATCATTCAGACTTCCCTGAGCTGCTAAGGGTTAATCTGAGAAATGAGTGGTAGCACAAGATGCCTCTAAAACCAAAGCATCTGTCTCGGGCATCTGGCTGTGCATGTTTGCTAGTCTTCATCTGGTACTCTGTATGAGAAATGAGTTACTGAAGTCGGGAATATCCTTGCACCAGAGGAGTTCAGTAGTTAAGACTTTAACTTTCTCTTTCCTTAAGGAACCCTAAGGACCTTGCAATATGAATAATTCTCTGGAGAACACCATTTCCTTTGAAGAATACATCCGTGTGAAGGCGCGAACGATCCCCCAGCACAGGATGAAGGAGTTTCTGGACTCCCTTGCTTCCAAGGGGCCAGAAGCTCTGCAGGAGTTTCAGCAGACCGCCACCACCACGATGGTGTATCAGCAGGGTGGCAACTGCATTTACACAGACAGCACAGAGGTGGCTGGGTCTTTGCTTGAACTTGCTTGTCCTGTGACAACCAGTGTCCAGCAGCAAACTCAGCCAGAGCAGCAGATACAGGTTCAGCAACCCCAGCAAGTCCAGGTAAGTGTCTTAAATCATCCCTAAATGTGTATTTGATTTGTCAGCCCATGGAGTAGTGTTCAGAGCCAGCTACTGCCGAACCTGAAACCACAGGCAAGCAGTTAAGAAGTAGAGCCAATTAACTTTATATAGAACAGCACAGCTTCCCTTTCATTTAAGGAATTTGGTAGTAAATTTCTCTCTTTGACTGTGCCTCCATTGAGCCCGCTGTAGGAGGAGTAATGCACATAGCAATGTCGTGGTGTAACCTATTGGAGAAATGGTTGACAGTTCTGGCATGTGCATGGCTCCCTGAAGCCTTGCTCTCTGTCTGAAGCTGCTATAAATACCACCCCCCTCTGCTGGGCTAGCTTTATCTGGTAGTTTGGGGTGGCTGGGGAGGGGGTGTGTCTAACTTGTCTTCAGGTTGTGAGTTTTTTTTAATGAGATCAGTATTCTTTAAAATGATCTTGGCTTGAATGTTCTGGAAGTTGTAGTTCTTGAGCTGGCTGTGAAGTCAGGAGGAAATGTATGGTTGTCTGCTTACGATAGGAATCGAGGGGAGGTACCTTTTAGGAAAGGAGCTCTCAAAGATGTGTATGTGTCAAGGTAGATTATCCCTTTGCACAGTGGAAGGAGTCTTCTTGTTTGGTGGGGGTTGGGTTGTTTTGCTTGTTTTTTGTTAGGTTTTTAATAGGTATTTGAATAATTTTTGTTAAGTAATAAATGAGAAAATACAGCACTGGGGTGGGGAATAGCCCCAAACATACAAATTGGGAAAACTGATGTGGTCCTCAAACACATTCCATCATTTGAAGTGTTTCAAGGTGGCAGGGCATTTACTGAGGTTTCCTTATGACATGTCTCCAAACTCTGTCTACAGCTGTAATTCCAATACACTCCTGATACGAATCATTCTGCCTTCTCTAGCATGAAGGTAAAGTTGTGAGCTCTCCTCTTTTGCAACAAATGAGGTTATGGAGTCACAAATGACTGGAGATAAGGTAGTGTGAACTTGCTGCAGTGCAGTAGACTTGTGCTAACAGCTCACTTGTGTGCTTTTATCCTACAGCAAAGACAAAGTTGCCTCTCTCCCTGGGTAACTTGTCTCCAATCTCTCTGAGTAAATGAATGCTTAACTGGGACTTCTGTAACCTGTTGCCCTACAGTAACTTGTGTTGCAAGGCTTTTGAAGAATAAAAGCCTCTAGTCTTAGAAACATGACTTGGATCTCTGTGTGAGTCTGTTAGAACTGATCAGCTTGTGGTTCTGCCAGCTGGTACATTTTTTGGGGAGAAGTTTCATTTTTCGGTAGAAGAACCAGAGGGGTTGGCTTTTTTGGGTGCTTCAGCCTTAAAGGTATGGAAGGACCCCAAACCAATTGTAAAAGTCAGAAGTAATCACTTCTCTTTTTTCTCCCCCTCCCCCCCCTCCTTTTTTTAACTGCTGCTGCCTCCTTGCAGAACTACTCAAAGTTCAGGCTCGACCACCGCAAGTCTTCTAGTAAGCTAGAGAGGAGGCAACATATCACACGCTCCAGAGAAAAATAATCTCCTGACCTTCTTGAAAATAACCATAGAGCTGGTGCCAGAGACCTGTTCCTGTTTTTTAAGCTGAATGGCTTGTGCCATGAATGTGAAAAATACCTGATGAAAGCCAAGATTTCAGCAACTTTCCTAAACAGTGTTGTCTACTCTTTCCCCCTTGTTTTTGATGTGACTTTGCTTTAAAATACCTGCTTTCACATCTGTTGGTACAGATGATAATTAGTGTTTGTCTTGCCTACCCTGCTACTCATTTTAGGCTGTTACAAACCCCCAGAACACTTAGGTGGTACGTCTGGTACTAGTTAGGGCTGCAGCTTTCATGCATCACCGGTGCAACTGGATTAATGTGCATTTAAACAGCTAGCTCAGAATTATCTTGAAGTTTTCTTGCAAGGATGAAGTGGAGAGGAATGTCTGCCCTTTTGAAAAAGTGTCTTTTCTCTCTCTCAGGATTTTTTTAGAGAAGTGATTGCTGTTAAACCTGTAATTTAGTGTTCACCTGTCTCAAGCCTGTCACTGTCGCAGCAATAGGAGAGCATGGTGTCTGAACAAAGCTGGATGTTGTTGTGACTCTGGGGGTGAGCAGTGCCCCTGATCTATCTGGCTCCCTTTGTTAAAATACTGCTTGTGTGGTGTTGTGAGCAGTTTGGGTCATCCACTGAAGCCTCTTAGCTTTTGATCAAACTTATGTCATCCCAGTATTGACTTGATAATCTGTTTAGTTCTTGTTAATTCAATTGCAAATCAGTGGAAGACCCTTGGAACGACTAGACTTATATCTGGCAGTGTGACAGTGGTGCTGAAGGTGACTAATAATATGACCAGTCAGATGACCTCATGGTTGCAATTATGACTGTAAGGATGTCATCAGTAAAGTGAGAGAGCGATGCTGCTCAGATTTCATCCTTGATTTTACTTGCTGTGAGCTACCAAAGACAGTGCACGACTGCTTGCTGCTTTTCCTTATCCTGGCAAAATAAATTCCCTGTTTGAAGAAGTTGCCACTTCAGGGTTTTCTTGCCTAATAGGTTCAACAAATTATTGCCAAATGTTTATTTTAAAGGTTGAGTGGAAGCAACTGTTGGGCTATGTACTAATCAGTGCTACAGTTCAAGTGTCTTGGAGCTCCTTCCAGGCTCGGTATCACAGCAGTGCCGTTAGCCATCCTAAAGAGTTTAGTATGTCAAGTTGTCGTACCTTCTGCTGCATCTGGGGGGGACTGGGACGGGCTGTGTGTTGCTCCAGTCAAGAAGAATTTTGTCAGCTCTGTGGGGAAGATCCTCACATTTCAGTTTTTTAGTAAGGCAGGGCTTGATAGCAGGGTGGGAAGCGCTTCTTGGACAGGGCTTGAGGGGAGAGTGCCGCAGGGGAGTGGTATCAGAGACCTGTATAGGAAACGAGAAATGCCTGGGTACAATGTCTTTCAGTTAAGGTTTTGTTTCTAATTGCTTGGTTCCTTATGTATTTGCTGTTCAGCTTTTTCAGTCTTCCCTCAGTCCTATTCTCTGACTTCTTGACCACTGTTGGAAGCTGGGCATTGTTAATGACCCAAGGCAGGGAAAGGTGCCCTAAGTCGCTCTGGAGAAACTCTTCTCTCTGGCTTTGCAGAATACATCTTGCCTTCACTTCTGATGGATGCAGCTTCCCCCTGCCCCAGTCCTGGTTCTGAAGTTCAGACTGGAAATACAGCTCTTTGAAAAGCATCCCAGTAAGATACTCATAGCAGCTAGTATTAATTAGCATTTTCAAGGGCTGAACGTGCTGCTTCACTCTTGACTGTAACCATTCTTCGGTGTTTTTGGGGTAGCACCTTCTAGTATATGGAAGTAGGTTCTTCTTGGAGAGTTGAGCTGATTTGTTTTCCTTGTTTTACATGTTTTAACTGTCTTAGGCCTAAATCCTGCCCCAGTGTCCAGCCTGACTACATAATATTGATATTTTAACTGTTCAAACACACGCAAGGCCTAATTTGGCCCGTGGAATTCTCTCTCTGATGTTGATGAATGAGCAGAGGAGTGAGAATCTGGCTGCTGTTCTGAAAAGCTGACTTGTACACTCCCTGTAGACCTTGTTTACTCAGATAGATAGGAAAGGACTTCCTGTAAAGTAGTTGAATAACAAGTTCCAACATTTCCTGCAACTTCAGTAAACTGGAGTATATTTCAGATCTGGTTTGTACTTGCATGTGGCGTAACGTTAGGAGGAATTCTTTACTGCAGTGTTGGTTTTTAGTGCTGGAGTTGCTTTAGCCTGAGTTGTTGTGGAGGGAAGTGTTATTTTAAGGCTTCGTTCCTTAAATTGGGCTAAAAAGTAACGATTACATTGCTCTTCTCTCACCTTACTAACTTCTTGTCCAAGTGTTTGACCTCTGCCAGCTTGCTCAGGTGTGGAAGTTTGAGGTCACCTACATTACTTCTGGGGAGGATTTGGAACATGCTTCTCACAGCAAGTTTGCCACCTGCCCCCAGTTACCTCTTGTAGGTTTGGAGCCTGTCATTTGGGATTCTCTTCCGATGAAACTAAGCCGTACAATGCAGCCTTGTTGTGCCTAGTGTTTGTCTTGCTTGGCTTGTGGGCAAGACTAGACCTAAGCTCAAAAAACTATTTCAAAATGTATGATGTGGACACGTTAGTAGGTCTTCAGACTTGCTCTGAAAGTCTGCTCTTGGTAGTGTAACTGGAGCTTTAGAAGCCAAGGTGCGTTTATGGAGGGGCATTGAAGAGCCTCTCAGGTGCTCTGGGGCAAGCTAGGTATCAGGGAATCTATGCAGGCAAGAGTTGTCTCCATGCCTGCCTGTTTGGAATTAGGTTTTAGGAATTAATAGGTGGCCTAGTCAGTCTGCAGATGAGGTTTTCTTTGCTTGAGAGTTCCTTCAACATAATTGTTTTTGTACTGCATTCTGCAGCCTCATTCCTTCTTGGGCAGGGGATCCTCACAGGGCAGGCATGTTATGAACCCTACTTGGAAGTTTGTTGGAGTTAGTCTATCAACCATGAAGGAAAGAATCCAACTTTTGGACACCAGGCTTCAGCTGTCCTCATGCTCGAGGAGACACTTATTTTGTCTTTGCATGTGCTCAGTTCTAGACAGAATTCTGTTTGGAGTCTGGTAGGACAGAAGATTTCCTTTCAGGGAATCTTACAAATGTAGTTCTGCCCTCCTGTTACAATGCAGGGCTGACTTCTAATGCTTTTGATTCTCTAGTCAGCTGGTGCTTGGTCCAACTTCTCGCTACTTCATGGTGAAAAGGCATTTCTCTGTGTGATGGTAGCCCGCTGGGCAGTGATTCTTTTCATGCTGTTAGATCCAAACTTCTGGCAATGAACAGGGTTTTTTTCAGTATTGGTAACTTGGCATGTTCTTCTCTTGCACCAGTATAACCCAGGAATTCCCAGCATAACGTGTTCTCCCTTTAATCTTCAGCATAAGGCGAAGATTTAAAATCCTCTGTGTTGGTCTTGGCCTGCAAATTTAAAGCATTCCTCTTTGTGCAGTCTTTTTAAAGTCAGCCACTGCAGATGCTTAGTGTAATTCTTTTGTCTGTTTGTTCTCAGATACAAGTTAGACAATGAGGTCAATGTAAGAAGCTCTGGTCTGTAAAGAAGTCTGTAAATCTCCAATGAATGCTTGTAGCACTCCTCGGTACAACCTACTTGAAAATAGGGAGGGATCTACTGCAAAATATGGTTGTTAAAAATGGATGTGTAATTCACAAGGGATGTATAATGCACAGTAGGTAGAGCTCCAATGTTCTTTTAAATAGGTACTGTCTGTAGTCAGAAGCATGATGTTTGCAGTGTGCAGAACGTCCAGTGATTCTGGAGTCTGACTTCTTCATCTTATTTGAGTTTGAACTCATTCTTTGGGTGTTAACAATAACTCTGTGAGCTCTAAAGCAGGAGCAAGACATCCTAGTTACAGAGGTTAGTATTTAGGCCTGGGGAGTCTCAGGCCATGACTCCTCATCTGCTGGAAGTGATGGAAGATGCTTGTCACTTCTAGAGCTCGGTCTCTAAAATAGGTAATGGGTCAAAGCTGCTCCAGGCAGGTTTAGGCTGGATGTTAGGAAGCATTTCTTTACCAAAGGGTGGTCAGACACTGGCACAGACTTCCTAGAGAAGTGGTCAGTGTCCTAAACCTGTCGGTGTTTGAGGCATTTGAACAGTGCCCTTAATAACATGCTTTAACTTGCGGTCAGCCCTGGCGTGGTCAGGCAAGAAGATCACTGTAGGTCCCTTCCAACTGAAGGAGTCTATTCTATAAAAGCCTAAGGAAGAAGATGCTGTCTTGTTAGGTCTGTTGTTAGACTGCATCCCTTTTGCTGACAGTGCCTCTTGCTTAAAATGTGCTCCATTACCTTTCTAATTGCACTTGTGAGATGAAATTATTTCAGCAGAGGTGCAGACTTCCAATCCTTAGTGACAGCAAAAAGAAGTACAGTCCTTACCTACAGTTCCAGTTACTGCTGTAACCTATAATGTAGAATTTTGGAAAGAAGGTGGGGGTGTTCTTGGTCAACCTGCACAGATTCTGAAAACATACTGCAGAAGTACAGGATAAATGACACCTTTAACTTGGAGACATGATTTATAATCCTAGCAGATAAAGCAAGTGTTTCTTGTGTGGACCTGGAAATACATCCCTGCAGAAATGTACTTTAGTTTATCCAGTCTTTGGCCATGCACATAATTTTTTTAATAAGGACTTAGTACTAAGAACTAAGTTAGTGATTTTGAAGTCAGATATCTTGGAGAGTACTTGCCTTACATGTAATTGAAGCTGGCTTTCTTAAACTGAACTTTTAACTGGAATCTGTGCTTGGGTCTGTTTGCCCAAGGCAGTACTCGTGCAGTACTGTGAGTATCAAATGGAACTGAAGAAGCATCCCATAGGTGACTTCATCTTTTTCAATTAACTGCCTGATCAGATCTCTCATCAATGCAGCTTTTTAAACTGTCATGCTGACACAAGGTCATGTAATTCTTGTTACCTTGCAGAAAATAATTACAGAAGGCCCACGTCAACCTGAATTACAGTATACTGCATACAGCTCCCAGCAGGAACCTGTAAAATTCCTTGTTCTTCCTGGAAATGAGTTAATTCTTAACAGGAGATGACTTCTAAAACTGGTCCACAAGTGCTGCATTTTGCTACCACACTTTCCCTTAGCAACTCTTAATCCTTGACGTTTTTGTAAGGCTACTTAGCTGTGATGCTGGGAAGTGAGATGTCTGTGTAACACAGACCTGCATGGTAGCTCTCTTTGGTTTGTCAGGCTGGGTAGAGTGGTGTCTTTGTGCAAATGCTATGTTAGTGTGGCTGACTCTAGAAGGTGAGGTAGAAAAGAGTGGGAGAACAGGACTGGGAAGACAGTTTTGCAACTAAATAAATCTGTGTTGGCTTCAAACCTCATACGGCCCTCATAGGTGCCACTAATAAAGCTCTGCAGCTCTCAGTTGGATTTGAAAGGAGAGATTGAGTAATTAATTCTCTCCCTTAAAATACAGTGTGTTAAGGAAACCTGGAGAAGCAGATGATTGTGGGAATCTGGGATATCACTTCTAGGACAAGGCAAATTCAACAAATTTGATGTGTAAATGTGGGGGTGAAGTGTCTGGGGGGAGGAGAGCAGACCTCTCTTGGTGCCCTGGGAGTGAAGATACCACCTGGGTAGGGTTCAGGTACTGGAATTTGAAGTTGTTGAGACCTGAACTTTGTGTTGAGGGCTACCTCTGACTCTTAGCTTTAAGTCTGCTTCTGGACTAGATAGTGTGACAGACCTTGGACAGAGGAGCAGTGATGTGAGAGGGTATGACTTCTTTTTAACTCTGTGAAATAAAAGGAACTGTGTCTAAATCCAAGTCTTAACATATTTTTGTCCATGGTATTCAGCATTGTGTAAGTGCATGAGCTGAAAAATACAACTGAGGAATTTGGACAATAAATGAAAATAATGAAAAAAGAATTGGTTTTAATTATTGGTGCCCAAGAAGTACTTCTGAAGTTTCAAAATGTTGCCTCTTAACACGTGTCAGAGACTCAAGTTGGACTTGAGTTTTCTGTGTTGACACCTGCTTGTGTAGTGTCACCGTTAGCGACTGGTTTCATCATAATATTTCTGAGCTTTACGTGGAAAGAGCCAAGTGCTGGTCTCAGCTTACCCATATTTCTTACTGCCTGGCACTGGCAAGTGATCCTGTGGCCGTTTGGGGCCTGGGCTTGAAAGCACTGAAACAATCTTCAGAGCACAGTAAGAAAGAGGCAAGCTGATGCATTTTATAGCAAGGAAGGTTTAGATTAGATATTAGGGGAAAGTTTTTTACAGAGAGAGTGGTGAGGGGCTGGAACAGGCTGCCCAGAGAAGTAGTGGATGCCCCGTCCCTGGAAGTGATCAAGGCCAGGTTGGATGGGGCCCTGGGCAACCTTGTGTAGATTCAGGCCTGGAGGTTGGTGGCCCTGCCTGTGGCAGGGGGGTTGGAGCTCTGTGATCCTTGGGGTCCCTTCCAACCCAGACCATTCTATGATTCTATGATAAGATAAAGTTAATCTCAGAATTGTAACGTGTGTGACCTTAAAGCCTTGCTAGCGCAGGGCCTGTGCTGAAGTGACATTTTAGCAATGCAGATAGTTCTGAAGACTGTTTGGCTTCCAAGGATGCAATCTGTTGGCTTGAGCCCACAGAGCTTTAAGGATGGAGATGCAGCTCACGCGCTGTTCTGTGTGCTGAGAGGTGTGATCATGTGCACACACATCACATGCTGTATCACTGTTACCAGCCAGGCGCTTCGAGAGCATCTTTGCTTCCTTTCCCAGAGATCTTTACTAGTGGATTTGTCTATGGAATCATAAAAGACCTGGAGTGTAGGCCTCTGGTGATGGGCCATCTCTGATGGTGGGCCCCTCTGGAATCCCTGGTGCTTGCTGATCTCTAACTGGTGAATCGGTGTCATTGCAGGTTCAGGTCCAAGTCCAGCAGTCACTGCAGCAGGTCTCCGCCCAGCAGCTCTCTCCACAGCTCACTGTCCATCAGGCTTCGGAGCAACCGATACAGGTCCAAGTACAGATCCAAGGCCAGGCACAGCAGCAGGCATCCCAGACAATACAGAGTCAGTCTCTTCAGAGCCCCAGCCCGTCTCAGCTGCAGGCAGCTCAAATCCAAGTGCAGCATGTGCAGACTGCCCAGCAGATCCAGGCTGCGGAGATACAGGAGGAACACATACAACACCAGCAGATCCAGGCCCAGCTTGTGGCCGGACAGGCCATTACTGGTGGCCAGCAGATACAGATCCAAACGGTTGGGGCACTGTCACCTCCACCTTCTCAGCAAGGCTCTCCACGAGAGGGAGAGCGGCGGATCAGCACTGCCAGTGTCCTTCAGCCAGTGAAGAAGCGTAAAGTGGATATGCCTATTACTGTATCGTATGCTATTTCAGGGCAGCCAGTTGCCACGGTGCTGGCCATCCCTCAGGGCCAGCAGCAAAGTTATGTCTCTTTAAGGCCAGACTTGTTAACAGTGGACAGCGCCCATCTATACAGTGCCACTGGGACCATTACTAGCCCCACCGGAGAGACTTGGACCATCCCTGTTTATTCTGCTCAGCCGCGAGGTGACCTTCAGCAGCAAAACATAACCCACATCGCCATCCCTCAGGAGGCCTACAACGCCGTCCACGTCAGCGGCTCACCCACGACGCTGGCTACCGTGAAGCTGGAAGATGACAAGGATAAGATGGTGGGAAGTACTTCAGTAGTGAAGAACTCTCATGAGGAAGTGGTGCAGACTCTTGCTAATTCGCTCTTTCCAGCACAGTTTATGAATGGCAACATCCACATTCCAGTGGCGGTGCAGGCCGTGGCAGGGACGTACCAGAACACAGCGCAGACAGTGCACATATGGGACCCGCAGCAGCAACAGCAGCAGCCTGCATCCCAAGAGCAGGGTCAGCAGCAACAGCAGCTACAAGTCACTTGCTCGGTGAGTTAAAACAGCTTTCTCAGTCCGTGGTTAGCAACTTGTGAATGTCATGAGGAGGGAGGATGTCAGTGGACAGCTGACACAGAAAGTGGAGATGCATCTGTCCCAGTAACCTCAGGAGAACGTAGGGCTTTAGACTCCTGATAGATGTAGGACTGCAGTGTCTTAATGTTGGTACATAATTGTAGGATTCAAAACTTCCCAAAAGAAAGCAGTCTTGATCCTTGTAGTGTAAACTAAGAGATACTCATGGTAAATAGACACATGCTCGTTGCTAGCTTCTTCATAGGAAAGTATTCTGAGGTGTGTGATCTTAGGAGTTGCAGTGGACAGGCAGAGATGATTGCAGCAAAGCAAGGTGTGCTGGTACACCAGCCATCAGTTACTTTGTGTGATGCAGCACATGGTGTCCACAGCAGATCCAGTGCCTAGGTAGTGTCAACATCTGACCAGTGAGTAAACCTCATAGATGAGGTGTACCTCTCTGTAACACCATGTCCTGCTTCTAGTAAATGCCTGTTGCGTAAGAGCACAGTAATTAGCAGTGGCAAATGAGCATCTCTTCATAGTGCTTGGCCAGCATGGCAGCCAATTTTGCTGGTTTTTTTTTTTTAAAAGGCTTTGTTGCAAACCTTAAGCCATCGATTACTTTCAACTGGCTTTAAAAACTTGAATAAATGGGGCTATTAATGGCCTCTCTTATATGTGCAAATAGATTTAATTTATCTTTTATTACCAGAAAGTGAAAAGCGATTGATCTTTCAGAGTCTGCTTTTGCTGAATGGAATGAGGGCAAAAATATCCAATAGCTAGCATAAGTGTTGTTCTTCCCAGTTTCTAAACAACACTGTTGGCTTTATAAAGGCATATATGTCCTCTGCTTCATCAGTGAGCACCAAGACAAGGAGGATTACTGTCTGTAGTCGTGTTTAGTTGTTTCTGAGTTGATGTGGGTAATAACCCAGCAGGGCCTTCACTGAAAAGGGTTCCAGATATCTCTAGATAACTTTCAGGTGCCAGATGCCCTCTTTTATAAAGCTTTACTTTAAGCTACAACATAAGGGTCTTGTAATGCTCAAGGGTTTGTTTGGTTGAGGTTGTTCTGGTGTTTTGTTTTGACATGTTCAAAGAGCCTTCTATAGCTCGTGTTTTCCCTGTATCGGTACTTCAAAGATCACTTGATCCCTTTCAGCTACTTGAACAAACTACAGTGATAGAACTGCTTGCCTCTCTGCTAAACAGGATTTTTAGACTTATTCTAGGGTCTTTTAAGAGCATGAGCCACATTCTTGGGATCCTTTCCTAGGTATTAACTCCATAACTTCTTTAATGGGTTTTTTTTTTAAAAAGCTTCTACTAATGCTGTGTATTTCTGTGCACAGTGGTCTGCAATTCTTGGGTATCAGACAGCTTCCCAGCTCTCTGGAGTGCTGGGTGTTGCATAAGCTCCTAAATACAGAGGCAGGTTTCAAGAGGGAGGAATTCCTCCTCTCCGGGGGCAATAAAGCCACTATTAGGTGAACTCAAACTTCAAGGGGGTCGTCCCTCTCACAACTGTGAAACTGAGCAGGCATTGCTAACTTGCTTGCCTCACTCTGTCCTCTGGCATTGTGCTGCTGTGGGATCTGGGCACGCTGCAGATGTTCTGCTCCATTTGTGATAAGTGTAAGTTGCTTAAGAGGTAGCTGCCAGCTCAGCCTGCCTGCCTGCCTTCACGCTGGGTAAGGTGTCTGTGGATCAGGGCAGAAGGTTGTCACTTCTGGAGGGTGGTTGGCTCCAGAAAGCTTTCTGGAGAGAAATGGGGCAGCGCTCTGGAGGAGAGGGGAACCACAGATGAACTCCTGTGAAGTCATGGTGTCAGTCCACCCTTGGACTCCTAGCCTCTTTGAACAGGGGCTTGCTCCACAACTTAAAACTTTGTTGCCATCCTGATAAAAGCTGGGTCCTTTCAGTCAATGCCCCTCTGCAGCTGTGGTAGATGCTTCTGGTGATGCAGGGGCTGATAAACAAACAGCTTTCAAGAGCTAATGCAAAATTAGAAGAAGAAAACCCAACCAGCAGCTGTTTGTTGGAAAGCTCCAGTCTGAGGCTCTTGCAGGCTTCGTCTCTTTTGCTGGTTTCTTTGTTATACTAAATAAGGTACAGGTAGTACTAAAGTCTCTGCCATTTTCATTATGGTCTCTAGTACTGTCAGAGCAGCTCTCACCAGTGACTGACACTTGGCAGTATCAAAGGAAAAGTTACTTAATTATAACAAAGCCTTGCTTTTTGGGATGGCTCTTCAGGTGAAAGGATAAGTTTTGCTGTAAGAATTGCTGTCTCTGTAAAGTTCAGGGTGCCAAGGAGAATTTGACTAAGGACTGTGAAGCTTCAAGTTAATCTCCTCTGTTGAGGTAGCTGGGAGGCTTTACTGCCATGGGACTAGGAAGCTGTAGTGCACGAGTGTAGCTGGAGGGCTCACTGATCCTTCTGGATAGGTGCCATTACTTATCTGTAAAATGTTTGTGTTTGAGGTGGTAAATCTTGGTGACTTAAGGTCTGCTGCAAAGTAAAGTTCCAAAGGGGTTGGAGAGCCCTTCAGGTCTATAGTAGGTCATACAGTAGCTTTTCACAGAACAGCAGCTAGTCCTCATGAGCAGGTTTTGGTAGTTTGATAGCATTGCATTGCAACTGAATGAACGTTCTGATGCTGGTTGTCTAGTCTGTTACTGCTCTGTACCTCTTGTGTATGAATTAATCTTAGCAGCTGTTGATAATAAGAGCAGAGCATATCCATTCTGCCTGCTTGTTGTGTCCTGAATGATGAGGAGAGCCTGCCCTCCATGGGCAGGGATGCTGTTGGTGTACAACACACCATCGTGCCCAGAATCTTGCTCAGGGCAGCTGGGGTTTGGAGCAGCAGTGGTTAGTAAAGCTGATGGCACCTTGCTGTCCTTCCCTGCCAGGGGCTGACAGTCTTTATAGCTGCTGCACCTCAAGGCTGCCTGTGTCTGTGAGAGGCCTTGGGCCACTCTTCTTGTTAGTGGTGGTTCAAAGTGAAGCTAGCTGAGGCCAAGAGCAGCATTGGAGCAAATAGTGTTTCAGAAGTGATAGCCACCCAATCCAGTGTTTGAGGGGGGACCAGGAGTCTGTTGTTGAGAGGACTTCAGTCCTGTGAAAGTCCTTACCTTTGAACTTACCAGCTAGCTGCTTTATGGTTTTACAGCAAGAACCAGCTCATGGCTGTTTGGCCTCCTGTGATGTTCTGCAGGACTTCCAGACGCATCCAACTGCAGGTTGTGTGGATTTGCTAAAGGAGTTAATAGATCAGTCCAATCAAACTAAAAATGTTCTTGGAGGTATGAATACTCTTCCATGAGCAGTAATTCCAGTTAGACAGTTTTAAAAAAAAATAAATGTGTTCCTGGGATAATTTTCTCATGAGGAGTGTTGTAAAAGGCTGGTATCCTGGGGCTGAGGTAGGGTGGCATTCCTTGGGTTTTGTCAAGCTCTTGCTATTGAAGTATATGTATCAACTGAAATGTTTTCTTTCATAGGCTCAAACTGTTCAGGTTGCTGAAGTTGAACCACAGCCACAGGCACAGACTTCACCTGAACTTCTACTTCCAAACTCTCTGAAGCCAGAAGAAGGGCTTGAAGTGTGGAAAAGCTGGGCACAGACCAAGAATGCAGAGCTGGAAAAAGAAGCGCAGAATAGGCTAGCACCTATTGGAAGTATGTGTCGTGGCAGCACGGCCTTTCTTTCCTTTCAAGTAGGATTAGGAGTGACTAAAACATTGGCTGTTTATGCTCTGGAAAACACCTTTGTATAATCAGTGATTGCTTTTAAATTTAAACTTTGCCTTACTCTCTGATACTAATTACCACCTTCTCCCACTGCCACAGGATGTGTTCCAAGGGAGATATTAGCTGTGTGCTGAGCCAACCTCAGCACCTAGGCTGGTAGCAGTAGAAAAGGGTGCTGCATGACTGCACAACAGGGCTGTGAATGCCAGCCAAGCTGGTAGAGCAGTCATGGAGTTGCTGTTTTCCTGTTGCTGCAGGGCAGCGTTTCGTTGTGGACGTGGTAAAAGAAGGCAATAGGCATGCAGTTGGCAGGGCAGAGAGTCTTCCTGTCAGATTCTTGCCTGTTTATCTTTTAGTAGATCTGACAGCTTAAGATGTTGATTTATTTCAGCTTGCTTTATTATACTGGGAGAATGAGGTAGTACTGGGCCTGTCAGATAGAAATGGGAAAGCTGGAGATGTGGGAAATTGTTCCTGAAACATTGGGAAATAATATGGCTTTATGGCTTAAATAATATGGCTTTGTTTTGCTTTTCCAGGGCGTCAGCTGCTGAGGTTCCAGGAAGATCTCATCTCTTCAGCTGTGGCTGAGCTGAATTATGGTCTATGCTTAATGACACGAGAAGCTCGAAACGGTGATGGCGAACCCTATGATCCAGATGTGCTCTACTATATCTTCCTCTGTATTCAGAAGGTATGGGGGAGAGAGCTGTACGTGCAGCAGGGCTTGTGCACATTGTCAGCACATATAGGGAGGATTCTCCCTTATAAGAACAAGGAGACTGTGGCTTCAATTAAGCTTCCCAAGAATTTAATTTTAAAAACTCTTTTTGCTTAAAATAAAGAATTAAAAAAAAAACAACCCAGGTTGGATTAAATGGAATTAGTGTGCAGCAGTGCTTTTGCTGACAGGGTTAAGTTTGTGAAGAATTGTTAATAACAGAATTCCATGTCATGGTGAGAATGAGCCATCCTTCTAGTGTTTTTTGGTGGGGGAGGAGTGTTGGATGATGTTTGAGGAAGTTGACAACGTCAAAACTTGATGCAGTTGAAGCTTTTAACAGGCGAGAACTTAACTTTGTCATGTGGGAGGTCTGGACTGGTAATAGAAGCATGCTTTCTGGGAAAGCTGGAGGAACAGAGCTAAGGTGTGGTAGGAGAAGTGAGCATCTCTCTCCTTAACCTGGAAACGTAAAGTCCAAAGGACAGTCATGTGAAATAGCTTGCAGTGAACACAGCTGAAATAAAAGTTGAAATCCAGCCAGCTTTACTTTCAAAGATGGACTTTTCCTTTCTGTCTTTGCATTCCCATGATGGTAACCAACATTACCTACCCGGTACTGACCTTGGTGCAAGGGTCCTCACTCTTCTAAGGAGAATACATTAGCCTTCAGTGCTGTGCTGTAAAGTGCTTGACTAGCTGGGTATGTGGGCTCTCAGGATAAGCTCTGGTCTGAGGAATATCCTTGCTACTGCTGTACTGGACTGCATTACTTCTCTCTTTCAGTATCTCTTTGAGAATGGCCGAGTAGATGACATCTTCTCGGATCTCTACTATATTCGGTTCACTGAATGGCTGCATGAAGTTCTCAAGGATGTACAGCCCCGCGTTTCCTAGCTTGGTAAGGACTTCCATTTCATTTAAGAACTTTAAAAGCTTTCCAGAGCTTGGAATGCTTAAACTGAACTACACCGTGAGTGTTGTCTGAATAGAAACCTTTCTGAAGTACTTAATGTCCCTAGGACAGCTCAGCCTGGTCAGGGAGAAAAAAGTTGTGTCTGCAGTGAACGCTGGGGTTACCTCACATGTCAGGCTCTAGCCCTGAATGGTGCTGAGGATTGTTTGTCTATCGCTTGTCACCTGTCAGGAGGCAGATTGTTGGGACTTTGGAGTGTCATGAGATTGACTGACTGGGAAGCCAGCTGATACTTGATCTGAATCCCGCTTCCTCATCTGAAGTACTACTACATCTTGCCTCTAATATGTATTGTTACTTTGGGAGATCATGCAACACTGTCATGTTGCCATGTAACCAGATGGATACTATCTGGAGGACCAAGTGTCAAAGGAAAAAAAAAAAAAGCACGATTAGACCTTCAAATGTTGCAGCTGAATGCAGCTCATCTCAACCCGGTGTTCAGAAGACAAAGGCAGGGTGGGGAAGCAGTTCCAAAAGAGCCTGATTTTGACAGAGTTGCATTACTGGAGCTGGATTAAGAGCTGTGTTTTCAGAGCACAGAAACCTGGTTTCTAATTGTTTTGTTCCCTTTGATCTGGTTAGACATCAGTGAAGGAGCTCTTGCTTGTGTTCAGAAAAGTAGCTGACGTTACAGGCTGGATGGCTAAGTAGCACCGTGAGCTTGGGAATCCTTTTGTTTTCACTCTGGCTGTTTGATCTGTGCTTTGTCATTCCACAAGCCCCGGAGTTCATACTGCTGTCTGTTTCCCTGTGTATCTCTGTATGTGGAGTATAGTATTTCTCTTCTCCACAAAGAAGAAAAAAATATCTGAGAATCAAAGGGATTACTCATGTGTCCAAATACATCACTTGGCACTGTGCGCTGACTAAAGCTGTGCGCAGGGCCAAGAGCTGATTTGTTACACTGGCCTGCCTGCTCTCACATATTATTGGATTAGGAGCATCTGCATTGGAGTCAAGCCATTAATTAAAAGCTGTTTTAAGTGTGTATTTATTTCCCCCTGGGCTGGGATGTATAGGCGTGTTGCAGAAGCACACTCTCCACAGCTACAGCTTGACGTATGTATAACAAGAGTTTTCTAACTGTACCTGCTATTTAAATAGTTACTTGCACAGCAGTGAATCTGGACATTGGTGAGGATCTCTCCTCCTCCTCCTTCCCTTAAAATATTTATGTTCTCTAATACCTACAGAGTATAAAATGCTGCCTGTATTCCTGCTGTGACTGTCTCCTGGCATGATGCTGACTTCTATTATTGCAGGTTATGTCCTCTCCAGTCATGTAACAGAAGAGATGCTGTGGGAGTGTAAGCAGCTAGGAGCTCACTCCCCTTCCACCTTGCTCACCACACTGATGTTTTTTAATACAAAGTAAGTACTTAAGTCTTTGGGAGTCTTGTGCAATAAAAGAGCTTTGAACACCTTGACAGGGTTGGTAGGAAGCTGCTGCACCAGATTAGGGTGAAATCATGAACTTTGAGTGGCTGCACACAGAGCCCTCTTGCAGCCCCATCGGGACAGTACAGTAAGGAAAGAAGCTTGCAGAGAGGAAACTGATCTTGTGGCTGTGGCGTGCTTTGCTGCTGGAGCAGTCGTTAACTTGGTGTTTGTTTGAGCTTCAGCTACTACCATGACAGCTACCTTGTTGTTGTGACCGTATCCTTCACTTGCCTCTGAATGTTCTGTGTTCTCTTCTTGCTGCTCAGATACTTCCTGTTGAAAACAGTAGACCAGCACATGAAGCTGGCCTTCTCCAAGGTGTTGAGGCAGACCAAGAAGAACCCTTCTAATCCCAAGGATAAAAGCACGAGTATCCGCTATCTGAAGGCTTCTGGCGTACACCAGACAGGACAGAAAGGTAGTGTTTGGAAGTTTTCTTTCTGAGCATTTACTTACTGGGCTTGAAGGAAGTGGATGAACCTGGAGGTGTTTGCAGGTAGTGCCACGAGAACCCACGGCTCTGCCAGTTACCTTCAGCCTGGCAGCGTGAGTTCTGTGTACCTTGTCTGAGAGCATAGCACCTTCTGCTAATAAGCCTTGGGACATACCTTACTTGAGGATGCATCAAGAGCTAAGGATAACTTTTTTGTTACTTTGGGGTTTTGTTTTTCATGGGTAAAGGGGCTACTGGGTGTAAGTGCTTATGAACAGAGGGAGAAACTTCTCTGAGAGGGCTTCTCTTACCCTAACTCATGTGAACCCATATAGAATCTATACATAACGACAGTATGTCCTCTTAAACGCACAGGCTCAGGATTTAGCTGTGGCACTGCAGTCTTAGTAGTGAGATTTCCCTCATTTGGTGCCCCAGGTAGATGAGAAATGGGCTGTGATCTTCAGTAGCCTTGAGATAAAGCAAGCTCTCCAAATAAAGCTTGGAGCATTTCTAACCAGGTGCCCTGGAAGAGCCGTACTCCTCTTGCCAGCTCTGGCATGGTGACAGGGTGCTTGGGAGCGCTGAGGCTGTATGACACTGCTCAGTTGGCTGTACTTAGTGTCTGACAGACTTCTGGGGGGGCTGGTTTGTAGTTACAGATGACATGTACGCAGAGCAGACTGAGAATCCAGAGAACCCCCTGAGGTGTCCGATAAAGCTGTATGACTTCTACCTCTTCAAATGGTGAGAGCTCTTGTCCGTGTTTATGGTGGCTTGTCTTCTCTGTTAAGCTGCATCTTGTAGCTGGCCTAGTTTTCTGGGCTGTGTTTATTGCTGGCACAGTTTCTATATTTGCATAAATGTACTTAAATGGGGAGGGGTGTTGATGTGAGAGGGTGGGATTTACTCTTGATGGCACATAAGAAGTTGAACTTCTGTGGTATTTAAAGAGGCGGATCCTGATTTGTGAACTGGCTGCTCTTAATCTTGTACTCTGGAGGGTTGCCTGTTGCCACGAGCTTGCTGTTCTGTCTGCAACTCGTGGGCTAGACATCCACTGCTCGAGATGAGATTAGGGTCCTATTCAAACCAGCCTCTGAACAAAAATGAGGGCTTCATGTGGAGATTGGAGGGAACCTCAAAGGACTTGCCTCTAAATTAGGATGTTGATAATTAACGTAAACATTCCTCTGCACAGATGGGTCTGCAGCTAGCCTGGATGTGGAAATACCCCATCCTTGCTTTGTTCTGAAAGACCCCTCCCTAAGGCCATGTGTGTGCAAAAAACACAGCAGTGTGAAATAAAAATTACTTTCTTGTAGTTTTCACCATGGCTTTTTTTTTTTTAACCTTGGCATGGCCAAAAAAACTTCAGGACCTCTGTTGCCCCTAGATGTAAGGCTGTCCCTTCATCAGCCAGATGTTCACCGTCAGGATTTGTGAAGCTTGGGCAAGGACAGTGTCGGTCTCTCCCTCCCAGGGACATTCTGTTAGTCTGGTTATTTCTCATCTTCCTCACACAGCCCCCAGAGTGTGAAAGGCCGGAATGACACGTTTTACTTGACACCGGAGCCGGTGGTGGCCCCCAACAGCCCCATCTGGTATTCCATCCAGCCGATCAGCAGAGAGCAGATGGAGCAGATGCTCACCCGGATCCTGGTGATACGAGAGATTCAGGAAGCTATTGCCGTGGCTAACGCCAGCACCATGCACTAAGGCATCCTTCTTGGCTCAGAACGGGTGGGGCGGGGCGACGGGGAGGGACGAGCAAAGGTAAATTGTACAGACTTTTACACTAAAGGAGATGCCTAAGTTTTTTGGTTTTTTTTTTTTTATTGGTGTAGTTATGAAGCCCTTTTAGGCTTCTTCTCTTTAAAAGAATCTAAAGGAAAACCTACCCATTGTGTATCCTACCCAACACACCAAACTGTTGGAACCCGTTGGAGGCTGCATATTCCCTGCGAGCTGGGAGCTGTGGAAAGCTGCTGGTTGACTCTGGTGTTTTTTTATGATGTAGAAAACATGAACTACAGGATTGGCCTGGATGGCTGGGGCCTCTTATCTCCTTGGAGCACGTGCAGCCTAGAGGGCACAGAATGATGGATGGACCTGCTCAGCCAGTGGAGGAGAGGCAGGCATCTTCTTTTCTTGTGCTTGGACGTTAATTTGCTGTTGTCTTGGAAGGAAGAGGAGAGAGTGAACTGCAATTGTGATTTATACAAAAACAAACCAACGATTTCTATTCAGACCTTTAAATGACATTTTTAGATGTTAAAAGTACAAACTTTACCACACTCTTCTTTTTTGGCCTAACATTGAGGCCTTAAACCTTGAGGCTCCTGTGCCTGATGGAATTCTTGTAACATACACTTGTGTATCATATAAAGATACCACCCTGTTTCTCTTATGTATTCTTACTCTAGTTGTTTATTAAGAATGACGAGCACGTCTTTTCAACATGCCATTGAACAATGTGTCTTTATTTGGGGAAGAGTGAGCTGTGAGGGTGGGGGGGGTCATTATACAAAGATCAGTATGCAAACTGGTTGTTTTCATCCCTATTTGTGCTTTCCAGCTCGCCTCTGCTGGACTTCTTTCACCCCTACAAATTAGGAAGGTAGAAGGGAATTAACTTCTGTGGAAGGACCCGAATGTCTGCTTGCTGATGGAAGCTCAGTGTCAGGCTAGGAACATGGGATCTGTGAGACCGGATTGGATTGTCAGTCTGTCCTAATGTTCTGTGGCCAGCCTGTGAGGCTTCACCCCGAGGCAAATTTCCCTCTCTCCACCTTTACAAATGCATCAGGCCAACAGCATGCTGGAGGGGTGTTGGAGGGAAAAGGCCTTCCAGGAGCAGTGTGTGGCTTACTCCTGCCATTTAACAGCCTTTTCACTGTTTTTAACAGCTGTGTAGCTTCTGGCATCGTTCATGATCATAAACCCCCAGCCCTGTAGCCTTGCCTTGCTGCATCTTAAGTGTTGCTGTATTTTATATCATTAACAAATAGTCTGCTCTTTTGAAGCCAGTGGGTAGCCAACCATGCTTGAAATGGGAGATCGCTCTAGCCAGGCTTATTTGTGCCACCAGTTTCTTGGATGCAGAGAGATAACTCTGCTTCTTGTCTTACCTGCTTCTCCATCTCATGCCCCTTCCTTGTTCCAAAATATATAGGTATATATTTAAACATATATTACAGTAAAAGAACTTAAACCTGTGTACAGGCAAGCAATTTTTCTGAAGCTTCTGTAGACCAGCACCTGTCTGTATTGAGAAGGAAGGTCTGCCCTTTCTGTTGGCTCTGCAGGGTTTAGCTCTGCACACAGGGTGAGAGTAGCCATCATGTTCCCTGCCTTTGTGCTCTTGGATCAGTGTTGAGGTGTGTGGTCTTAGAGACTTCAAGCCTGTGATGTTTCGTGTTGACGTTGGTGTTCATGAGAAAGCAGATGTGCTCGAGTTGGTTGTCAGTATGAGCAGTTTGTCCCCTGTGTAGCACTCTGCTACATACTGTTGCTTGCCTGTACTCTAAAGTAAGACTCCCAGCTCATTGTCTGCCCTCAGAGCCGTTCCAGGAGAAAACAGCCTGGATTGGGTGCCCAGATCCCAGAGGGTAAGCTGGGGAGAAGGTGCCCAGGAGGTGCGTGGTGCTGGACACCAATGCCTTCAGCTCAGTTCAGCTGCTGGGAGCCAGCAGTTGCCTCCTGATAGGGTGGCTGTTGGGATTGCAAATACACTTCAGCTGTCAGGAGCCTGCAATCCCTTTGCTACATCTTAGTGACTGGAAAGTCCCATCTCTGGCCCTACTTTAAGCGTTTAAGGACATGGTTGGGGCAAGCTCCCGCTCTATCAAGCAGCTGGGTATGCTCGTTGCTCAGGGTGCCTGACAGGCCTGCAGAGTGGATTTCCCATTCGTTTGAGCAGCTTGTCCAGTCTCTTGAACAAACTTGTTCATGTGAAAGGAACTGGAGGCACCTGTGCTTGAGCCCCAGCTCTGTGATATGGCACGGGAAGCCAGCTCCAGCCTGTGCCTCAGCCTGAGCCTGCTGCTTTGTCTCCATCGGCAATGCAGTGGGTGTGGAAGTAATCTGCCAGGTACCCAGCCTACAAGTCACTTTATTAGGGGGCTTTGGGAGTTGCCTCTTACCTCTCAAAATTGCCAGAAGCTGGAATAACAGGACAGGATTTCAGGGCAGTTGCAGGTTAGGAGTGAACAGATACTCCAGTTGAGCTGTCTGGGGAAACAGTAATTCATTTAAAATTCTAGATTCTGCGCTTTCCTTACTACCCTTAACTGCAGGATGAGTAGAAGTCTTTTGTAGTGGAAGACTCCTTAAGTATACTCCTTAAGAGCAGGGGAACTCAGCACATGGTGAGCTGTGGAGGTGATGATTGGTTTAGTCCTGCCAGACTGAAACGTTCCCATTTTTCCTCATTGTTCAGACAGACATAGGAGAGGGACTGACTGACGTGGAAGTGGACCGCTGTACTGTTCTGTACTGTCTCATCAGAATGTCCACTGTGTTAACTTCATTCCCTATTTTTAGAGACAATCGATATACTGTGACTTTAAGGATTATTTTCCTGGACCTGGCTTTCTAGTCTGGCTCTCTGGAGCTAGTTTAAAAGGTACAGTATTTCTAGAATATAAATACTATGTTCTTTGATAGCGGAGAACATGATCTGCTCCCTTTTAGGGGCTCATAGGAAGACGTGCACAGAGTAGCACAGAAGAGTGCTGTGGCTTAGGGTTGCTATCCATGTTCTGGGAAATGTTCCCAGTCAAACCTGTAAAATAGCTTTTTAACACTTTCCTATAACCAGCTTGACCGCTGCTTAAAGGGCATCATTCCCCCTCGGCTCCGAGCGTGCCAAACTGCTAGCTCCTGTATGTGTGTGTGTATATGTATATATTAAATTGAGAACTCTTCATGCCCTCTGCCTTGTACCAGACAGGCCAAAAAATGCATTGATCTCTAAATAAATAAAGCTGAGAAAAGTCAAGCTAGAGACCCTGCGTTGTTGGTTTCGAACTATGCCCATCTTGTCTCTGTGCTATGAAAGGACCCATAGAAAGCAGAGCGTGACTGACTGTTGTGAAGCACCTCTCATTCTGACATGAGGCTCCTGTATTGTCCTGTCTTTTGACACTAATAGAGTTGCTTTCCTGAAGAAACTCGTAGCCTCTCACACACTTGTCCATGGCACCATTAGCTTTTCGTTTACTTTCCAAGAGTTTAAGTGGTAATGACTGAAGCAGTGGAGAGCAGGCTCCTCACTCCTGTCTAGAGGGGTGAGGAGAGGGAACAGTCTGAGTAACTGAGTAGGGCTCTCATCTGGTGGCTGCTTCACCCCTGGAGATCTGGATTTCAGATGGGAGATGAGGTGTGAAGTAGTTCCTGAACCGTTCTGCTTTGGACCAATAAAATAAAAAGACTTAATCTGATCCCTAAGTGAGAATCTTCTGCGCTGTTGCTCTTAGGGCAGAAATAAAGGCAGTCTTGTTCTCAGCTGTGATAGGGCTACTGAGCGGATCAGGCCATCTTCAAGCCTCCTATGCTGTGACAAGAATGGATCCAAGAGTGGTAGGGAAGAGCCCTCTGAGCATGGGTGGGGCAGAGGACTTGCTCATCCTCTTGCTGGGCTGAGTGCTGCTAGACACTGGTTGACTCCACAGTCCAACCAAACCGTTCTCATCCAAGTTTGATAGTGACTGACTTGCAATTAGTGTTTGGACTCTTAAATCACTGTTAAAGTGGGATATAAACTGTCTTCCACCCTGTATGGGGTTCTTCTCCCCATCTTCTTGCCAGAGCTGCTCCTCTCAAATACTACAGGGGACAAACCTTATCCTGATATTTCAGCCTGTTCTGTTTCACTGGTGCCAATGCAAAGGCAAGAGCCCTTCTCGGCTCGAGCATCTTCCTACTTTAAGGAGCATCTCAAATCTTCTTCCAAAAATCTCGCTGCCGTGCTGCCCCGAAATCTCTGAAGCGATTGCCATGTCCCCTACTTGTCAGTTCCCTTTGTCATGTGGCTGGAGCTTGGCTGTCAGCACCACACTCCCCCTTCCCTGTGTAGCCTCATGCATGGCAGCCACGTTTGCCTGCTTCTCCATTCTTGTTTGAGCTTCTCAGAATGGGGAGGCAGATTGAACCCACTTAACAGCAGCAATAAAACCGTGTCTAGAACACGAGAGGGAACTGCAGGAGAGAACAAGGTGGAGGGGATGCCTCAGAAAGGCAGGGTCCCATTGCAGCCCAGAGCCTCGCTTGATAATGAGTGTGCAGCCTATATGCAAAATACGTCTTGTCTCTCCCACCCCGTGTTGACCCTGGTCTAAACAGCACATGTGATTGGCATCCTGCAAAGTGACCTTCAGAACTCTCCAGTAGCTTTGCCCCGTGAGTAACTCACACTACAAATCATTTTAAAGAGATGCACTCAACTATTTTTTTAATTTAATTTTACTCTTATATTCTCTGCTCTTTGTAATCTGCTTGGAAATAAAATGTTTTTCCCTGCAGCCTTTGTTGGAGTCTGTTTGAGAACCGTTAAACCTCTGCCTGGTGTCGCTGCTGGAACAGAAGCCAAACTTGCCTGTCCCCACCCCCCTGCTGTGCCCGCGCTCTCTGGCCTTAACAGCTGAGACTGGGGTGTGCCTCCCAGGTAGGCTTAGCAAACCTCTGTTAGCACTGGCCTCACTTTAAAATAAAGGATGGAGAGCCCTGGCACTGATCTTGGCACGATGCCTCCCGTTCTGATCCTGTGCTGGGGAGTGTGTATCCTTAGCAGGCAGCGTTCTTCTTTGGGAGGCTGCCGTTTCTGAGCGCGGCCTCTGGGATGAGGTGTCTTTGTGCTGGTTGCTCCCTTCCTGTGAAGGACAGTGCTTCTCTTACAGCTCCGTAGCCCCAGCAAAGTGCAAACAATGGGAAATGGGGTGAAATCCACTCCTGGCTGAAAGCTGACCCGGGAATTACATAACACCATGAAAGCAGGGTGTAAGCGGGATCTTTTAACGCGGCCTGTCAGGGGAGGAGAACTGAAACCCAGTGAAGGTTGGAGCACAGTGTAACGCCAAGCGCTGACATGTAGCTGTAGGCAGGAGATGTAGCTGTAGGAAGGAGATGTAGCTGTAGGAAGGAGATGGTGTCGATGTTGGCGTTTGCAGTTACAGTAACAGGATTGCTACCACTCTCTCTTGGCTGAAGGCTGTCGGTGGCATTGCAGGTCCTTGTTGCTGGCTCTTAGCTACGCAAGCGCCTTTTCCTTGGTGTGTGTGGGCCCCTGGAAGCCACCTGTACCCTTTCCTCACAGCGAAGGGACCATCCCTGCGCTGAGGCACTCACCTTCCTTCCCTGACAGAAGCAAACCCACCATCTGACAGGAAACAACCATAGCTTTTAGAAGCTGCAGCCCCTGTCCTGTGCAGGTTGCGGCTGTCGGGACCAAACAAGCTCCCTGAGAGTCTGCAGTAGGGTTCACTCATTTTGGGTGTTTTCCCCCCTGTGTAAAAGTCAACGTTAGCATCTACTAAAGCCCAGCTTAACAGGTCTGTCTTGAAACTGTGCACTCTCTTTTGGAGAGCCTTACTCAGACCAAAATGTTAATGCAAACTAGAGCCTCGAGCATGGCTGACAAACCTCTTGGCCTGTAAGGGCCGTCTGCTTCCAAGTGTTTCAGGAGACCTGAACAGCTCTGTTCATGCTTCCCGTGTCCTGTGGTGACACAAGTGACACTTTCATTTTCTTAAAGCTTCTGGCTGATCTTTGGACAAGGATTTAATTACTGCAGTAAGACAGCTGGAGTTACAGGGCCACGGTTCTTTGCTCCCTGAACTCAGATAGTGGAGTGCCGTGGAGAGCCCAGTCATGGAAGGGTCAGGTGAGAAGGGGTCTGGTCATCCTATTTCGCTGGTGCTGTGAGGCCAGACCAGGTGTATCACGACAAGCAAACCAACCGTCGGTGGAGGAGGTTTGTTCTGTAGCCCGCGGTACAGGAACTTCCCCTGGTGCCCAAGCGGCTCTGCAGGGAAGGGATGGGTGCTGCCATCCCCCTCGCAGTGTCTGTGTGTACGGCCTGGCCGGGCTCGGGGGAGAGGGGGCTTGCGGGAGGCTGATGCCCAGCTGGGTCCTCCTCCCTGCGGGGCTCCCTCTCTCCTTCGCACTCTTCGTTCCCCTCCTGTCGCGCCGCCGCCGCCTCTCGGCTTTCATCCTCCTGGCAGATCGCTTCCGACCTAGGAAGTCGCTGTGCGTGCCGCCGGCGCTCCCGCTCCGCCCCCGGCCCGGCCCCACCAGCTCCTGCAGCAGC
>VZTU01026958.1:12624-27547 GCA_013400835.1 Zapornia atra | reverse complement strand
GCAGGAGAGGGGCCGGGGTGAGGGAGAGGGCCGGGGCCGGGGGAGTGGGAGAAGGGCCGGGGAGCGGGGCCGGATCCGAGCAGGGGGAGCGGGGCTGGGGTCAGGGAGCGGGACCGGGACCGCCGCCGCTCAGCCGCCTCCCCGGCAGGACCTGACCTCGGCGCTGACCAAGAGGATCACCCTGAAAACGCCGCTGGTCTCCTCCCCGATGGACACGGTCACCGAGGCCGGCATGGCCATCGCTATGGCGGTGAGTGCGGCCCCACGGGGTGGGCACGGCCTGCCGCCGCCCTCACGGCCGGGTCCCCTCTGCCGCCGCTACCGGGATGGCGGCACACGTGGGCATGCTCCGGGATCCCCTAACGCTCCGGAGAGCCTCCTGCAGCATCCCCCTTTCCCGTGCATCCTGGCACCCCCTTCATCCCTACTCTCCCCCTGCTTTCCCCGAGGGCAGCCCGGCCGCTCCCTGCCCGGCAGCCCGCAGGGCGAAGGGCCGGGCCGGTTTTGCAGTGATTAGAGCCGCCTCTGTGTTCCCAGCTGACAGGGGGAATTGGGTTCATCCACCACAACTGCACCCCGGAGTTCCAGGCCAACGAAGTGCGGAAGGTGAAGGTGAGTGGCTGGAATGGCAGTGCTGAACCGTGCTCGCAGGGCACGTGGTGGGCCGGGGGCAGGGGGGTTGGGTGCTGCTGGGGGAGCGGTGAGAGGACACTGTTGCAGCGTGCCTGATACTGGTGTTTTGGAGCAGCAGTGCTGCTGGGGTCTCCTGCGCAATCCCCTTGTGTGTTGGGCCTGGAATTTGAGGCTTCGTGGTGCAGGAGTGTTCCCCATAATTTCGGGAAGGAGGTTAGCCTGGGAACTTTTGGGAATCTCATGGTGCTTGGGGGAGCCTTGGTGCTGGTTTGGGGTCACGCCGTCGCTGAGCATGCAGCCGGGCTGGGGGGTTGCAGATCTTAGTGCAGCAACACCTGGTACGTGCCCTGCATCTGCTCGGCCTGGTGGTGCCACTTATCCTGGCTGCTCAATCTGCTTCTCCTCAGAAATACGAGCAAGGATTCATCACAGACCCCGTGGTGCTGAGCCCCAACGACCGAGTGCGAGACGTCTTTGAAGCAAAAGCTCGCCACGGGTTCTGTGGGATTCCCATCACGGACAATGGGAAGATGGGGGGCAAGCTGGTTGGGATCATCTCATCTCGAGATATCGATTTCCTGAAGGAGTCAGAGCACGACTTGCCCCTCGGCGAGGTGAGAAGGGCTTGTGGGCGCCCGATGCATGCGAGCGGTGCGTGAGGAAGCCGTGTGGCTTGTGATAAGGAGATGGGTGTGCATGTGGCTGTGAGGATGCTGTGCCAGCGAGAGGGAGCAGCCCTGTGTTAGCTCTGCCAGTCTGCCTTTAACTGTATTTCCCAGGGAGAGCCTCTTGCTCGTTTACACTCTCTCTCTGCGGCGCCTGCAGCATTGGTACCAGAGTGGCTGTGCTGTTAGCCATCGGCATGACTCCTCCTGTGGGGTTGTCTTTCTGTGTTGTGGAAGCTGTTCTCTCTGCAGCTGGTGCTCTCCCATGGTTCCCTCATTAACTCCCAGTGTCCTGGCTGCTGCTGCAGTCCCACACAGTGTGCTGGCGCCGGCTGGGGCTGTGGCAGCAGTGCTGTGCCCAGCAAGCCCTCCATGTGCCGCTCTTCCTTTGCTGGGCTGCCCTTCCCTATCTATCAGCCTCACCTAGGCCACTTGCTCTTTAAAATAACCCCCTGAACTTGGAGATGGGCAGTTCAGCCTTTGTAACGCTGTGCTGTCAAACCCTCCTTGTACCGGAGAACGTTCCCCGCAGTGCCAGTGTTGATTCCCGTTAGCTCTGGCATTCCTGTTACACGAGCCGTGTAACTGTAGCTCTGCAGCGCTGTCAGGTTACAGCCAGCCTCTGCTCTTGACTCATGGCTATTTTTAGTTCTTGCTGACCAAACCTGGTGTCACATGCTCATCCCTCTTTGGTTTGAAGTCCCCTATAAATACCTGTAACAAGAATCTCAGACTGGGAGGGCCTTATAAAAATGCGCATGGCCCTTGGAAGCGATGCTGGCCCCTTCAGAGGAGTCAGAGAAGAATCTCCTCTCCTCCTTTCCATGGTGCTTCTGTGCTATTTTCACTTTGAAAATGAAGAAAGCTACATAGCTTCACTTGTTTGGTGGTACTGATTCAGAAGTGGCCAACAGGAAAATGACCACCATCAAAAACCTGCTTAAGGGCTACATTCAATGTAAGTGGCCACTAAAGAACACAGAATCTGGTACAACTGGCTCTGACCCAAAATATGCCAACATAAAGAGATACAGCAAAGAGACCTTTTGCCCCCAATACAGTTTCAGCTATCATTACAAAAGCCCAAGCTTAACATTTTATTTCCTACTCAAGGGCAGAGGATGTTGGGGAACAAAAAACCATCAATTCAACAAAATTACTACATATAATCTAGCTGAAGTGATGTGAGTAAAGGGAAGTTTATGTTTAGGTACAATCTCAGTCAAGAGGCAGTGTACAGGGTGCATACCTGCATTTACGACACCTAAAGTTTTACATCAATGTGCCACATGTCCTTGAGTAAGAACACCGGGAAGTATTACCAGAGTCACACTGTGGAGGATGATAAAAAAAGGAAAAAGCCTAAATATGCTACTGTATTACAGAAATATCTTCTCTATCTTTCTTTTTGTTGCTAAGCTCAACCTATTCCAAATTATCAGCAAGGCTTCTTCCCAACAAAAGAAAAACAGGGCCATCTGAATCAATGATTTCCCATTTTTATCCCCCAAACCTCCTACATGGTTGATGATCATAAAACAAGTCATATTTTGCAGCAATTTAGCATGTTTTTATTACTTAGGGATTTGATTTACCGTTACTGCAGACCTGAGATAAAACACTGCTAAGCACGGTTCCACTGGACTGTGACAACACACACTGAAATAATCTGAGTCAAGAAATCATCTCGCCTTCGCGTTTCATTTACAAATGAATCTGCACTAAAAAACTGTGAATTTAACCTGTAAATTGATGGAATTCAACGTCAGCAAAATATATGCCATTCCCTGCGGCTGGAAGCTTGCTGCCAGTAGCCCTTGGTGCTTGTCTCTGTCTCCAGGCAGGCCAGAAGGAGCAAATGGCCTCCTGTGTCTCTCCCGCTCGCTGTCCAGCAGTCGTCTTGCTGAGCCATTTGTGGCCATCCAGTTAAGCACACGGGGCTCCTGCAGCTCGGGAAGCCCGTGGGTCCCACAGGCCTAGTTGGAATGTGTCTGCGATTCCTTGGGCTTTTCATGAGATGTGGGTTCTGGCACAGGTGGATGCAGGCAGAGGGGACCTGATGCAAAACGCTTGTTCTTGTCGTGTGTGTTCCCTCTTCATGGTGTGCAGCTAATCTACCTTCCCTGAGTGTTAGAGAGGTTCCTTCTTAGCTTTGCTTGGCCTTCTTGAGGAACCCTTTGTGAATATCCCATGGGAACTGTGTGATCACAGAACGCTGTGGGTGGGAAGAGACCTGGAGGTCTTGTCAAGCCTTCTGCTGGAGGCGTGTCCAGCTGGGGCAGCTTACATGGGGCTGTGTCTGTGTCTCCCAGGATGGAGAGCCTCCTTGGGCTGTTCTTCCAGCGTTTGAGTGCTGTTGTGATGAAAGCCATTCTCTGTATAGCACATCAGATGTTCCCCTGTGCTGGGTTGTGCCCCTTGCCTCCTGCCTTTCGGCTGTGTTTTGGTGGTTGTTTGTGGGCGGTGAGCGTGGGCGGCTGTTTGGATTGAAGTGACTCCTTTGTCCCGCTGACCTTGCCAGCAGTAGCAGTGGGTTATTCTGAGCAGAGCCCTTCCAGAGCCTGTGTGTTGGGCATCGCTGCCTGGAAACGAGCTTGGGGGTAACGTTTCTGCCAGGACAACATGGGACTCTGGAAGTGTCTCCAGCCCTTATTTGCCTGCGTTCTATTAAAAGGGAAAGCTGTTTGGGTGACATCCCAAACGAGGGTCACCTGATAGTCATCCCTTGCTCCTTGGTGCTCTCCCTCAGCTTGCTGAGGCCCTCTGCCATCTTCTCCTTTCACTACACCCATGGGTTTGGGGGCTGATGGCCTCTGCTTGCATGGGGACAGCAGGCTGGAGGCCGTTCCTGCGTGTTTCTGGAGGCGCATTCATAGAATCATAGAATGGTCTGGGTTGGAAGGGACCCCAAGGATCATAGAGCTCCAAGCCCCCTGCCACAGGCAGGGCCACCAACCTCCAGGCCTGGATCTACACAAGGTTGCCCAGGGCCCCATCCAACCTGGCCTTGAACACTTCCAGGGACGGGGCATCCACTACTTCTCTGGGCAGCCTGTTCCAGCCCCTCACCACTCTTTCTGTAAAAAACTTCCCCCTAATATCTAATCTAAACCTTCCTTCCTTTAGTTTTAATCCATCCCCCTTGTCCTGCCATTATCTGCCCTTTTAAAAAGTTGAATCCCCTCCTGCTTATAAGCTCCCTTCAGGTACTGGCAGGCTGCAATGAGGTCCCCCCGCAGCCTTCTCTTCTCCAGGCTGAACAAGCCCAGCTCCCTCAGCCTCTCTTTGCAGGGCAGGTGCTCCAGCCCTCTAATCATCTTCATGGCTCCTCTGAACCCTCTCCAACAGTCCCACATCTTTCTTGTATTGGGGTCCCCAGATCTGGACACAGGACTCCAGATGGGGCCTCACAGGGCAGAGCAGAGAGGGACAATCCCCTCCCTGTCCCTGCTGGCCACCCCTCTGCTGATGGAGCCCAGGATCCCTTTGGCCTTGCGAGCTGCAAGAGCCACTGCTGGCTCATGTTCAGTCTCTCATCCACCACAATCCCCAGGTCCTTCTCAGCAGGGCCACTCTCTCTCATTGCTGTGCTGTGGGGCTCCTTTGTCTGCAGAGCACTCCCACGCAGCCGCTGCGGCGCGTTTCTCGTGGGCAGAGACGGGTTTGGTATTTCCAGATCAGTGCGGAGGAGTCCTTCTGGCTTCATCTGTTTTCTCTCCCCCCCTCCACTAGATCATGACGAAGCGGGAGGATCTTGTGGTGGCCCCGGCTGGTGTCATGTTGAAAGAAGCAAATGAAATCCTGCAAAGGAGTAAAAAAGGTACCTGCTGCAGAGCCAGGGGGGAGCAGCAGAGGGGGGCTGTGGGCACGCGTCCATGCGTGGGTGGGACACGGGGGTGTTGTGTTCCAGCACGAGGAGAGGACAGGGAGGGGAGGCTGCCCGCAGCCCTCTGCCAGGGTACAGAGTTCACATGCGTTCACCTCAAATCTGAGTGAAGCTGAGGGATTCTTGGCAGCCTGGGAGCTGCCTGCCTGTCCAGCCGCACGTCTTCAGTTTCTGATCCCAGCACTCACGTTTTTGGAGCTCGGTTTGGCTCTGTTGGGGTTCAGGAGTTTGACTTTTAACAGTGTCGTGGGTCTAATAATTGAAAAAGATGGGCTTTTCCTTTGGTTAATGTGGGAATACCGAGTCCTTCTCCAGTCCTGCACGCTCCTTGCTCTCTGTTTGCTGAGCCAGGGCTGCTGGCATCCACAGCCAACCAGGATCTGGTAACACACCTCTTTGAGTCTCCACCGTGTCCTCCTGGTCTGCCGCACCTCTCCAAGCTAACATGTCTCCTGCAGGAACCTGCAGTGATGTTCTTTCTGTTTCCTTTCAAGGCAAGCTGCCCATCGTTAACGAAGATGACGAGCTGGTGGCTATAATTGCCCGCACTGACCTCAAGAAGAACCGGGACTACCCCCTGGCCTCTAAGGATTTCAAGAAGCAGCTGCTCTGCGGCGCCGCTATCGGGACCCACGAAGATGACAAGTACCGGCTGGACCTCCTGGTGCAGGCTGGTGTGGATGCAGTGGTGCTGGTGAGCCAGCTGCAGGCGTTGCCTTGCCCTGGGGAGGGGTTGGGTGGGCTGAGGATCCTGTTTGAATTAATCTCTCTGGCAGCAGGGCAGCAGCATGGTGCTTAACCATCTTTCGTTACAGGACCTGTTGTGTTTAGAATGTGGCTGTTTGTTGACCTCTCAGTCTTGTTCAGGTTGGAGTCCTCAAATAAGAGGGGTTCCTCTTGCCCGGGAGCTTAGCTCATCCCCAGGGAGCACGTGGGGTGCATCGAAGCCCTGAAGCTGAGAAGAGAAATGCTGTAATTTAACACTGAAACTTCTAGAAATGCTTCTAGCAGTCTGCTGCTGTCACCTCTGATGTTCCTAACTCATTTGGAATATTTGGCTTCTAATGGTTTCCCTTCAGCTCTTTGGTGTCCGTTACTGGGTTACTCTAACTGCCTGATGTTAAGGGGTGGCTGGCCCTGAGCTGCCCTTCTGGCCCAGAAGCTTTTGGGCACAGTGTCACTGCCTGTATCTGCACGTTGTTTTCCTCATCGATCGTTGGAGGCCATGGCAGAGCAGCTGGAAATGTTTAACAGACACTGTGAGCTGCTGGGTCACAGAGACTGGCAGGGCCTGAGCAGTCGGTGGTCAGCACCTGGTATTTCAGCTGCCCTGCTGCGCGGCGGGGGAGAGATCCACCCCCCTGCCAGCCCCTTTTGGGTTTCACAGGGAACATGTACCGCTTCACCTGCAGTCTGAGCCAGGGTTGGTGGTGTCCTGGTGGTAGAGCCAGACGGTCCTTACCTGCAGCCAGGTGTGCTGCTTGTTGCCTCCAGTAGAAACCACAGGATTTAAACTAAGGATTTCACCAGAGTCTTGAGGATAACCTACCTTGCCTTGGCAGCAGCTTCTCCTCTGGTTCTGTGCTCAGTTTGGGGGAGTCACTTTGCCCACCTAGCCAGCTTAGCAGGGACCCCAGTAAGCTGGGTGAAGACCTGGGGCTCCCCTGGAGCTCCATTTGTAACGTTTTGCAGAAATTCTGGTTGAAATTGGTTTCTTTCTCTTGCAGGATTCCTCTCAGGGGAACTCCATCTTCCAGATCAACATGATAAAGTACATAAAGGAGAAATACCCCAATCTACAAGTTATTGGAGGAAATGGTAGGCGTGTATTGGAGACTGCTCTTGTCCTTAAACTCTGTTTGCTTCTTACATGTGGAGGGAGCTGCAGGGACAGGAACAAAATCATAGAATCATAGAATCATAGGGGTTGGAAGGGACCTCAAGAGATCATCGGGTCCAGCCCCCCTGCCAAAGCAGGCTCCCCAAATGGTTGTCTTGGGAAATGTCTGCGAACCTTAAGGTGGTTTCTGGCTTGTGGGGCAGAGCAGGACCACTCTGCAGACATGGGGCAGTACCCTGCTCTGCTCTGGAACCTTTGCTCTGCGGCAGAGTCTGCTACAGCCTTCTGTAGCCTGTTACTCCTCTGCCTCTTTTACACACCAGCTTAACGTTTTGGCTAACAATAATGAGTATTGCTTAATTTGGATATCTGATGGAGGAGTTTTTCCCTGCCTCTGGGCAACAACTGGTGCTGGTGCAGTACTGGTGCTGCTGTTAGTCTGTGTTCTGCCCTCCCTACCTGGCCTGAAAAGCACTTGGCACCACACAGTGAGCTCTGCTCCCTCAGCCCATGGGTGTGAGCGTGCTGCAGCTTGCAGAGCCGCTGCCTTCTCACGTGCTGGGGACAGCTGGGGCAGAAGCTCGCTGCAGCTCTTGGGGTGGACAGCCAGGCCCTGTGCTGGCACAGTGTACGGCTGGTGCTCTGGGTAGGGGATGTTTGCAGCCATGGGGGAAGCGCCGGGGCAGAGCAGCGTCGCGTGCAAATCTGCTTGTCTCTCTTCAAACCAGTTTCTGCTCCCCACAGTTGTGACTGCTGCTCAGGCCAAGAACCTCATTGACGCAGGGGTCGATGCCCTGAGAGTCGGGATGGGCAGTGGCTCCATCTGCATCACACAGGAAGGTGAGAGAGATCGGCTGTCTCTTAAGTAAGCCGAAGACATCTGTTATTTAATAAGAGATTCCCTGCTGAAAAAGCAGCATAGCTGGGATGGATTTCTCCCACTGTAAGGGCAGTGTCCAGCAGCAAGCCACCTTTCACCCCCTCCGTCCGTTCTCATCACCCAGGTCACACCTCTGGGGTGACAGCAGCAGCAAAGGCACTTCCCAGTACTGACCGAGACCAAGTAGAGCCGGTGTGGCATGTGGGGCTTTGCCCAAGGAGCTGCTGGCTTGGTGTGGGATGGGGTTGGTGGGCAGCTCTGTCAGGGAGAGGGGCTTACTGGATCCCCAGTGCCGAGGGGTGAAGTGCACCAGGCTGGCTGCTCTCCCCATTCCTGCCAGCAGCAGTGTGTGTGGTGCTTTGACTGTTGGTCTGCTGGGCTCGGCGCCCTTCTGCAGCTTCCAGGCAGAAATGGGATTTCTGGCCATTGTCTCTGCAGTTAGCAGGGGGTTGCGTGGGGCAGAGGCTGTGTTATCCTTACGGAAAAGGCTGAGAGTGGCATCCCCAAAGGGCCTGAGGAACAGCTGCCCTGAGGGCGGGCTCAGTCCTCATGTTTTGAGCCTGGCAGGTGGGGTACAGAGGTGGTGCAGGGCAGCAGCCCACCCGCACAGCCCCCGCTCTGCTTTTGCTCCTTGGTCCTTGAGGTGGGAGGCAGCCAAGGGGCAGTGATGGCTGATGGTGCTGCACCAGCTCTGCTGATCCCAGCATGGAGTTCTGAATCGGCCCTGACCCAGGCTGTGTTTCTGCTTTGCCTGCCACAGGGGTGCTGGCTGTGTGGGGTTCCCATTCGGGGTGACCTTTCTAGGGACGTTGTGGTGTCCTTGTGCTGAGGCATCTGTAGCTGGAGCAGAACCGGGAGGCACGTGTCCTACTCTGGCTCTGTGGCAGAGGACCTGCTGAGGTGGTGGGCTGACATCTCCAGGGGGTGACATCTCCAGAGGGTGCCTCTCGCGGCTGCAGCGGGAGGTGGAGTCGGGTGCTGGTTTTGGGGAAGGAGCAGAGGTAGAATGTGGTGCTTCACAGGAGATGTAATTGCAAAACTTACTAACTGCAGCTCCCCAGGTTTTTGGCCGTTGTAGGACAAGAATTCTGGCTCTTTGGGATGGGGGGGGTCACCTCTGTGGATGGGTGCTGGGGTAGGGTGAGCATGTGCCGTGCGCAGCTGGGCCTGGCTGGCTTGGATCTGGCCACTGGCTTGGCTCGGGCTAGGAAGGGTTTGCTAGGTCAGCTCTGTCCCACACCGTAAGCTCTACCTGGTAGCAGGTCACTGCTGGGGTCCTTTGTTCTGCTGCTGTTCTTCTGTCTCTAAAATGTGTGTGTTTGTTTTTGTTTAGCTGCTCCAAAGATCCCTCCAGACCTAAAGTCCCACAGCCCCAAATGCCCTTCTACTGTCACGGGCACCTATAGTAAGTCACTTGCCCTGTTCCCGACCCTAATTACGTGTCTTGAAGCAGGATTCTGATTTGGCTGCACATGGCCCTACTGCTTGTTTGAGAATAATTTAGCTGTAGATGCACTTGGGGTTTTGTGGCTTTGGATACTGGTTTTGAATTGGAAATGGAAGCTGAGAAGCTTTTCTGAATTCCTAAAGCAGGGTCTGAATTGTCATAGCTGAGGGGGGCACTCAGGCTTGCCGGCCCTCCACTCCAAAATCTAGTTCAGGAGCCTGACTGAGCTTTCTGGCTGCATCTGGTGGATCTCTAGCTGGGCACGGGCCATCAGATCCAGCCAGGTGGTGATCCCTGAGCAGTCCCCCATCCTGCTCTAAGTCTGGCCCCAGCTGTGGGGAAGTTGTGCACTGGCCGAGCTTCACTTGGAGCTCCTCCCCTGGGGTTCAAGGGACTGAACTGCCTGTGGTCACCATGGCAGCTGTATCAGAGCCACATCTTTCCCCACGGAGGCCTGATCCTCGTGTGGAGAGAAAAGGCTCTTCAGCAGGGTGCAGCTTTGTCTGCTCCGAACTCCTCCGATGCCGTTGCATCACGCAGCTGCCCAAGGCGAGCCTTGGGTTGTGCCTTTTCTCCTAGTTTTTGGGTTTGTTTCTGTTGAAGATCCTGGAAGGTTTTCTCTAGTGGATGATCTCGTAGGGCCACCCTCTGCTGATACCCTAAACCAGACAGACCTTGGCCCCGAGCACACAGCGTGTGTGCTCTGAACCCTGCTTTGGGAGCCTGTGCTCGGAGGCTGTGGCGCGGGGTACTGGGACAGTCGGATGTGCGATGCTCCCAGGGGCCCTGAGCCAAGCTCTTCCTTAAAGGGCTGGTCTCCGTGGTCACTGAGGGTTCCACAGGTCCTGCACTGTCTGTGGCATGATCCCATAAACCCTCCAAAATCAGGTGCTGCTCCTTGCAGTGCTTTGCAGCTGCAGCGTGGCCTTTAGCAGCGCAGTACCCGGTGAGACCATCTCTTTAAGAATAACTGCATTCATGGTACAGCTGGCAGACTCTCCCTGGCTGGCTGAGCCCGAGCTTATCGCCGAGTTTTGGTCGATTAAAATCAGTTCTTTCATGATCTCAGCCTGGAGTCTGGCTTCCCTTTCCCAGCAGCAGCTGCTGAGCCCTGGGAGCGGAGCAGCTCCAGGCTCCCAACCTCAGCAAACCTCTGCCAGGGATGTGTGCTGCCAGTGCTGCTGCCAGGCAGGCTAAACCACTCCTGGAGTTCACGCTCTGAAGTACTAACCCTGCATGCTCATAATCCCACCTGGTGTCTTGGACTAACTGTGACTGGAGAAAAGGCTTCCCATTCATGGTGGGGAAGGGAAGTCTCCCTCGGAGAAGCCCATCTCGGCGTACTTGCATGCCTGCAGCTGGCAGATGTGTTACGAGACACGTGCCCTGTGCTGGTTTGCCCCTCGCACAGCAGGGAACCTCTCACTGCTGGTGACGAGGAAGGGCAGGTAAATCCAAGGCTGATGACTCCCTTCCCATGGGGCAGCTAAACTTGACAGAACCCTTGCTGCATTTGCAGGGCAGGAGAGTAAATGATTTCCCAAAAGCCGTCAAATCACCCTGCCTGTTTCCTTTTCCACTGCTGCATGTGTGCGTGTGTGTGTACATATATATCTCTATATGTGTGTATATATATATATATATATATATATATACACACAGCCCCAGCTCTCTCCCAGCTGCCTTTCTACACAAGAATCACATTGTAGAGCTGCTGGGTACACAAAGAAGGGGTCTGGCACTGCTAGGAGGGAGCGAGTAAGCGGTGGGATGTGGCTACATCCCGGGGATGCTCTGGAGAGGGGCTTTTGGAATCTGCTCCGCTCCCTTCCCCAGCTCCCCCCACGTCTGCTGTGCACCGAGACGAGCCATGAGTCTCAGCTGATCCCAGGTGTTTGGTCAAACAGCCCCAGTCCCAAGTTCTCACACAGCTTTTTGGAGTCAAGAGCTGCAAGGGAATGTCCCAGCAGGCTTCTCTCAGGCATCCCCTGCTCTTGCAACTCAGCCTAGGGAAGGAGCACCCGGGGGACTTGCGCGTTCCCGAGTGCCGGAGCATGTGCGTGCTGGAAGCCTGAAGGGCCTGCTGGGGGGGGAGCGTGCTGCCCCGTGGGAGCTGACCCTGCCCCTGCTCTCTCCCCTAGTGCTGGCGTGCGGCCGCCCCCAGGCCACGGCGGTGTACAAGGTGTCTGAGTACGCCCGGAGGTTCGGCGTCCCGGTGATCGCGGACGGAGGGATCCAGACGGTTGGGCACATCGCCAAGGCCCTGGCGCTTGGGGCCTCCACGGGTGAGCCGCGCTTCAGGCGCCTTGCAGGGAGCGGTGGGGTTTCCTCTGGCCTTTCGTTCTGGCCGTGAGGATGTACTGTCAGTGTCTGGGTGCAGAGGGGGCGGGGTCCAGCGTGGTGCTGTGCCCAGGGACCCTGAGGGGCTTTACAGCCTCCCCGCTGCTGACGTGCTGCCCTCGATCTCTCCTGCCAGTGATGATGGGCTCTCTCCTGGCTGCCACCACGGAGGCCCCAGGGGAGTACTTCTTCTCGGATGGAATTAGGCTGAAGAAATACCGTGGCATGGGCTCACTAGATGCCATGGACAAGAACTTGGGCAGCCAGAACCGGTATTTCAGGTAAGAGGTGGCGCTGTGGGGCAGCGGGTCAAGTTTTGGGGCTTCTCGGCTTCACAGACGTCCTTGATTTGTGTCTCCACGCAGCGAGACGGACAAGATCAAAGTGGCCCAGGGGGTCTCTGGTGCAGTGCAGGACAAGGGCTCTATCCACAAGTTCATTCCATACCTGATTGCTGGGATCCAGCATTCCTGCCAGGATATTGGTGCCAAGAGCCTGACACAAGTCCGGTGAGTGCTTCTCCTCGCTCGTGCTCTGGTGGTGCCGGTTGGAGCCCCTGGCAAAGCTGTACCTGCTGGGCTGTGTTTGGCATGGCCTCGCTCTAGCCCTGCCCCTCGTCTGCAGTGGGTGCTGTCACAGACTGTCAGTGATCTATAGATCATAGATCCTGTGATCTATTCTGCTGGCTGGGTGGGAAATGTTGGGGTTACCTTAACTCTGCCTGGCTTTTGGGAGCACAGCGAAGACTGTTCTGGCCACAGCTGGAGGAGCTGGTGTCCCTCCTGGCTGTGCCAGTGGAATGTGTACCAAAGCGCTGCCTTCCCTGGCCTCTGACTGGCACCTGACAGTGTCCTTCCCCCTCAGAGCCATGATGTATTCGGGAGAGCTGAAGTTTGAGAAGAGGACAACATCTGCCCAGGTGGAAGGAGGCGTGCATGGTCTCCACTCGTAAGTGTTGCTGGCAGGAGCCCTGTCTCCCTGGGGTGGGCTTTTCAGGGGGAGGGGGTAGTTAAGTGCTTCTGGCCTGTGGCTCAGCTGGTGAGCCACCACGCTGCTAGTTCACCTCCTGCTACGCAGCTGGGCTGAACCAGGGCCTCTTTTTGGCCAGGGCCCAGCTGATCCCTGCCCCACCGTGGTCCAGCAGGCCAGGAGCTGCTCCCAGCTGTGCCTTTGTCCTCCCATGGGTCAGTTAAAGCGCTCTTGGCTTTGCACTCCCCTCTCAGGTATGAGAAGCGCCTCTTCTGAAGGAGATCTGCCTGTGTCTTGTCATCGTGCCACTCAGGCCTGTGCCACCCCACACGGGAGCTGCTCTTGCTGCAGAAGTGCCATTACTCTGTGGGCTGCCTGGAGCTCCCTGCGTCCCTTGGCTGCTTCATCACCATCTGAGGGTTCCCCCTGCCCCCCAGGACTGATCCTGGGCTGCCTTGCACATGTTGTCTGTGTTTTACAATAAAAGAGGAAAAGATGTGCAGCTGCGCCAGCCCCAAGCCCCTGTTCCTGTTCTGCCTTGGTGCTCTGCTGCCTGTACCCTCTGAGGAGCAAGTGATGGCCTTAGAAGGGATGTAGCCTGTGAGGGGGGCTGGGGAGGGGACAGCCCCTTCTTGGAGCTGAGTGGGGTGTTTAAAACATCCCTCCCAGGAGCAGAAAGCAAGTGGCTGTTACAGGAGTGTTGGCAGCTGCTGGGAGCTGCCTGGTGCAGCAGCAGCCAGGCCCATGCAGACCCTGTGCCCAGGCCAGCTGCTGCAGGGGCTTGTGTGAGCACCTGCCCACCCACCCACGGCCCCCCAGGGCTATGCTGCGGCTTACACACACCTGGCCCTTGTACCTATAGCCCCCTGTGCTTGGTGCTCATTACTCTGCCTTCTCTCCCTTGTTCCTTCCCCAAAGCCTCCCATACTGTGCCCCAAGCCAGCTGCCCAGCCCCTTGGGTGGTTGGTGCTGGTGTACACACCCCTTGCTCGGGCTTCCTGTACTGCCTGAAGGGCTGTGGGCAGGGGGCTGGCAGGGCACTGGTGAGAGCTCAGGGCTTATAAAGGCACTCAGCTTCAGAGTCCTGCACACCTGAGCCCTGTGCCCCTCCCCTGCACAGCCAGGCTTCCCATGCTTTTAACACAAAACCCCCACTCTGCAGCACAGCCTCAAGTGAGATTTACACATGCTCAAACCAGAGCCTTGAGAGATGTAATAGTAGACATTGATTAATGTAGCTGGCTCATTAAGCAGAGCTAGCCTGCAGTCTGCCTTAGGGCTGGGGACCGCAGCCACATCCTCTCTCCTTGGGCCCGTGAAGATGGCAGAGTTTAGGGAAGGAGGCTGGATGAGGTTTGTGTACCCCTTGCCCCATCCCCAGGAGCAGCACCCACAACAATGAGCCAGTGCAAAAGAGGGGGGGGCACAGGGACAGACAGCACCCTTGCATCCCCTCCTTGAGCTGTGACCCACTACTGTGGAATCAGGACTGACTGCAGTGCCAGGTGCCACAGGGACATGAGTGCTGTGGGACAGGGACAACCCCCCCCCACGAGCACTGACTCACAGCCTCCCCCTGCCTGCTCTGCAGGGGCAGTGAGCATGCACAGCCTGCTGACACATTACAGCCCCGTGCTGCTGCGCATCAATCAACACACAACTGTCTTGTACTTCTCATTTATGTGTATTTTCCTTCTGGAGCCCCAAACGTGCCCTGGGGTGTGCAGCTCACACTGACAGCCTCCACCCTCCCCCAGGGTGATGGCTTCCTGCTGCCAAGGCACAGGGCTGCGGGCGCTGTGCTGCCAGCAACGCTGGGGCCTTGCGCTGTGCCCTGCGGCACCCAGCCCAGCACGGAGCAAGGGAGCTGGGAAGCCAGGGCCTTCGGGGCAGAGCCAAGCCCACCCATTTCACAGCACCCTCCTGTGTGCAGGAGCCAGCACCCAGCCACAGCCAGGCGCTGTGGGTTAGTCCAAGGAGTTTCTCCGCCTGGAGTGGTGATGGCTGGAGCTGAAGGCAGGGAGAGCTGCTCAGCCGGTGGTGGGCAGCACCTACACCCCCCTGTAGGTGCCCCGCGGGGGGATGAGCCCAGCAGCTGCCACTCGCTTTTCGCTTGTTAGGAAGTTGAAGGTCGCACACGCATTTGGCTGTGAAACAGAAGAGGGAGGGAGTGAAGCCCCAGGCCCCAGGCAGGGGAAGCAGCTCCCCCTCCCACATGACATCCTCCCTCCTGCCTGCACCCGGGCAGGCAGAGGCCCTGGGG
>VZTU01026957.1:4757-16509 GCA_013400835.1 Zapornia atra | reverse complement strand
AGGAAATAGGACAGAACTAGCATTCTGGCTAAACTAAACCCTTCTTAATTTCCGGATACAGAACATACGTCAGGCTGAAAAGTGTTTTTTTTTTTTTAAACCCATAATCCCAAAGATTTGCGATTAACCCAATTTAATCCCAAATCTGACAACGGTGCTTATATTTTTATGGGTTTTTTTTTTAAATTTTCTTAGGCTACGTAATTTCCAGTGTAATGAAAAACAGGCTAACTTCCTTTTTTTTAAATCAACAAAAACTAAACATCCCAGGCAGTTTCGTGACCCACCAATAATTTCAGCCATTAATTACCGAGCGACCACATTCGAAGGCCACGATTAGAGCTTGGCCTTGTAAATACATCAAGTTACCAGGTAGGAAGGATTCACACCACATTACAGGTATCTCTACCCCGTGCCTCGTGTGTCATCGATGCTCCACTCGATTATACCTCATTGGCAGTTACCTACAACGGGCTAAATTCAAGAGCATCTCCAGCATTTTTGAGATAACAAAAGAGATGCTGAGGATGCTGCGTTAATCCGAGAGCCTGGTTTTTCCTTCCTGAGGCTTTTACACGTTCATCTCTTCCCCAGGCTGGTCAGATAGGGGTAAATACTTGCACATAGGTGTAAATCTACTCCTTGGGGATAGCCCTACTGACTTGAGTTGAGCTGAAATGATACGAATTTAAGAGCCTAGGCTTACTGACAGGAATTTAAGAGCCTAGTCTGTTAACTTTTTGGAAGAAGGATCCCTACGGTGTGCCCACTACCCTGCAGACAACGCTGAGGTACAGAACCAGCAGATAATGGCCACAGTAGTAGCTGCAGTTCTCTTGTGTTTCTAAAATTCCTGCAAGCCACACAATGCAAAAGCAATAGATTCTGAATTTAAAAAAAAAATAAAATTGGACATCCTTTCTTTTTAAGGTTTTTTCCCCTTTTTCTTAATTTTTTTCTTTTTTTTTCCTTTTTTTTTCTTTTTTCTTTTTTTTTTCTTTTTTTTCTTTTTTTCTTTTTCTTTTCTTTTTCTTTTTTTTTGTTTTGAGAGAGAAGTAAGTGGTTTAATAAGAGGGGGAAAAAAAAAGTTGAAGATTGTTAAACACATTTTATATTACGCAACAGAGTAAAAAAACGAGAATATTTTTCCTTCCAGGCACAGAATTCAGCACTTCTGAGTTCTGAATACAGCACTTAAAGGCTGTATTTTCATACCCCCAGTGACAAAAGGACATCACTCTGTCACAAGTACAATTAGACACATTTTGAAATCGCTGCAATGCTATGAAAGGAGGGATTTGAAAAGGGTTTTGGTTGGGTTTTTTTTGTATGTGTCCATTTGTCCGAATCCTGAATACCTTTTAGGGAGCAAATGTCAAGATGTATCTTTATTTGTATCAAATAATTAGGATGTTGGAAATTAATCATATGTTGAGCTGAAAAAAAAAAAGCTTTATTTTACAAGCTCAGTTGAACACAGCTTCTAGATTAAAGCACTTTTCTGGAAAGGATAGGATACGTTGCTGACTAATCTCAGCTTGGCTAAATCACCTTTAGAAACTAAGAAAAAAACAGCATAAGCTTTGGTTAAATAGAAATAAATCTCAGGGAAGAACCAACGCTGTTGGTGTTTGCTGTAGAATTAAATAGAAAATATTCTGCAATGGCAAGTAACTGTTGCTTTATTCTTTGTCAACTCACAGACACAATATATTGAACCTACTAATGTTGTTACTGATTTGAGATTCAAATCATTTTTGCAAAATATACAGGTATTCATGGTTTTTCAGAGGAAATTTCAAGAACAGTTTTACCAAAACCTATGGGGTCCTCTTTTTCTTAATTTTAGAAATTGGGGGGGAGGTGGGGGGTGGAAATTGTTTACATTATTTTTATGACATTCCACATATTACGATATAATTACATCACAATTAAACGAGTTCAATCCTTTTTTTTAATTAAGGAGATAATCCTGAATCATTTTTAATAGAAATGTCTCACTATAATTAAACTGTTCAGAGGACATTTAAATGAATGTTGGAGAGAGAGCCACACAAGCTGCAGCAGTATATTCGTAACAACTTTGCTCTGAAATTAATATTTAATTAATTTAAAAATACTTTATGCCTCCTATATAGTCGTCTGTAAATTATTTTAAGTTGCCTTTCCCACGGAATTGAACTTACTCATATTTTATTCAGTTCCTCCAATTTTTAATTGCATCAGAAAGCTCTGTGAGCAGAGTTAGTGGGGAATGTTCGTGGGCTGCTAGAGAAACATTAGCAAAGCGGAGAAGTTCATAAACTAGCCTATCAATTAGATTAGTTTTTGGTGCCTTCCAATATTCCAGGTTGCAAAGATCATTGTTTGTTTCCACTCCCCCCACTGTTAAGATTTTTCTTAATCCATAACCAATCCTAAATTCTTCAGAAAATTAGGGATGGCACATGACTGCCCTCCCCACCCTCAGCTTTTGCAGCAGAAGGAGAACAACTGGCTTATTGTTTACTGTAAAAAAATATTTCTGATGAGGAACAAAATCTAAATGAGTCAGTGACATGCATTTATCCTTCTGACTTTTGCAGATGCTCAAATACATGAGCAACACATGCCCTTCCAACTTTTAAAACTTCAGCGCTACTTCAAAAACGTAACTGACTTCTAATGTAAAAATAATTCCAGATAAACATTTTTTTTACCCTGGTCAAGTGCATCACGTCGATCCTACCACTCATTTCTTCTTTGAATTGCTGCAACAGAATCTTGCATGAAGTTCCTACCAGGAAAACCACTGTCTTTTTTTTTTTTTCACTCCTACTTTTCCCTGAAATGATCACAAAGTTCCTCAAAGCTTAAAAAAAAATAAAAAAAAAATTGAACAAAAACATTTCCTTTATGAAAGCTTGATGACCTTTGGCATCATTCACTATTTAGAAACCCATAAAAGAATAGATAACAAATATATGACTCACAAATTATCAATTATGAAAAATAATCTGGGGTAGAATGCTGCACTAATGCAAAAAGATGGATTACTTGTCATAAACCAATAAAGCTTTTGTTTGTGAATCCAATATCTCATTTCTTTTCCTTCATGTTGGGAAACTTCAAATGATTTTTTTAAAACTGCATTAACTTGAAAAAATGCAACTATCATAAAGGTGAACACCGAAAATGCCCCCAGAAATAATCTTTTTTTTTTTTTTTTTTAAACCAATTTCTGTTTTATATTCCACTATCAGCTCTAAAAATCAGAAGTCAGCAGAGACTAGATCCATCACGGAGCAACAAGATAGTCCTGTACTTCAGAGGCGTGTGGGGGTGTGGGTTCTACCACCCCGATCTTAAAAGTGGTGTCAGAGAAGTGCCATATTTGTCACTGCCAGGCAGACAACAGAATTTAATTAGCCTGTAACTGCATTTTGGGGCACAGACAGTCTCTTCTAAAGCACTCCTGCTGCATTTGAATTCTTCGGGGTTTGGGGTTTGCTCTGCTGTTCTGTGGCCAGGGGGAGGTGAATATTTGGGGGGGTTTTAAGAGAAGAAATGGGAGGAAGAGGGGATGTCTGCAGGGAATAAAAGCCAAGTCAGCCTTGGAGCACCGTGGTGAGGTGTCGTCAGATGTTGAGGGGTTACCCACAAAAAAAAAAACCCCTGGCTGGTGATGCAGCAGAGAATTCATCACACTGGCTGGCTGGCAAACGACGGGACTGCTCAAATCAGGAGATAAACCCAGCTGAGGGCTTTATTTCCACCCAGAAATCACAAACTCCCTGCTCAGCCTCCTCTGCAGACGGTGCTCGCCGAGGGAAGCGCACCAGCAGGAAGGCAGCTGATGTTTATAAAAATAACTGGGGTGACTCTCAGCTCTGGTTGGGTCTGTGACAGTCCTTCCACATACACCCTTTGCTTTGCCCCCACCAGAACCCACGCACCTCTCTGGTGGTCTAACTTTGCTCCCCACCAAGTCGAGACACCTGGTTTAAAAGACCGCCAGCCACGGTCCTTGGCTGCCCTGCACTGCGAGGAACAGTCGGATGATTTAATTAAAATAATTTAATTTAAATTAGGCGTATTAGACATTGTAAGTGGAGGAGCAGAAGGGTGAGCGCAGTGATCCGGAGGCAATGAAGCGTACTAACCAGAGATTCCCAGGTTCAGATCCCGGGGTCAGATACACACTCCCAGCTCCTGGAGTATGCCTGGAGGTGGCTGCCTCTGCTTTTGGGAGAATGGAGGAGCAGGGTTGTGTGTTGGGGGGGGATTAACTACATTGTCACTCACTAATGACAGCTGCCAGATGATTGGAAACCGCATTAAGTTCTTAACTTTAACTTTGCTAATCAGCAAAAGATCAAACTCCTACAACAGGATTGGAATTTTTTTTTTTTTGTGCTTTTAAAGAAAGAAAAGGAAAAAAAAAAAAGAAGAAAGAGAAAGAATATGAGGAAAGTAGTTTGCACGTTCGCTGCCTAATCAGAATGTGAGGCAGCGAACAAGTGCACAGTCATAAAAATCAACTTTGATGGAATAAAATACTCTGCTGATTTGGACTGGCTTCAACAGCACCATTTGCAAGGGCTAAGCTTTCCTAGGCATACAGGACCACGGCTTAAAACAATTAATATTATGTCTTCCTATCAAATGCCAACAACCAAGATGCAACCAACAAAAGGGAAGTTGTTGTGTTTAAGCATTTAGACATTATATTCTTCAGGAAAGTGGAACCTGAGAACAGCATGGCTCTGCTACATTTACTGTGAGAAAGGGGCAGAAAAAACCCCCCCACAACAAAACCTTGCAGAAGATGTGAGTAGCCTTCACCATCACCCACCTTCACCTTCCTAACTGGGTAGGCTGTTGGTCAAGGCAGAATATGCACATTCACCCTGGGGAAAGTTGTGCTTTGGCCACATTGTCTGTATAGACAGAACCCTCAGCTAATTGTAAAGCAAATTCAAAACAGGTCTGTCTAACCTTGTGGGTGGTGAGGCTGTAATGATTTTTTTAAAAAAATTTTATTTATTTATTTTGTAACCTATGACTCTGAAAAGGCCACTTTTGGAAACATAATGGACACCCAACCCTTTTATGGCTTTAACCACCCCTTACTCCTGCCTCCGGTTCCATACAATGTTGACTCTATTTGCACCCCTGCAGTACTAAATTACAGATAAAGTTACAGCAAATTTGTTTTCTCAAAAAAGCAGTGAGGCCTAATATCCCCTGAGTAATAACAGCCTTGTCTTTCATTCAGGAGCAGGAGGGGAATAATTTTCTCTCAGAAACAAACGTTTTCTTCCCTGCGACAATGGGGCCGTTCTTGGCGGCGCTGAATGGGACGCGGCTCGGCTTGCAGGTGGCTCAGGTGGGGAGGCAGGAGGGCGCCTGGCCCGGGGTGGACAACCCACACACACCTGGGAGGTAACTCCTCCACACTCCACCGTCCCTCAAACCAGTCGGCGGAGGTCTCGACTCCCAATAAACCAAGAAGTTATTGATACGCTCCGGCGCATCAATAATTTATAGGGATGTATCTGGCTCAGGCTGATGGAATCAAGGTGCCTAATAAAAACCTAAGGTGGCCCTGGAACAAAGCAAAAATGCCTTAAAAAGGGTAAGTGGCTGACTCACCTTCCCTGGGCGTGTTTAAAAAAAGGGTAGGTGAGATACTTAGGGATCTGGTTTAGCTTAGGATGGGAGTGGTTGGACTTGATGATCTTTAAAGGTCTTTTCCAACCTGGTGATTCTGTGAAAAAACCCACACCCAGAGCGATTCCTGTATCTGAAAGGAATACCGACATAATAATGACCTACTACACTTATTTTCCACACGCTCTAGCTAATAGACTGTGATGAATAAATAACTTTTTAATGTGTTTCGCTGGAGCTGCGCTGGGGAATATTAATATCCGGTATTAAAAACACTGTTCAGATTGATGTGGAGCTGTAATGCTCTGAAGATAGTGACACGATACAGAAACAAAAGCTCAGACAAGAGATTTCATCAGCTACTCCTCCCTTTGAAATAAACCACTCCAAAAATCTGCCCGTGATTACTTGCTAAAAATATTGTGATACTATTCCTAAAAGACAGAAATCAGGCACATTTAGGGAATAAGCATTAAGTGTTGTTAATGCAGCCCTGCGCTGTTAATCATTATCTTGGGAAAATTATATTGTGTTTTATATACTAATACTGTGACATTTTTATTAACTCATAATCCCTCTGCTAACGGTGGTGCTTTAAGCAAGTAATAATTAAGAAGGCAGCAAATATTAGAAATACCTAGTTTTACATTTTTCAGTCAGGCCAAAGGGACGCGGCGTACGCTGGTACCACAGGTTCTTTAAAGGAAAACAGCAAAAATTAACATTACACACCAGCAGAAATTCTTTCTTTATTAAGGAAAACAAGTTTAAGTAATGGCCAACAGTATCCCTGGCAGTACTGGCCACCCACCTTCAAATTAGCTGATTTTAATTATTAAAACCACCGTTTTCCTGGCAGTGGGGGAAACTGTCGTTGGAAAAAGATAAAGAGTTTCATATATGTACACCTGTGCCTTCTGCTCTGAGGTAAGGAGGAGATTTTCCCTCTGCTTTATAAATGAGCACCAGGAAGAGACAGAGTGAGAACAGGAAGATCACAAGAGCTGACTTTATTAAGATAAGAATAGCCCAGAAAGGAGCATCACAACCTCAGCAGACACCAGGCATTCGTGTGCTGAGGAACTGAGGAGAAACAGAAGGAGAAAATGCAAAGGCTGATGCATTAGTCCTGCCAGGGCTACTATTAAAGTAGAGATTTCCCTTCAGCTGCACGTGTTTACTCCTCAACTTACGACTTGGAGGAGATGCACTGAGTGCTGAGCATCACAGATACACATTAATGTTACTTGATTTCTTCTTTTTCTTTTCCCTCTCACTGCAGGTTTCCCAAGCAGACAGTGCCACGTCCTGTGGTGGCTAATGAAAATATCTATGTCCAATATCCAACCCGATTTAATTCCGTGCACACCTTCGCACCTTTCTTTCCTACCTCTTTATTATTTGATTGTGGTTTGTTGGGGTTTTTTTTTTTGGTTTTTTTTTTTTTTAAGGGGGCTAGGAAATGTCTGTCTGTGCTCATTAACGAGCACTGTCTACTTAGGGAGGCCAGTCAATTAGAACTGGGATACAGGCACGTCTAATCACGGCTACTGTAGGGCTGCGGAGAGAAAATCGTGCCTCCTATTCAGCCGATGCTGCAGGCTAATTGCCCAAGAAGTTCCAATTGCATAATACTGGTGTTAGCAGATAACTCTGCAGGGCTGACAATAGCTGTGAGAGCAGTGGTCAATCTCAAATGAGCAGGTCTAAATTACGCCAGTTTTGGGCTGGGTTTTGGGGGTTTTTTGGCTTTGCGAATCAGTGTAGTTCCTCTTGGAGCACTTCTCTCTCCGCAGAGCAGCTGGTACCTCCTAACTTCAGAGCCATGGTAATTGGGCAGATGTTATTCATGGGAATAAATGTACAAACTCCCAAGATCTGACATGCAAGTTACAGGCCTGTTCAGCATCAGCTGCAGCCTCTTGGCTCGCAGTTATTAGTTTTATTTTCTCTTCTGTTTATTTTCTGTTTATTCTCTTCTGTTTATTTTCTCTTCTGTGACCATTCCACTCACAACATTCGTTATTAACACTGTATTAAGTGTTACTTACTCTGGAGTGAGTAAAATCCACCATAAATTACACTTCCAAGTTACATCTCCCCCTTTACTGCAGAGCAATAATCAGATCTTGGGGATAGAAACACCTGTTATTCTTCACTTGAAAAATTAATAAATAATAATAATTTTTAAAAGCCTCTTCTCTCAAACAAGCAACTATGGGGTTTACAGGCTGTTGTTCCAAGGTCAACTGAAATTCTCCTTTCTCACAGAAGACAGATCACTTAAGCACAATACTTGCCTAAAATTTAACATCTGACCCACTCCCTCCACTGTTCCAGGTATAAAAGAACTATTGGGGTGACGATGATTCTTGCATTTACACTACAATGACCTCCAAGGCAGGTTTTGCTCCTCTTTATACTGCTGCAACCCATACAAGCTACTGCACAAGACTGGCCACTGCAAACACCCAAAACTCTTGCCAATAACATGGCTCAGGCTGTGTGAGGATTTTCTTCACAAGCTTTCAACCATCAGATCAGCCTTTAATGAAAGACATCCAAGCAAACATCCTGCCTAGGTAGTGATCTGCTCAGTGCAGGCTTGTCCCTGAGACATCCAGCCACTGCCTCGGGCCAACATCCAGGTGGGAATGGGGAAAAGCAGGGAAAGGTACTCCAGGGAAACATCCTTTTCCTGAAAACCACCCAGATTTAATGCTAGTTCTTCAAGTATAGAAAACATCCTGAGTGGAAACAACGTTTAGCCTGGCTAAACTACCCATTAAAGATTACATACATAATGTGTTGCATAATTCCAGCCTGATTTAGAAGAAAAATGACAAAAAACCCCACAACTTGTCCACTTCTTAAGTATTCTTTTGTGACATCATGCTTCTGCAGTTTGTCCCCTTGAAACAGAAGTGGTCTACACAGTGCACAAGGATGCACATCGTCTCAAGCAAAGGACAGCTCCTGCTTTTTCCATCACAAAGACATTTCCTTAACTGAAAAAAAAAAGTAGCTTTCCTAGAGTGTCCAGTCCCTTCACAGGACTTTCCTACATGGATCTTAATGGAGTTCAGGTGAAAAATGAAGGTTCTTGCATGGCAAGTCTATCTCACACCGAGGGGGAAGGCAGAGCGGCCACAAGGAACAGGACAGCAGGACAACATGGTAATTGTTCACTTCAATTTCCTGCTGTCCTGAGGGGAACACGTTCATCACCCATCCTCCCTACCAGTTCTGCTGGTTTTGGGCATCATCATCATCACAAGCAGCATCTCCACCTGAGAGTTATTTCCAAGTGGAAAGCAAGCTTTCCAACTCCCTCTGGTCCAAACCGGACAGCTTTGGAATGGGAAGCATTGCAGCATCTCTCTTTTGCTAAAAGTGTGGGTAAAGCTGTGTGTAGCAGACAGTTCCCTGTTAGGAAAAAGGGACAAAACTTCCTGTGTCACACCTCCCCCTCCAGCCATCCTCCCTCAGCTGCTTCCATCAGACTTATGCTCCAGCCCCTTCCCCACTCCGTTGCCCTTCTCTGGACCTGCTCCACAACCTCAATGTCCTTCTGGGAGTGAGCGGCCCAAACCTGAATCCAGCACTCAAAGGGCAGCCTCTTTGGTCCCCAGTACAGGGGACAGTCACTGCCCTGGTCCTGCTGGCCACACCATTCCTGACACAAGCCAGGATGCCCTTGGCCTTCTTTCCCACATGGACCCACTGCTGGCTCTGTTCAGCCAGCAGTCACCCAACACCCCCAGGTCCTCTTCCTGCCTGGCAGCTCTCCAGCCACCCTGCCCCAGCCTGCAGTGCTGATGGGGGTTATTGTGACCCAAGTGCAGGACCCGGCTCTGAGCCTTGCTGAACCTCCCACAGTCGGTCTTGGCCCATGATCCAGCCTGTCCTGATCCCTCTGTAAGACCTTCCTGCACTGAAATGATCTGCACTTTAGCCCAACTTGGTGCCATCTGCCAACCTACTGAAGGTGCACTCAGTCCCCTCACTCAGATCACTGACAAAGACCAAAACTGAGCCCTGGAGAACAGCACTTGTGACCAGCCACCACCTGGATTTAACTTTGGGCCCAGCCATCCAGGTTCTTCACCCAGTGAAGTGTATGCTCATCCAAGCCACGAGCAGCCAGTTTCTCCTGGACAATGCTGTGGGAAACGATGCCAAAGGCTTTACTAAAGTCCATGCAGACAGCATGCACAGCCCTCCCCTCATCTACTAAGCAGGTCCCCTTGTCATAGAAGATCAGGTTTGTCAAACAGGGCCTGCCCCTCATGAACCCATCCAGAATTGGGACTGATCATCCTGTACATGCCATGTGTTGTACACACATCTCAACCTTATCTGCTCCATAACCTTCCCTGGAACTGAGGTGACGCTGTCAGGCCTGTAGTGTCCCAGATCCTCCTTCCAGCCCCTTCCTGTAGACAGGCATCACACTTTCTGACCTCCAGTCAACTGGGACTTCCCTGGTTATCAGCACTGCTGATAAATGAGGGAAGGTGGCTTAGTGAGCACTTCTGACAGCTCCCTCAGCACCCTTGGGTGGGTCCCATCCGGCCCCATAGGGCTGTGTGTGTCTAAGGGTGCAGAGGGTCACTAACCATTCCACCTTGATTTAATTGGCTTCATTCTGCACCTCATCCCTGTCTTCCAGCTCAGGAGGCTGGGTGCCCAGCAAGTGTGGCACCAGTAGAAGAAAACACATTCTAAGCCTTTTTTATATTAACATTCTGGATTTCACATTCTTCAATCAAAACTGAAATTACACAATTGTATGTCAAATGACACAAGTGGGACAAATATTTTCACAATCCATTTTTAAAACATCACAGAGTCACCCTACACGTTTTCATTGGAGTAAAATCCACCATGGTGGAAATTACTTGCTACTTCTTCACTCCTCTGTCCAGGCAGAGATGCTTATAGCATCACCTACCAGCTACGTACCTACTAACCAAGCAACTATTCCACAGGGATCAGCACATGGAAGATTCGTTAAGGAGCATCAGGAAGAAACTGGTACCTTTGTTTCTACTGCTGCCTTTATAAACCTCCTGCACATCTTATTTTCAAATGCTTTGAAACACTGCTTCTCTATTTGATTTTCCTTACTTGGGCATTTCTCACTGACAGATGACACATCTGGTGAATGCCTCTTTCTTTACTACACCAAAACTTCTTACAAAATGTTACATTACATTATTTTAACTACTGGACAGTCCAGCAAAATCAGTGTGGCCCAGTCCTTCCTCTCCATGGCAAACCATTACAGTACCTAACTGCTGCTGAAATAAAAATGAAGTAAAACACCCTTTGTAACATGATTTTATAATGTCTTGGTTCTCGTATGACTCATAACTAAAAGATGATGAAAAAGCAAGACATTTTATAATCCACCCATGTGAACTATTTAGGCTATGAAAGCTTAAATGGCCAAGATTTCCTTCAACGACTGTGAAATAGCAATTAGTGGAAGCCAATGATGATAAGGTACACAATTACCTTCCCCTTAGAACACCGGTGCTACATAATTATCCAAACTTAATATCAATGCTACCCCAAGTCTTTAAAGTACTAAGTTTTTTTTATTCAGCAGAGTTTTGTGTACTCAAGAGGAAAGTGCACATGGGAATGCACGATGGAGTGCAAACCAGAATCACAGAATGACCAGCTTGGAAAAGCCCTTTAAGCTCATGGAGTCCAACCGTCCCTGTCCTGTGCTAAACCATCTCCCTGAGCACCTCATCTCCCCTCTGTTAAACACACCCAGGGCTGGGGACTCAGCCCCCTCCCTGGGCAGCCTGGGCCAGGCCCTGACAGCTCTGCCAGGGAAGAACTTTGCCCTCCCAGCTGAGCTGACCCTGCCCTGGCACAGCTTGAGCCCATTGCCCCTTGTCCCATCTCCTGTCCCCTGGCTGAAGAGACCCTCGCCCACCTCTCTGCACCCTCCTGGCAGGGCAGGGGAGGTGGGGAGAAGGTCTCCCCTCAACCTCCTCTTCTCTAGGCTGAACACCCCCAGCTCCCTCAGCCGCTCCTCAGAGGATTTGCCCTCCAGCCCCTTCCCCAGCCTGGTTGCCCTTCT